>CM040186.1:12144331-12174331 GCA_022606455.1 Callitettix versicolor | reverse complement strand
AACAAAACCGTCAGAATTGACCGCAAAAATCCGATTTCTAGGAGGAGTTTGATAATATTTTTTGAAAAGTTAGAAGTAGTTCCTAAATATGCGGAAATTATACATTAATGTTCGAAGTTTCCATTGTCAAAGTTTCAAACAGTCACCGTTTTTCTGATTCATTCTGTCCAATTTTGTGTTCCTTTTTCTTCTGTAAATTTCGTTTCTATTCCATTCTTTGTTTTGATCTTCATTTTTGTTCCATTCGTTCAACGTGGCCGCATCAGGCTCATTGTTTCGTTCCTACCACTTTCTGTTATTCCAATTTCTCCACAAATGTTCACTTCAGTAACTTCTAATCTCCCTTTGTTTGTTTCAGTTGTTCTCCAGGTCTCAGATCCGTACATTATGTTGCTGTTTTCCATTGTATATTACGTATAAATATTTATACTCTTGGTACGTTTTTCAATGTCAAGGCCTTCTTTTCGACTTAAAATTTTCTCCGATTCCCAGATTCCATATGTCTCTTGGTCCAATACTCCTCTCTCTCTCTCTCTCTCACTTCCTTGTATTCCTTCTCTCCAAATAAGTTTCGAATGTCCTTTTCTTTTGCGACCACGTGGTTTCCATTTAAAAATCTGTTTTGGAAGTATATTTTTCTCCATCCTTTGGATATGACCAAACCATCGAAGTTGTTTTGTCTTAATGTCGTCTAGTATTATGTGATTCTCATCCATGATTTCATGGATTCTTACATTTGTTATCATTTCTGAGGAGCCGCAGGTAGTCCATTTCTGTAGCTTCAAAAAAATGCCTTTTCTTTGTTTCAGTAGTGATAATTTGCTTCCATATGAGATTATACTTTTTATAATGGTATTATACGAGGAATGGCTATTAAATAACGAGACTGACGCTGCGGCGGAACAAGTGTGCATGCGCCAACCGCCATTGACCTACAGTTGTTTAATGTGAAGCTTTCTCTTCAAAATGCAGTTAGTCTCGTTTGTGTAACCAACACCGTTTAGTCATAACCTTCATTTCCGTTAGTGTTGTTATTTTGTTTTTCCGGAAAAAATGGTTAGTGTAATAATAGAGCAACGAATTGTTGTTAAATTTCACTTCAAACTTGGAAAAACCGCTACTGAAACTTATAATTTACTGAAAGAAGTGTATGGCAGAGAATGTTTATCGCGGGCACGTGTTTTTGAATGGTTTAAGCGTTTTCAAGATGGCCGACCAAACGTTGAAGATGATTCGCGGCCAGGTCGCCCTTCAAAGTCAAAAACAGATGACAATGTCGAAAAAGTTGCTAATTTGATTCGGTCTGACCGTCGATTAAGTATTCGTGCAATAGATAAAACTGTAGGCATTGATAAAGAATGTGTATGGCAAATTTTACGTGACAATTTGAACATGCGAAAAGTGTGTGCCAAAATGGTGTCAAAAATTCTCACGTTTGAACAACAAACAGCTCGCAGAAATGTTTGTACTGACACTTTGGATGCCATTGAAAATGACCCAAATTTATTGGAAATGATAATAATATGTGATGAGTGGTGGTTTTGTACGTATGATCCGGAAACAAAGCGCCAATCCATGCATTGGAAGACCCACAACTTCACCAAGAGCCAAAAAAGCAAGAATCAGCAAATCAACATTTAAAGCAATGATGATTGTTTTTTTCGATATTCATGGGATTGTGTACTTTCACTGGGTTCCTGAAGGTCAAACAATTAATCAATATTACTACCTTGAGGTACTTGGTAAACTACGTGAAAGAGTAAGGAAAAACTACTAGAAATGTGGAAGGACAAATCATGGGTTTCCACCAAGACAATGCGCCAGCTCATTCCGCGTTATCTGTCAAGAGGTTCCTGGCCAAGTACAGCATCCCAGTGTTAGAACATTCACCTTACTCACCAGACCTTGCACCGTATGAATTCTGTCCGTTCCCTAAGGTGAAATCTGCATTAAATGAATGATATTTTAGTCCGTGGAAGCTGTAAAATTGAAAGCGGCAAGAGTCCTGAAGGAGTTGACAGAAGATGACTTCCAGCACTGTTTCCAACAATGGAAAATTCGCATGGAGCTTTGTAAGGATAGAGAATGGGTGAATATTGAAGGTGATAATAAGTAATTATGTATAAAATGAAAATAAATTTTTTTACAACGTCAGTCTCGTTATTTAATAGCCACACCTCATATATTCTATGTTTATTTTTTATATCTGTTGATCCTATATGATGCTGTTCAGTATCTCAAGGTGTTTCGTTCTTTTATCACTGTGTCCAAGAGTCCATTCTCAATACTTGTACGCCCCTTTGATTTTTGTGTTGTGTTCCAATAGAAGATTCCTGCTTTGCCCTCCAATCAATGTCGAGTTTACTTATTTTATTTTCTATGCAATGCAATAAAGCCTCGAAACTTGTTGTTCCTAACGATCGCCGTGCATTCTTTGCGTTTTGTACGCTAATTTTAAATAATGTAAAAACGATTGAGCAGGAAACTTTCTTCAAGATTTACTTGGGAGGCTAATACGTTAACCGTAAAATTAGTAACTTTATTTTGGGCGTTTCCAAATAACGTGTTAAGGTTCTGTGTTTCCGCCTAAACTCCTGTATCACACTATTAGAGAGGGCGGGTTAAAAACCGTAAGCACCAATAATACGCATTAACTGCTCTTTATATTTAATGCAATATAACCGCTTCGTACAAATTCGATGAGTCACCGCCATGTTGATAATAAATTTTTATTTGCACTAAAACTTTGACGCTTAAATTATTAAACTAGTAAAAACAAGTTTTAGTTAAATGTGTCGACTGTTGTTGAAAGTAATTAAATAAGCTTCACGCAAACTTTCTTGCAATAAGTTGTAGGTTTACTTCGGAGTTGTTTTGTGCAAACTGTTTTTTTGTCGGTGAGGATTCTATAACCGCTAGAGCTTTAACGGTAAGTAGAGATATTACTCGAAAATAAATAAATAAATATATATATATATATATATATATATATATATATATATATATATATATATATATATATATATATATATATATATATATATATATATATATATATATATATATATATATATATATATATTGAATAAAAATATATTGAAAATAAATATCAATCTAGGATGAATAATATTTTTAATGTTTAGTTTTAAAATGGAAGAGTAAGGGAAAATCTGTCAGAAAAGATGTTTTTCTTTTTAAGTAGAAGTTTTTGTTATTTTATGGTCCAATTTTATAGTTAAATTGGAAAGGACTAAATTACGGTGGCTATAGTTGAATTTAGAACAGGAGAGCATTGACACGGAAATTGCCGAACACAGCCGAAGTAGCTCCGATCCGAGCTGAGCACAACCGAAGTAGCTGTCAGCTGCCATGTTGCCAAGTTGTTCAGTGTCGCGCCAAAAACTGCCAACTGTACTATTCGAAATACGTTTTTTTTGTGATTCCAGTTATTAATGAGTTGAAAAAAGTAATAGGCCAGATTTTTGTAAATATATTTTTATGAATTTAGACCAAATGCGCATAGTCGGAACGAAACTTGGCAAACCTGTAGTAAATGGAACTGTTCGGCTCTGATCGGATTGTTTCGGCAGTGCTCGGCAATATATGTTTATCCATAGAATTATAAGCATCCTAATACGACGCTACAATAACTACACCTCCAGCTCCTTTTACTCAAAACATCGAATAGTGGTGTTATGCAAAAATACAAAATTCGCACGTCATGTCTAAAAATTCAATAAAATTATATAACATCACGCAATCGTGTGTATATATATATATATATATACATATATATATATATATAATATATATATATATATAAAAATATATATATATATATATATATATATATATATATATATATATATATATATATATATTTGCAGTTGTTCTTTCAATAACACAAGACGCAATAAAATTAAATAACATCACACTATCGTGTGTGTGTGTGTGTGTGTGTGTGTGTGTGTGTGTGTGTGTGTGTGTGTGTGTGTATAATATTATTATTATTATTATTTGCGCATAGACCCTGTTGGATCACACAAAGCACTCCGACTCGTGTCTTGTTCCTTCTAATCCTCCACACCTTCCTCATCCTGTCCCCATGGATCCTCTTCCGCTCCTCCGTCCATTTTACCCCTGCACTCTTTGGGATTTCATTCTCTGGGACCTTCCAACCGAGCATCTTTCTCCTGTATGCGCGCCTGTCTTCAACGTCTGTTGAGTCTATTTCTGCGTCATGTAGGTCTATTCTGACTTGTGCGATCCACGACGTTGTTGTTTTGACACCTTGTATATACTTAAGGATTCTGTTGGCAAGTCTCGTTGTTGGGAGTCTACTGATGTGTCCATAGAACCTATATATATATATATATATGCAGTTGTTTTTACAATAATACACAAATGAATCTCGAATACGATATAAATATTATGATTATTTTCTACGTATTTTTTTAAACCTCATTTCAATACAATAATTACTGTAGAAGTGTGCATAAATAATTTTTATTTACAAAACAAAATGAAAGTCTTTGGCTACGGTGGAAAGGTGGTAATTTAAAATAAACTAAAATCGATTAAAAAAGTCGCTGGTCGTAGTAGTTAGGTCTTGTAGTAAAAGTTTCAAATATGACATTGAATCAAACACGATTTCGAGAATCAAGTGGTTTGAAATTTTTAGTTTTTTTGTCTGTTTTTTTCGTAATAAATTTACTTCTGCACTTTGTACAACCATTTTAGAATAGGTAAAGATGAGTGATGTTCGCACAGTCTTCTTTGTCAATAAAATCACAGCTAACGAAACCAGCGCATGTGATTCGCCTTGAAGTTTTCACTTCCGGTAATAATGGAACTTTATTACGCCGTCAAGTTGCATCGATTAAAACTTGATTTACAAACTTTTCTCACCTCAAGCAGAGCGTCATAAAAGCTTAACGCCGTCCACTTGATCTTTTCAATTTATTTATTTATTTTTTAATTGTTTTTGATTTTCGATAATAAACTTCTGATATCACTAAAGTTTTTATCTTATCCATTTTTGATGAAAAAGAGAATTACAACAGTTGAAATAATTCGGCTATCCAGCAGTGACGAGTATTCATGGTCACAGGAACGTGTGAGCAGTGCGTGTTTTGGTTATTTAAAATAAAATAACTATTTTACGAATAACTGTTCGCTAATATTTTCTACTTTTACAACACCTATCTGTCGCTATTATTTACTTTCTGACGTTATATTTATCGGAATTCTTGAGAACATTGTGTGTGTTATAGTTTAACAAATAAAGTTAAAACAGTTAAATACGTGACATACGAGGTGTGTTCAGAAAGTAACGAGAATTTTAATTTTTTGAAAAAAATATTTATTCTTCTACACTGATGTTGCCGCCTTCAAAATAGCCCCATTGGAGATTACGCACTTGTGCCAGCGCTCCTTCCAATCCTCGAAACACTTCTCAAGCTCGATCTTTGAGATAGCCTTTAGTTCTTTCAGCGATGACCTTTTAATATCATCTACGGCTGCAAAATCTGTAAGAAGTTACATTGAACAATACTAAATCACCTGTTTAGTTCCCATTTGCAGTGTTCAAGAACACCCTGTGATAATGTATCAGTTAATTATTTTTGCATTGTAATAACAGTTGATTTAAATTGAGCCAATTTGTAATTAAAGGAATTGTTTGTAGTGCGTTGAATACTTTGTTAATTAAACCTAAAAATATTCCATATTTGTCATTAAAGATCAACTATTTTTGCTCCAATCATTATTAAATTTTTCATTTTGTCGCCCAATCAACTGTTAGTATATATATATATATATATATATATATATATATATATATATATATATATATATGTTAGGAGTAAAATGGACGGAGGAGCGGAAGAGGATCCATGGGGACAAGATGAGGGAGTTGTGGAGGATTAGAAGGAACAAGACATGAGTCGGAGTGCTTTGCGTGATCCAACAGGGTCTATGCGCAAATAATAATAATATATATATGTTGCCTTCAAAATAGTCCCCATTGGAGATAACGCACTTGTTTCAGCGCTTCTTCCAATCCTCGAAACACTTCTCAAACTCGATCTTTGAGATAACCTTTAGTTCTTTCAGCGATGACCTTTTAATATCATCTACGGCTGCAAAATCTGTTAGATGTTACATTGAACAATACTAAATCACCTGTTTAGTTCCCATTTGCAGTGTTCAAGAACACCCTGTGATAATGTATCAGTTAATTATTTTTGCATTGTAATAACAGATTATTTAAATTGAGCCAATTTGTAATTAAAGGAATGTTTGTAGTGCGTTAAATACTTTGTTAATTAAACCAAAAAATATTCCATTTTTGTCATTAAAGATCAACTATTTTTGCTCCAATCATTATTAAATTTTTCATTTTGTCGCCCAATCAACTGTTAGTAATATATATATATATATATATATATATATATATATATGTTGCCTTCAAAATAGTCCCCATTGGAGATTATGCACTTGTGCCAGCGCTTCTTCCAATCCTCGAAACACTTCTCAAACTCGATCTTTGAGATAGCCTTTAGTTCTTTCAGCGATGCGCTTTTAATGTCATCTACGCCAGTAAAACGACGGCCCTTAAAGTTCTCTTTATTTTTGGAAATAAGAAAAAGTCACACGGAGCCATGTCTGGCGAATATGGAGGCTGGGGCATCGTTACAGAACTGTTTTTGGCCAAAAATTCACGAACAAGCGATGAAGTGTGAGCTGGTGCATCGTGGTGCAAAAGCCATGAATTGATTTTTTTTTTTTTTTGGATTGCTTCACGCAAACGGCGTTGAACTTGTAGGTAGTAATTGACCGTTATTGACCGTTTCACCTGGTGGCAGGAATTCATGATGCACTATGCCATTAATATCGAAGAACACAGTGAGCATAACCTTCACGTTCGACCGCACTTGTCGAGCCTTTTTCGGTCTTGGCTAGCCAGAATGCCTTCATTGGGATGATTGAACCTTATTTTCGACGTCATATCCGTAAACCCATTTTTCGTCACCTGTTATAATACGTTTCAGTAATTCTGCATAGTCGTTGACTTCATTTAGTGACTCCTGAGCGATTTCCCTTCGCCGCTGTTTTTGTTTAAAATTCAACAATTTTGGAACGAATTTTTCTGCCAGCGTTTCATACACAAAACATTGGAAACAATGTCATGACATGATCCAATCGATATAGGTGGAGATAGAAAATTATAAATAGGGCGGGCCATAATATTGGTGACCAGTAAAGATATACTTTTTGAAGATGCAGGTTCTCCGAAACGCGTCAACGAAAGGAGAATTGACGAAGCTGGAGAAGGCAGATCATTATAATAAACATAGTATAATTTTACTTATAACGACTACCTAAAGCAACCACCTTCTTAACTTCTTTTTTAAAGAAAATAGTTCACGTTTCTTTCGAAGGAAGTAAGGCCATCTTCACAACACTCAAGCACTAAGTCTATTGGCGTACGTGACCAAAATCTCATCACCGATATTATTGAATCAGACTTCAGAAACAGGGACAAGGTGCCGCCATCATTGTAACACCCTAATCTGGGTTCCGGATCTCTTAACCTCTGGCGTGTGTTAACAGTCTAACGTTCGCAGTTGGAACACTTGATTCAAACTTTGCAAAAAAAGAATTTGGTTATATCCTGGACAATTAGTAACCCAGCAATAACATTTCAACAGGCTTAAAATAAAATGAATGCTATTTTAAATTTTTAACATTTTTAACTTTTAACGTTTTAGGGCTCTTTGTCATGTTTTTACTAAGATAGATGAACCAAGTATGTTAGAAACTCTGATCTCTCCTAACCTGGGTCCTCTAAAGAATCAACTAAGCCCTTTAATGCGTGTATTTATGTTATATTACTCGTATGTAGTTACGGCTACAAGCACAGTTGATAGACGCTTCGGTGGCCTAGTTGATCGCGTACTAGGCTTTCACCCAGAGGACCCGGGTTCGATTCCTTGCCAGGGCTTGGAATTTTCATACGCTATAAATCATCCCATCGTCTGGATTTGCCCAAGTGTGCGCAATAGTCGGACGTTAAAAACGAAAAAAAAGAAAAAAAGCACAGTTGATAACAACTCCAAAAATGTTTCCCCTGAAATATGTAGCAAGATACTCTTTGAAACCCGTGCCTCAATTTGTTTAAACCAAAAAGAGAACAGGAGAAGAAGTGTACTCAAACACTGTCTACTTAGACTGCCGATTAGTTGCTCCCCACCGCCTGGCTGGAATGTCCTCTTAGGAATGTCCTCTTAGGAATGTCCTCTTAGAAATGTCCTCTTAGGAATGTACTCTTAGGAATGTCGTCTTAGGAATGTCCTCTTAGGAATGTCCTCTTAGGAATGTCCTCTTAGGAATGTCCTCTTAGGAATGTCCTCTTAGGAATGTCCTCTTAGGAATGTCCTCTTAGGAATGTCCTCTTAGGAATGTCCCTCTTAGGAATGTCCTCTTAGGAATGTCCTCTTAGGAATGTCCTCTTAGGAATGTCCTCTTAGGAATGTCCTCTTAGGAATGTCCTCTTAGGAATGTCCTCTTAGGAATGTCCTCTTAGGAATGTCCTCTTAGGAATGTCCTCTTAGGAATGTCCTCTTAGGAATGTCCTCTTAGGAATGTCCTCTTAGGAATGTCCTCTTAGGAATGTCCTCTTAGGAATGTCCTCTTAGGAATGTCCTCTTAGGAATGTCCTCTTAGGAATGTCCTCTTAGGAATGTCCTCTTAGGAATGTCCTCTTAGGAATGTCCTCTTAGGAATGTCCTCTTAGGAATGTCCTCTTAGGAATGTCCTCTTAGGAATGTCCTCTTAGGAATGTCCTCTTCCTGATGTTAATTGTCCTGACCACACACAAATAAATGTAGAAATTCTGTGTGAAACGATATAGGCCTATATTATACAAGAAATCGGCTCATGTAATTAGTAAGAATATATTTAACATTCATAAGCAAAACAAGTACCCTGCAGGGGTGCAGACTAGCTGCACCTATTGGGAGGATTTAGACATCCCTCGCGGTACTCGAGTCTAACACACACTTACACTTACAACACTACACTTAACGACTTTAACACTTTACACTCACATTTAGGGAGGCGATAATAGCCTTAATGTGCTTTTTTCGCCTTAAAATATATTTAAAAGAATATTTTCCCCACAGGGGGATGCAGACTAGCTGCACCTATTGAGAGGATTTAGACGTCCCTCGCGGTACTCGAGTCTAACACACACTTACACTTACAACACTACACTTAACGACTTTAACACTTTACACTCACATTTAGGGAGGCGATAATAGCCTTAATGTGCTTTTTTCGCCTTAAAATATTTTAAAAGAATATTTTCCCCACAGGGGGGGTGCAGACTAGCTGCACCTATTGAGAGGATTTAGACGTTCCTCGCGGTAATCGAGTCTAACACACACTTACACTTACAACACTACACTTAACGACTTTAACATTTTACACTCACATTTAGGGAGGCGATAATAGCTTTAATGTGCTTTTTACGCCTTAAAATATTTTAAAATTATATTTTCCCCACAGGGGAGTGCAGACTAGCTGCACCTATTGAGAGGATTTAGACGTCCCTCGCGGAGTCTAACACACACTTACACTTACAACACTACACTTAAAGACTTTAACACTTTACACTCACATTTAGGGAGGCGATAATAGCCTTAATGTGTTTTTTTCGCCTTAAAATATTTTAAAAGTATATTTTCCCCACAGGGGGGTGCAGACTAGCTGCACCTATTGGGAGGATTTAGACGTCCCTCGCGGAGTCTAACACACACTTACACTTACAACACTACACTTAACGACTTTACACTTTACACTCACATTTAGGGAGGCGATAATAGCCTTAATGTGCTTTTTTCGCCTTAAAATATTTTAAAAGAATATTTTTCCCACAGGGGGTGCAGACTAGCTGCACCTATTGGGAGGATTTAGACGTCCCTCGCGGAGTCTAACACACACTTACACTTACAACACTACACTTAACGACTTTAACACTTTACACTCACATTTAGGAGGCGATAATAGCCTTAATGTGCTTTTTCGCCTTAAAATATTTTAAAAGAATATTTTCTATATACATATACACCATACATTTATATGAAAGGAGATATATGTAGTATATGCGCGTAGCGTGCGTCATATACTATTTATATATACACATATATACGTTATATATCTCATGGTAGCGGTGACGGTGTCGCTATAATATCTGACGCGAGTTCAATGCTTTTGCCCATCCAAAGTGCACAACGTCGCTAAAGAAGTGTTCACTTCAAAAAAATAGGTACATTTGTCTGAATTGCTTACATTCTTCTCTAATCGCTTTTTCTGGAATATAGCGACCAATAATATATATATATATATATATATATATATATGAGTAAAATGTTATCAAAATCGTTAGATCTGATTTAAATAAAATTACCTTTGCAAACGTTAAACATGTTTTCACTAAAATAGATGAACCAAGTTTGTTAGAAATTTGGATCTCTCCTAACCTGGGTCCTCTAAAGAATCAACTAAGCCCTTTAATGCATGTAATTATGTTAGGTTAGGTGACTCTTATGTTGTACAGTTGATAAGAACTTCAAGAATGAACATTATTGTATTAAATTCTTTTTATATTCTTCTTCTTTTCTGCTAGGATTATTGTCACTATGATCAGTATAATGATCTGCCTTCCCTAGCTTCGTCAATTCTACTTTCGTTGACGAGTTTCGGAGAACCTCCATCTTCAAAAACTATATCTATAGTATAAATATAGGATATATATAGATATATAGGCGTATAGATATAGTTTTTGAAGATGAAGGTTCTCCGAAACGCGTCAACGAAAGTAGAATTGACGAAGCTAGTGAAGGCAGATCATTATACTGAACATAGTGACTATTGTATTACTCTATCAAAATGTTTCCTATGAAATATGTCGCAAGATACTCTTTGAAACCCGTGTCTCAATTTGTTTAGATCAAAAAGAGAACAGGAGAAGAAGTGTACTCAAACACTGTCTGCTTAGTTAGACTGCCGATTCGTTGCTCCCCAGCACCGCCTGGCTGGAATGTCCTCTTGTGCATTTCCTGACGTTATTTGTCCTGAAATGGACTGACCACATACAGAAACACTAATGAATAAATGTACACATTCTGTGTGAAACGATGTAGGACTATATTATAAAAGAAATCGGCTCATGTAATTAGTAAGAATATATTTAACATTCATAAGAAAAACAAGTACCCTGCAGGGTGTACAGACCAGGTGCACCTATTAGGAGGATTTAAACATTCCTCGCGGTACTCGAGTCTAACACACACTTACACTTACAACACTACACTTACGACTTTAACACTTTACACTCACACTTACATTTAGGGAGCCTCAATGTGCTTTTAGCCTTAAAATAACAACAACACTCAAAACAAGTACCCCGCAGGGAGTGCAGACTAGCTGCACCTATTGGGAGGATTTAAACATTCCTCGCGGTACTCGAGTCTAACACACACTTACACTTACAACACTACACTTACGACTTTAACACTTACATTTAGGGAGCCTCAATGTGCTTTAACCTTAAAATAACAACAATCAAAACAAGTAAACATGAAAGTCTGGTTTACACCAATGTCTGTCGAGACGCTTAAAGGCTAAACGAAGTTAATGCAAAACAATCACGTTAAAATGTTTTTGCACCAGTTTTTCACCAAATTTAATTAACAAACAAAATGGTAAATCATTCGTTACTGCGTTATGCGTATCTGTTGAATCTATTTTAAAAGAAAACAAAAAGAAATTTTGTGCTCCATTAATTCCTTTTGTCAGGAAACACGGTAAAAGCATTGTTGGAGTTGGGCGAGCAGGGTCTTGGCCTAAATACAACGCACGCGATGACTGGCCGTGATAACACCGGGTCACGCTATTTTAACCCCTTCGTCTCTCTCTCTCTCTCTCTCTCTCTCTCTCTCTCTCTCTCTCTCTCTCTTTTGATTGGCTATTCACGCTTAGCATGTCTTTCACAGTAGTTAATATTACAGTAGTATTTACTGGCAGCACAAACAGTACAATTTTGCAATATTTACGATGTCTTTTAAAGCGAATTAAATTATTTATTTTAAAATCATCGCATATTGATTTAAAAGCAAAGCAGCCGCCTTGTTTCAAACACAGACTACATAATTTAACAATAATAAGTCGTCTGACTTCCGTATCTAAGTTTTAAGCGCTTTTTTGAGAATTTTTTCTCGAAACATAAGAGACGCTGTCAAAATTGATTTTCGTTTCAATGTAAGTAAGAAAAATTAAAAAGTGTATTCAGAAATGATGATCTGTTATGACTGTGAAATTAGATTTTCAGAAAGTACTGAAATCAGATGGTGAAATTATTGTAATATTTTTTTTTTTTTTTTGTGTTTAACGTCCGACTATTGTGCACACTTGGGCTAAAGCAGACGATGGGATGATTTATAGCGTATGAAATTCCAAGCCCTGGCAGGGAATCGAACCCGGGTCCTCGGAGTGAAAGCCTAGTATGCTATCAACTAGGCTACAGAGGCAGCTTTTTTTGTGTTTAACGTTCAACTATTGTGCACACTTGAGCTAATTCAGACGATGGGATAATTTATAGCGTATGAAAATTCCAAGCCCTGGCCGGGAATCGAACCCGGGTCCTCGGAGTGAAAGCTTAGTATGCTATCAACTATGCTACCGAGGCGGATTTTTTTTTTGTGTTTAACGTCCGGTTATTGTGCACACTTGGGCTAATTCAGACGATGGGATGATTTATAGCGTATGAAAATTCCAAGCCCTGGCCGGGAATCGAACCCGGGTCCTCGGAGTGAAAGCCTAGTATGCTATCAACTAGGCTACCGAGGCGGTTTTTTTGTGTTTAACGTCCGACTATTGTGCACACTTGGGCTAATGCAGACGATGGGATGATTTATAGCGTATGAAAATTCCAAGCCCTGGCCGGGAATCGAACCCGGGTCCTCGGAGTGAAAGCCTAGTATGCTATCAACTAGGCTACCGAGGCGGCTTTTTTGTGTTTAACGTCCGACTATTGTGCACACTTGGTTTTTTTTTTGTGTTTAACGTTCGACTATTGTGCACACTTGGGATAATGCAGACGATGGGATAATTTATAGCGTATGAAAATTCCAAGCCCTGGCCGGGATTCGAACCCGGGTCTTCGGAGTGAAAGCCCAGTACGCTATCAACTAGGCCACCGAGGCGGCTTTTTTTTGTGTTTAACGTCCGACTATTGTGGCCACTTGGGCTAATGCAGACGATGGGATGATTTATAGCGTATAAAAATTCCAAGCCCTGGCCGGGAATCGAACCCAGATTCTCGGAGTGAAAGCCTAGTATACTATCAACTAGGCCACCGAGGCGGCTTTTTTTTGTGTTTAACGTCCGACTATTGTGCACACTTGGGCTAATGCAGACGATGGGATGATTTATAGCGTATGAAAATTCCAAGCCCTGGCCGGGAATCGAACCCGGGTCCTCGGGGTGAAAGCCTAGTACGCTATCAACTAGACCATCGAGGCGGTTTTTTTTAGTGTGTTCAACTTTCTGTTAAATAATTAAATAAACACTTTGAACATGCATAGATCATTCAGTAGCATGCTTTATCTGTGATTAGATGCAACGTCTTCACTCTTTTGGCTGCCAACAGTTAAACTCATTTAACTAGATTTAGTTAATTTCATCTATGACTACTGTTAGTGCTGCCTCTGGTGGAATCGCTGTTAAACTGCTAATTTTTTATATCAGCTGTTTTTTCAACAATATATTAACTCGTACACCTTTTAAATATAAATTAAAACCAATATTCAATTGAAATATTTTATTTCACGGAGTTAAGGAGATGGAGGTAATACAGAAATAAAGCTGATTTTGCACCTCAGCTGTTCTAAGCAGCTTTGATAAATTACTTAAAACAGTATTTTATTACAACGAGTGGCTTCTTGGGGCAATATCTCTTAAATATTTAATAATAATAACATATAGAAAATTTTTGCCGATTATAACTCCAGAAAGTATATAAATAAACAAATAGGCCTACTATTAAACAAAATTTAAAACAGCTGTTATTCAAAATGCTGGTATTAAAACATCTGTTATTCAAAATATTGATATAAAAACAGCTGTTATTTAAAATACTTATTCAAAACAGCTGTTATTCAAAATGCTGATATTAAAACATCTGTTATTCAAAATATTGATATAAAAACAGCTGTTATTTAAAATACTTATTCAAAACAGCTGTTATTCAAAATAATGTTAAAATACCTGTTATTCAATATACTAATATAAAAACAGCTGTTATTCAAAATATTGATATAAAAGAGTTCTTATTCAAAATAGTGATATTGGATAAAGCTGATTATGGAAACTTTCAACTTTTATAAGATAGAGAGTATTATAGATTTACTGTATACTATTTTAACCCATTATATAAACTTCAGCAATCAATATGTTCAGTATAATAATCTGCCTCCCTTAGCTTCGTCAATTCTTCTTTCTTTGACGCGTTTCGGAGAACCTACATCTTCAAAAACTATTTCTATACTGGTCACCAATATTATGGCTCGTCCTATTTATACCTTTCTGGCTCCACCTCGTACCCCTTCTCTATTTACGTGCCTGTGTTCAATACGTGTACATTAAACCTAACGTACTCGCTTCTGATTGGCTTAAAGAACTAAAGGCTATCTCAAAGATCGAGTTTGAGAAGTGTTTCGAGGATTAGAAGAAGCGCTGGCACAAGTGCATAATCTCCAATGGGGACTGTTTTGAAGGCGACAACATCAATGTAGAAGAATAAATAAATATTTTGTTCAAAAAATTAAAATTCTCGTTACTTTCTGAACACACCGCGTATTAGTCATTTAAAAAAGATATTTTACTCAAATTTTAGAAATTGTATTTTCGAAATTAAAATTTTTGTTTTAAGTCAGATATCATAAGAACCACTACAGACACAGTTTTTGGAATTTATTGTATTACATTGTTCAGGCTAAAAACCACCCACTTAGGCATTAAAGCGTCTGATATGCCTTAATTTAAATGGACGAGCAAAAATGAGGGGGAAATATTTCACTAGCCTTAACTTTTTTTTAACATGTATCATGTTTTTTAACGCGTTGCGTGTTATTGTATATATTGATAAAAATATAATTGCAACTACTTCTAAACAGCTGATTTTGCACAACAGCTGTTGCTTCAATATCATTTCAATTGAGGTTATGTTGAAAATTCAATTTTTGAATGAAATAAACAATAAAATTATTAAAAAATATGTTTTAAATGAAGAACAAAGACTGAGAAAAACTGAACGAGAAAGACTACGACGACTTGAAAGTAAATTAAAACGAAAAAACGAAACTAAAGGTAGAAATGTTACAATCAATAAAAGAGTTACGATTGAAGAGCATCATTAGTAACAAAAACGAGGAATCCAGAAAACATGACGTGATTTTTGTTTCCGTAATAGAATTTTTTAGCGTTGTATTGAGTTAGAATTAATTCAATGCTGTGTTTTTACTGTTTTGTGTTAATTTTCTCTTAATCGTGCCTTCAGTCTAGCAACCATTTTTTCAGTTATCTAAAGTAAACTTTATTGTTGTATACAAATGTATAACATTAGTAATGTGTAACTTTGAACAATTGATTGAATTTAATTGAAACCGGTTCAGATTTAATTACAAAAGTTAAACAAATGATGCATGACCTTACCGGTTGATATTGATTTCCAATAAATGCATGCAGTGGCTTGTACAGAGACACGGCCGGTAGTAATATTGATGGGTTCAATTTACCGGAAGTACAATGCACTGTTGATGATGTCAGTTGTCAGGTTAAGAGGTTTAACTGAAATAATGGCGGACATGCTCCGGGATTTATGTTAGCAGTCGTATTATCACTTTTTAATGTAATCGTCGCGGTAATCTTACAACATTGGGTAAGTGATGTCACTGTGTTGGTTAACATTGGGTAAGTGATGTCACTGTGTTGGTTAACATTGGGTAAGTGATGTCACTGTGTTAAGTAACATTGGGTAAGTGATGTCACTGTGTTGGGTAACATTGGGTAAGAGGTGTCACTGTGTTAAGTAACATTGGGTAAATGATGTCACTGTGTTGGATAACATTGGGTAAGTGATGTCACTGTGTTAAGTAACATTGGGTAAGTGATGTCACTGTGTCGGGTAACATTGGGTAAGAGGTGTCACTATGTTGGGTAACATTGGGTAAGTGATGTCACTGTGTGGGGTAAAATTGGGTAAGTGATGTCACTATGTTGGATTATGTCACTGTGTTCGGTAAAATTGGTAAGTGATATCACTGTGTTAAGTAACATTGGGTAAGTGATGTTACTGTGTTAAGTAACATTGGGTAAGTGATGTCACTGTGTCGGGTAACATTGGGTAAGCGATGTCACTATGTTGGGTAATATTGGGCATGTGATGTCACTGTGTTGGATAACATTGGTAAGGGCACTGTGTCGGGTAATACTGGTTAAGTGATGTCTCTGTGTTGGGTAACATTGGGTAAGTGATGTCACTGTGTAAGTAACATTGGGTAAGTGATGTCACTGTGTTAAGTAACATTGGGTAAGTGATGTCACTGTGTTGGGTAACATTGGGTAAGCGATGTCACTGTGTTGGGTAAAATTGGGTAAGTGATGTCACTGTGTTGGATAACATTGGGTAAGTGATGTAACTGTGTTGGGTAACATTGGGTAAGTGATGTCACTGTGTAAGTAACATTGGGTAAGTGATGTCACTGTGTTGGGTAACATTGGTAAGGGCACTGTGTCGGGTAATACTGGTTAAGTGATGTCTCTGTGTTGGGTAACATTGGGTAAGTGATGTCACTGTGTTAAGTAACATTGGGTAAGTGATGTCACTGTGTTGGGTAATATTGGGTAAGTGATGTCACTGTGTTCTTACAAGGTTACACAAAGTTCATAAACATAACCAAAAAAAAAATTTTAAATACATACAGTTCTGTTAAACAAAACTGTACAAAATAAATATTGCAAAACGTTTTTACATGTGCTATTTCCCCCTTCCGAATAGATATGATTTTCCTTCCTTCCATACGCTAAGCTCACGTCCTTTTTTAATAACTTGTCTCTATTTTTATTGAGCTAATTTATTAGTTTTGGTTTAATAGAAGTACGTTTTATTAAACTTTCTAGCTTCTTCTTTTACTTTATTTTTTATTTATTGTCGTAGGAGACAAAAGCCAAAAATAAAATTATTAAAAGTTAGTTTAGTTGTATTTTTCACTTCCAATTTGAGTGGGCCTGTATTTGTTAGTGGTAATTAAACGGTCTATTATTTATATAATAACATACTTTGTTATATCTTTTAGTTTTGATACTGTTAATAGCTCACAAAATATATCAGTACATGTGTTTTGGAGAATTAAGCTCAATGAAACAAAATCTATACACATTAATTTTACCAATAGAAAGTATGAACCAGTACCGGTAGTATTAAACGAAAACCAAGTAACATATGCAAACAGTGCAAAATATCTCGGGATGACACTGGATGCAAAAGTCCGCTGGAAAAAAGAAAAAAGCAGAATTAAATCTCAAATTAAGTAAAATGTATTGGCTCATTGGAAGGAATTCCGCATTGTCAGTAAGCAAGAAACTGCTACTGTACAAACAAGTGTTACGGCCAGTGCACCACAATGGGGCTGTACCAAAAAAAGCAATAGTGACATAATACTAGTCTTCCAGAATAAAATATTGAGGACGATTGTCAACGCCCCGTGGTATGTCAGTAATGACAACCTGAATAAAGACCTAGGCATTGAGCCTGTTGCAGAAATAATCAACTTATCCGTTAAGCATCGTCAACGATTAGAGCAGCATAAGAATAAGGAGATCGTACAATTACTGTACCGGAGTGACAACCTAACAACAAGAAGGCTGAAAATGACCAAGCCAGTAAACACATTGGGAACAGCTGTCGGGCTGCAACCCAGCAAACAGTGAAATTACATATGAAGATAGAATTACTAGATGTAAAAATTTTTTCAAAATTTAAAAAAAATCTGATTTCAGTGGTCGTCATTAAAATCAGCTTAAATGTTTATTTTAATTTTCTAATCACATTATTTTTTGTAATTTTCAGTGTAATTTGAAAGTTTATGCAGAATGTTGAATAACTTGTAATACGAGGGTTGTCCGTAAAGTAAGGTTCCCAAGGCGCGTTAGTCGCCGCGAATGTTGTTAAGCGGGATCCAGTGACCTTGGCTTGCAGCTTGGTTCCTCCGCTCCCAATCCCCACTCCGCGAGCGCTCTGAGACGCTCAGTCTTGGCTTGGTAGCCGTTAATAATGGAATTGCCTTAACTGTCTCCCGCCAGGTGGGAATTACGCTCTGTGATTCTTTTTTGTGTGCAAAAAGCACTGCACCGGTGGACATTCAAAGAAGATAGAATTACATTATTACCTCAGTTGTAATAATGTAAAAATAAAAAAATATACGTGTTTAAGTGAATAGTTTATTCTGATTTAAATACAGTACGAAATTCAGAAATGAAATCCAAAGACAGATTTTATAATCCTATTTTCCTAAGATTTTTGCCAATGGTGAATGTCAATTGTCTTATCGGTGACTTCTGAACAGATGTTTTTGGTTGTAAAACAGAACATTTTTCGCAAGAAAAGTTTATTAGCTAGTACATTTGGGCAGCAATTACCCGGTTTTTCAAAATGTGGTTCGGCACTTCTTGAGGGCTCGTTAAAATTGTTAAAAACATTATACATAGAATAAATATCTTTTTGTATGTTAGTATTTTGTCGATTGCAATATTTAACCGTTTAAAATTTGAAACAAAAACTATTTCAGTGTTGCCAACGTCAATTCCGTTACTAATAAAAATCCGTTAAAACTTTTTTTAATGGTGTTCATTACTTTTATATACGAAGGTTGTCCGTAAAATAAGGTTACCAATAATTTTTCACAATGAAAAACATGTTTATTTGCATTGAATAATACATTTTTGGAAAGTTGGTAGCGCTAGGTGGCCTGTATTAATGAGCAGTTGTAGTAAATATACATAATATCGTTCGTAGCAACACACATACAGTTGCCATTTACGCAGCATATTCCCAACAAGTTGCACGGGGGCGCTAATTACACGGTACAGCATGCACTAGGCCTGGCATAACCACTAAGTGACTTCTGTTAACTACTTCAGAACATGCAATACTCAACTACTTTGACCTTTGCTAATATTGCAACGTAGGCCACTTTGCTTTATGTATCATCGCTCAGTCCTCCCTTAATGAATAACTCATTATATAACAAGAAACACCAGCTCCTCTAGCGATTATTCACTAAGTCGAAAATTTATAAAACTTTGCACATAGTTTTACTCAACTACTAGGGTTGTCAGTGAAATAAGGTTCCCAATAATTTTTCACAATGAAAAATATGTTTATTTGCATTGAATAATACATTTTTGGAAAGCTCACACTTTATTCTATTTTTCGACATAATCGCGTTAAGATCGATGCATTTCTGCAAACAGTGCAAAATCTTTTGTATGCCTGAGTCGAGAAAATCTCCCGCCGCGCCGCGAAGGTAGCTTAAAACTTCTTCTTTCAGCTCCTCTTCGGTACTGAAATGTGTCCCACCTAAGTGTTTCTTCAAATTATGGAAGAGATGGTAGTCACTTGGAGCTAAGTCCGGGCTGTAGGACGGATGTGTGACGGTATCCCATCCAAATTGGTTGATGAGACCGGTTGTTACCGGGCGGTGTGCGGACGAGCGTCGTCTTGATGGAAACAAACTCCCTTCGTGAGCATGCCTCTCCTCTTGTTTTGAATCCTCTTCGGTACTGAAATGTGTCCCACCTAAGTGTTTCTTCAAATTATGGAAGAGATTGTAGTCACTTGGAGCTAAGTCCGGGCTGTAGGACGGATGTGTGAAAGTACCTCATCCAAATTGGTTGGTGAAATCGGTTGTTACCGGGCGGTGTGCGGACGAGCGTCGTCTTGATGGAAACAAACTCCCTTCGTGAGCATGCCTCTCCTCTTGTTTTGAATCCTCTTCGGTACTGAAATGTGTCCCACCTAAGTGTTTCTTCAAATTATGGAAGAGATTGTAGTCACTTGGAGCTAAGTCCGGGCTGTAGGACGGATGTGTGAAAGTACCTCATCCAAATTGGTTGGTGAAATCGGTTGTTACCGGGCGGTGTGCGGACGAGCGTCGTCTTGATGGAAACAAACTCCCTTCGTGAGCATGCCTCTCCTCTTGTTTTGAATCCTCTTCGGTACTGAAATGTGTCCCACCTAAGTGTTTCTTCAAATTATGGAAGAGATTGTAGTCACTTGGAGCTAAGTCCGGGCTGTAGGACGGATGTGTGAAAGTACCTCATCCAAATTGGTTGGTGAAATCGGTTGTTACCGGGCGGTGTGCGGACGAGCGTCGTCTTGACGGAAACAAACTCCCTTCGTGAGCATGCCTCTCCTCTTGTTTTGAATCGCGCTGCGAAGGTTCCTTAACATCTCACAGTAGCGATCGGCATTGATTGTTGTTCCTGTAGCCATGAATTCATACACCAATAACCCTTTCCTGTCCCAAAACACGCTCGCCATGACTTTGCCGGCAGACAGTGTTTGTTTGAACTTCCACGGCTTCGGCGGCTCTGGATGTTTCCACTGACGTGATTGTTCTTTCGTTTCCGGTGTCGTATAGCGAACCCAGGTTTCGTCCCCAGTGACAATGGAGTCCAAGGATTTCACTCCATCGGTTTTTTAGACCTGAAGAAATTCGCGGGCCGCATCAATCTGTTGCCGTTTGTGGTCCGCTGTAAGCTGTCTTGGGACCCACTTTGCACAAACCTTGCTATATTCTAAATGATCTGTCAAAATTGAACAAATGTAGGACTTGCTGACATTTGCTGACATGCTAGGGATCATCTCGGAGAGCTCCCAAAACCTTCGATCGTTTAGGCTTCTTCCCCTTTCGCAATCGTTTCGTTCGAAACAGATGACCGTCCGGAACGCTGTTCATCATGAACGTCTGTACGTTGTCTTTGAATTCTCTGCACCGTTTGCGCACGTGTTGTATGCTCATACATTTTTCTCCGCAGACTTCACACAGTTGGATATGAATGTTCACCGGCGCAGTGTTTTTTTGCACAAAAAAAAATTACAGAGCGTAATTCGCACCTGGCGGGAGACAGAAGAGGCAACTCCATTATTAACGGCTACCAAGCGTCACAGACCACTCGCGGAGTGGGTATTGGGAGTGGAGGAACCAAGCTGCAAGCCAAGGTCACCGAATCCCGCGTAACAACGTTCGCAGCGACTATAGTGCCTTGGAAATCTTACTTTACGGACAACCCTCGTATTACAAGTTATTAAACTTTCTGCATAAACTTTCAAATTACATTGAAAATTACAAAAAATAATGTGATTAGAAAATTTAAAATAAACATTTAAGCGGATTTTAATGACGACCACTGAAATCAGATTTTTTTAAAAGTTTGAAATTTTGCTTCCATCACGTCTAATTTAACATTAGAACCAACGCAATAATTCATTAAGAACTCCAAATTCGGAAGCAAAATAACTACCAACCTCTCTTACTCGGTAATCATTTGCTTATACTGCAAAATGAAGTACAAGCCTGTCGAAGTACTCACCAGATAATTCATTTACAAAGTTACTTAAACTTTGGCATACGATTGGCCATCTTGTTTGCTGACAGTTGGAGAACATTCGAATAGCGAAGTTCCTTGCAATCAAGATTAACTTTAACAACTTGTGCTACTAACCTGGAATACAAGATGGAAATTTCAACAAAATCTAATAAACCGGTTTTGAAAAATTATGAAAAATTTCGGTGTTTAAATTAACAACTGAACTGGGCTTATAATATAAAGCCTTTTGAAGCCATTTCAGCAAAGTGAATAGAAAACTCAAGCTAATTTCTCAAAATTGATTTTGTAACATTTTTACCAATTAATTTTTTTATCTAATTTTTAAAATTAAACACATTTAAGACTCGAAATGGGTAACGTTATTAAACCGTATATATGATTAAAATTGTTATAAATGTTTTTTGAAAATTTTGATTCGTTTTCCTGATTTTTTATTTGTATTTTAACCCTAGTAGTGCTGAACGACTTATAAGTCGTTTAAATTCTTACCTCTAAGTGATGAGCGACTTATAAGCCGTTTGAAAACACCGTTACATTAACACATTTATCCTGTTTCTATCTTAATAAAATAAATACCATTAGAAAGTAGAGATTCTAAGCAAGTTTTAGATTAATGAAATTTGTATATAAATTGTTACAATAAATTCATAAGTAAACACACTAATTTCTAGTACTCGCCTTTGCTTCTAGGCGTCCGCCATATTGCCTGTTTTCAAACTAATATTTGACCTAGTAAATAATTTTAAATGGAATTGCGGTTGGTATCGTTTGAAAGATTGATCCTTTCTCTTTAACTCATCTGTTGAATATTTTACCTACGAAATATAGTTCTGTATCTGTGATTTTTCAAACTGTGGTCTACAAACGAAGTAAGAAACGACGAAATTACAGAGGTCCAAGAACTCCTCGATTTCTAGTACGTTTCTTGTCATAGATCAACTATTTTCTTCACAATTGTAGTGTGAAAGTTTCACTACAAAGTGATATATTGGCCAGACTAAACCGAAAGGCCAAGCCTTTTTTTTTGTCCTGAAATGTTCATTTTTCGTCCGAGTAAGCATCAGTCCGCCATTGTGTGCCGTGCATGAAAGTGTGTGTTATTTCTTGTCATAATTTTGATATTTGTGTTGTTTTTGTTGTTGTTTAGTGTTTAAAATTGTGTAAATATTTCTTATTAGACAATAACAAATATAGATTGTGAAATTAAAAATTGTTTTTATTTAAATATATGTGATAAAAGTGACTTAACGGCTAAACTAAAAAATTTTAGGGTTATGTTTACTGCGTAAAATAAACTCTTTTTCAAAATTTCAATTTTTGTATTTTTTTAAAAAGTGAAAATTGTTAGCTATGATGTATGTTATTAATCAGTTGTTCTTTTCCTTCGAGAAAGTATAAAAAATATGTGTATTTGTTTCAGTTTACATACTGTTTTACACAGCTAAATGTTACTTGGCGTTTTTCAAAAATTGGTACTCAGTCTTTTTACGTTTCAAACATTAAAACTTATAAAACAAACGTATGCTTGTGTATACCGTTTTATTTACAAATAAATTTGAAAACGTTTGTAAATTTTGAGAAAAATTACAAAAAATTATTTTTATTTTTAAATAAGGCTCTAAGTTGATTGTTTTATTTCACAAAAAAAAATATATATTCCAACGGTAATAACTACCTTTAAAATGTTTTTGAAATTTTTACTGGAACAATCACTGAATTTTATTGTTTTTTCAGAAAAAAATTATGTACAACTCTTTAAGCTTTAAACAGAAATTATATTTTTATTTGAATTTCAAACATTACCGTGCACAGCACAAGGAAAACTGCTTACACTTCACTGTGTTCTGCATTACATTATTAGGGTTAAGAATTAAATAATTTGCTATCGCAAGTAATTACGCATCGTGACAATAACACAATAATATTTCATTGAATAAAAAGTGAGTTGTTCTTTCCGGGCAGGTCATACAAATTTGAGCAACAATTTGAAATTAAAATCAAAACAACAGAATTTATTTTTTAGTTTGTTTGCAAACAAGCAATTAATAGCCAAATAAAGACCGGGTTCATACACGTATTGCATCAATGACTATGATTAAAGACCATTGTTATGTCATTTTAACAAGTTAGTGAATTTTCAAATTTACTTTAAATAATTTTGTTCAAGAATTTTGTGTAAATAAAATGGTATACCTACTTATTACTTTATTGATTATATGAATAATAATTATTAAGTATTATTGATTATTTCTGATATTAATATTTTTTCCCTTATTTTACGCTCTCATTGGAGCACTTCAATCAGTCCATACACTTCCAAGTCCAACATCGCTATTGAGCCTAGCGTTTCAGCCTCTTCTTCCGTTCCCAAAATGTCTTCATCCTGTCCGACCTGGCTGCCCTTTGTTCAGCAGTTATTGTATAGGTCTTTCGTTCAAATGTTGTTAGCTTGAATCGCAGATATTCCTTAGACTCCTCTTCTCTGCTCTACTTTCAATTTGAGGCACCGTCAAATTTAACTCTTCTAAATCACTCTCTTTGAACAAATTATTCTGCGTTTTAATCTTCCAGAAATAGCTAAATAGCTGTTTCACCAGTCGGGTTTCTGGAAGGCCGAAAAAAGCAATTCTCCTTTTCCACATCGTGTCTATTATTGACTCTCGATATACCACTTCATTCGGAAGTAATCTCCACTTGGTGTCTTGTTAACGATTGTTCTGATGATCCTTCTATCTGCAGTTTATCAGTTGTTGATTTAATCTTCAACTTGAAGAGTGTTTCACTAGCATAAGTTGCCTCAGGTTTAACAACGGAATTATAATTTCGAAATTTGGCATTCATTGAGAGCGATTTCTTTTGTAGGTTGGCCAGGCGAGTCGTTGCGCTTGTTTCAGTTTGTGTTCTGCTGTCTATCGGTGGTTTCTCGTCTGTGTTCCAGGCTACAATTTCCCCAAGATACTTGAACTTGTTCACAATCTTAATTTGTTTACCATTGCTCAGTTGAATGGTCTTTCGATTCGGAAGGTCGGCATCATTTCCGCCTTTTCAAACGAGACGGAATATATTATATTAATATATGATTAATATAATCATGTAAAATATATGATTAATATATATATAGATTAATATATGATATTAACATATTTAAATATATGTTACACGGTTTTATCGAATTATATTAAAATACTGTATTTAAGTATATAACAATGTAGGGAAATAGGTGAGTAACTCAATTGTATGTTATAACTCTGCCAAGAGAGGGACGAAGCAGGTTGTGTTACAGCGAGGCGAAAAGCCATTGTGTAAGAATGGCAAGTCGGAACGTTCAACTAATTCCATAAAATCAGTTGAACCTCGCACCACCCCTCGCCCTCTTGAGCCACCTGTTGTTCAGGTTTTTATGATTATTACAATTCTCGTTCATTGCTTTATTTTTATTCGCGGCCATTTTGCAGACTCGTTGATTTAACAATTTAATGCTTTAGTCGTGCACGAGTTAGGTTATCTTCGTTTAAAACTTTCTTAAAATATCTAAAATAATATTCTGTTCTTTCGCCTTATTTACTCATATACGAGGTATGTTCAGAAAGTAACGAGAAATTTTAAATTTCGCGGGCTTGGAGAGTCCGATTGTCAAGCATTTTTTTTATGTTGCTATACATGCCCTTGAAGTATGATAAACCTTTCAGCTGTTTTCATTGTTGATTTTGTCTGTGACAGCCACTAAGGTTAGACGTGTTTTTATGAGCTCGGCGATTTTCGTATGTTAAAAGAAATGAATCAAAGAATTTTCATCAAATTTTGCGTAAAAAATGAAATAAAGTGTAAAAAAGTGTGTGTAATATTAACAAAGGCCTATGGTGAGTCTGCTTTGAGTAAAGCATAAATTTACTAATGGTATAAGCGTTTCGAAGAAGGCCGTGAAGACATTGAAGATGACGAACGCCCTGGACGCCCCAGCACATCAACAACCGATGAAAACGTGGAAAAAGTGAAAGAAATGGTTAGGAACAATCGTAATTAGAGAGGTCGCTAATGATGTTGGCATATTGATTGGATCATGTCATGACATTGTTTCCAATGTTTTGTGTATGAAACGCGTGGCAGAAAAATTCGTTCCAAAATTGTTGAATTTTGAACAAAAACAGCGGCGAATGGAAGTTGCTCAAGAGTCACTAAATGAAGTCAACGACGATGCAGAATTACTGAAACGTATTATAACAGGTGACGAAACAAGGGTTACGGATATGACGTCGAAACTAAGGCTCAATCATCCCAGTAGAGACATTCTGGCTCGCCAAGACCGAAAAAGGCTCAAGTGCGGTCGAACGTGAAGGTTATGCTCACTGTGTTCTTCGATATTAATAACATAGTGCATAATTAATTCCTGCCAACAGATGAAACGGTCAATAAGGTACCTACCTACAAGTACTACCTAAAAGTTCATAAGGTCAATAAAGAGTACTACGGATCTGTGGAAAAACAATTCATGGCTTTTGAAACCACGATAATGCACCAGCTCACACTTCATCGCTTGTTCGTGCATTTTTGGCAAAAAACAGTACTGTAACGATGTCTCAGCCTCCATATTCGCCAGACAATTCTCCGTGTGACTTTGTCTTATTTTAAAAAATAAAGAGAACCTTAAAGAGCCGTCGTTTTACAGCCGTAGATGACATTAAAAGCGCATCGCTGAAAGAACTAAAGGCTATCTCAAAGATCGAGTTTGAGAAGTGTTTCGATGATTGGAAGAAGCGCTGGCACAAGTGCATAATCTCCGATGGGGACTATTTTGAAGGCGACAACATCAACGTAAAAAAATAAAAAAATATTTTGTTCAAAAATTAAAATTCTCGTTACTTTCTTAACACACCTCGTATATATATATATATATATATATATATATATATGTTTCAACTATATTTTGTAGTTTATAAAGGGGTTCTATGACAGTTCAATTTCTTCTGTACATTGTCGTATTACAACAATGTGTATTTGTTTTTCTTTATTTGTTATTTTTTTCTTTTTCCCATTAACTGAAAAGGTCGCATATATAAGCTGGTAATATATAAATATTGTAATTCAAATGTAATATATAAGAATTTCCAGGAATACAGCCATACTTCCGAGAACACACAAATATTTCTCAAAATCGGTTAAAAATATTTTAATATCGAATAATACAATGTGTAAACTTGTAAAAACCCCTAACACTACCCCACATTAAGTACCGTCAATCACCCTAAAGTTTTGTGAAAAAATTGCAATTCCTTCTTCAGGGTAAGAAAATTTTACCAAAATATTTTAACACTCTTTGATTGGTTTATTGTCAAAATTACTACGATTTATTTATGCAAAATGGCGTCGAAACTAAGGTGTCAATAGTTCAGAAAAGAACTTTCGATAGCCAACAAGATACTGCTATACAAGCAAGTTCTAAGACCAATATGGACCTATGGTGCACCACTCTGGGGATGTACAAGAAAAAGCAATAGTAAAATTATTCAAATTTTTCAAAATAAAGTATTGAGAACGATTGTCAACGCCCCTTGGTATGTGAGAAATGAAAACATACGTAAGGACCTAGGTGTTGAATCTGTTCAGGAAGTCATTAAAAAGCTCTCGGTTAAGCATTATTGCAGGTTAGAACAGCATAATAATACAGAGATTGTCCAACTACTATGCCGCAGTGACAACATCACAAGAAGGCTGAAGAGGACCAAGCCAATTGACCTCTCCAGACCGTAAACACATTGGGACCAGCCGTCGGACTGCACCCCAGCACACAGTGAACACAATGATAAAGAAAAATTACTAGATGGGGCACGCCTCAGTTGTAATTAATATATATATAAAAAAAAAAAATAGTTCAGAATCTTTATCCATTTTTTTATTACAACTAAGTCACATGACTTATCAAGTAATATTTCATTCCGTAGAGTCAAGTACGGAAGGTATGTCCAAGATCTGACCCATCAGCCAGACTCCCACTTTACTAACAAATTCCAAGGCTTAGTCCTTTTCAATCTGCGCTGATCCTGACTGGTCCTTAGGAGCGGCAGTACTTCCACATTAGAATGTGTCACTAGTCCCTATGTTTCGTCGCATATAATTTAATTTCTTCTACAACGGTAGGAACTCCCAAGTGCCGATGAATATCGTCATTTCGTGCATACCACGGAGCATTGCAGATACTTCGCAGTACTTTGTTTTGAATGCTTGGATCATCGCATTTGTTTTCTTGGTACAACCACACAGTTGGATACCATATATCCACACAGGCTTTAGAATTTGCTTACATATCAGCAGCTTGTTTTGCAAAGCGAGTTGTGATGTAACCGTATAGAATAACGTAAGTTTTATTATACGAATGCTTTTTTATACGAAAAATATTCAACCTTCACTTTTGGGATTGTTTTAAGGGTTGTAACTCAAATATATAAGTGAGACCCTTTGTGTCTTATACACCCTTCCCCTCCTCCCCTCATCCTCTCCAGTACAGTTTCAATATGTCACATTTTTCGAGTGACTAAGATTTTTTTTACTTTACAACAACCTTAAGTGTTTGTACATTCTCAAAGACTATTTGTAAATCATAATTTTTATTGAAAACGTGTGTTGTATGGTTTATAAACAAAGAGAAAGTGTTCAAGTGGGATATGGTTCCCGTAACGTGAAAACAAATACAAAAGTACTTCTCGTGTAAAGATTTACGATAAAACAGCTGACCCAGCCCACGTGATGGATCAAGAGCGTGACATCTGATATCAAGGCCAGGGGGCGTGACCCACATTTACACACAATCAATACCACGCTAAGTGTTACATTTTTTGTCAACTTTTTAAAATTACCTTTAAATTTCGACAGAATTTTCATTAAAACGCTCACCGCACGCGACTGTCTCGCACGCTTGATAGAAACAGATTTCTTAAGTAACAAAATCGCAGTATTTCTTTACATTTTTATTAAATGTGTTTTACGATTATGATCTGCGTTGTATTTTAAATTTTCAAAATGTATTGAAAATGCGAAAATGAACCCAATTCGATTCCCCAGTTCCCGCAGGATTTAAATTTATACAGCTTAACGTCGATTACGAATCAGATTTCCAAAAATGTAAGACGAAATAACTTACGCATTTTTATGGATGCAAGTGTGTTAATGTTTCAATCAAATCTGACCATGACGCACACGTGTGTGTCACGTGAGTCAAGTCTAACGAGGCCTATGACGAACACGTGCGCGTCAAACTGCACAATTATTTTTATAAAATTCTGAGAAATTGGGCTTTGCCGGCAAGGTTTAGGTAAAGGTCTCTTTTTATTTAAGACAGTCTATTGTTTGAGAAAATACCGTTGGTTTCAGGTTTTTGTTGTTATTAGATTGCATTTACTGGCTCGTTTAACAAGTACGCGTTTCCTACTCTTGAGAGAAATTTTATTTCGTTAAAATTTTATTTTATTCTAGAAAGTGTTTGGTTTAGAAATGTTTGGTGTATTTTCTATTTTGTTAAATTTTGTGTTTGGTTTAGTGGCAAAAAGCCACTTATAACAGTGGCAAAAAGAAAACATCGACAATGCTATCAGCAAAACGTTCGCAAGGATCTACTTCTGCCCAGATCTACCAGGATTGTGCTTAAAACTATGTTTTACAGTATATCACTAAAACCTATAATTTTTTAACATAAAAATATAATTTTATAAATTACAAAATTACTTTAAGAATTTTTATATTTTTTTGTCATTAAAATTTTTTAAAATATTATTTATATGTTTTTTAAATGACTAAAAAAAGTAATTCAAATAATAATGTACTGTTTTGTAACTAAAATATTTTAAAACGTTAATTAAACTTTTATAAATTTATTCTATTTTAAAATTTAAACTGCTTATAAAATTGACGCACACGTGCGCGTCATTGGGAATTGTAGGACCAATAGAAGCAGCAAACTGTCTTGCCAAACCCATGACGCACACGTGATTGTCATGACCTTGGTTGCATGGAGAACAGAGCGGCAACACAGTGCAGTAAGTGAATACAAGTAGGCACTGAATGTGTTAAAGTCTTGTTATTCCATTTCTCAGTCTTAAAAGTCGATACATTTCGAAGTATCGGTTTTAGGTTTTACGATAATGGCCGCCTCCAGTAATTCATTTTCCCATTGGAATTTCGATAATAAGGGCTATTCTAGGTCTTTTAACGATTTGATTTTGGAAATAATCGAAATCGAGAAAGGCAATTTATTTGCATAATCTTATTTAGTTG
>CM040186.1:12134331-12136831 GCA_022606455.1 Callitettix versicolor | reverse complement strand
AGTCGGGCAAGAAAACATAGTCACGCACTTCGGATTCATATTTTAGTTGCACAAATTTTTTAACGACTTCTTAGTGTTAATAAACTTTTACGAAGTAATAAAGTTTGTTTTTTATTAACTGAAATAGTTCTTATATTGCTTAATTAAATCATATTTTAGTCGTGTTTGGCTGCAAAAATTGGAAACGGTTTCATTTTTGGCCAGCATTTTTGGTTTGTATTGGTCCAACATCTATCTCCATCATATACAAATATAAAACATCGATCTTGTTGTACAATACTTGTGTTCAGAAAGTAACGAGAATTTTAATTTTTTGAACAAAATATTATTTATTCTTCTACATTGATGTTGTCGCCTTCAAAATAGTCCCCATTGGAGATTATGCACTTGTGCCAGCGCTTCTTCCAATACTCGAAACACTTCTCAAACTCGATCTTTGAGAAAGGCTTTAGTTCTTTCAGCGATGCGCTTTTAATGTCATCTACGGCTGTAAAACGACGGCCCTTTAAGGTTCTCTTTATTTTTGGAAATAGGAAAAAGTCACACGCAGCCATGTCTAGCGAATATAGAGGCTGGGGCATCGTTACAGTACTGTTTTTGTCCAAAAATGTACGAACAAGCAATGAAGTGTGAGCTGGTGCATTATCGTGGTGTAAAAGCCATGAATTGTTTTTCCACAGATCCGGACGTTTTTTGGGATTGCTTCACGCAAACGGCGTTGAACTTGTAGATAGTACTCCTTATTGACCGTTTCACCTGGTGACAGGAATTCATGATGCACATGCCATTAATATCAAAGAACACAGTGAGCATAACCTTCACGTTCGACCGCACTTGGCGAGCCAGAATGCCTCCACTGGGATGATTGAGCCGTAGTTTTGACGTCGTATCCGTAAACTCATGTTTCGTCACCTGTTATAACTCGTTTCAGTAATTCTGCATCGTCGTTCACTTCATTTAGTGAATCCTGAGCAACTTCCATTCGCCGCTGTTTTTGTTCAAAATTCAACAATTTTGGAATGAATTTTGCTGCCACGCGTTTCATATACAAAACGTTGGAAACAATGTCATGACATGAACCAATCGATATGTAAACATCATCAGCGAGCTCTCTAATTGTGATTCGGCGATTGTTCATAACCATTTCTTTCACTTTTTCACGTTTTCATCGGTTGTTGATGTGCTGAGGCGTCCAGGGCGTTTGTCATCTTCAACGTCTTCACGGCCTTCTTGGAAACGCTTATACCACTCGTAAACTCTTGCTTTACTCACAGCAGACTCACCATAGGCCTTTTTTTAACATTTTACACACTCTGTTATACTTTATTCTATTTTTTACGCAAAATTTGATACAAATCCTTTGATACATTTCTTTTAACAAATGAAAATCGCCGAGCTCATAAAAACACTTCTAACCTTAGTGGCTGTCACAGACAAAGTCAACAGTGAAAACAGCTGAAAGTTGTATCATACTTGAAGGGCATGTATACTAATATAATAACAAAATTTTTTTGACAATCGGAATCTTCAAGCCTGCGAAATTTAAAAATTCTCGTTACTTTCTGAACACACCTCGTATATGCAACTGTTCTAATAATATTAACAACTGGGCTGGGCATGTATTGCAACGGCGTTCTTTAATAATATTAATATTTATTAATGAACTTATTTTCATACAGTTAAAACGTGCAAGATATATTAAATTGAAGAACGCTACAAAGCAATGTTTGCCAGATGGCTCGAGTATGCTATCATTTTTTGTAATTTAAATATTTATTATTCAACTTATTTATGTACATAAATTTAAACAGACGAATATTGTTTATAAAAAATTAAGTCAACAACGGACTTCGAACTAACTACTTTAATTTAATTAGGATTAAGAGCTGAAGTCTGTATTTCAGAAAACTGTATGAAATGTTGAAGTCCTTCTGTCAAGGTCATACAATAAGTCGATTACTTAAAAACGCAAAACGATAAAATTAGTTTGGCTTAACACTAACCATGCCACTCGTATATCGTTACACTGCGGACTTCCGCTCTTTGATTTCATAAGCACTGAGCCAATAAGCTCACTGGTAGACTTAAATTCACTTAAAGAAATTCTTTTTATATTCTTCTTCTATTCTGCTAGGATTATTATCACTATGTTCAGTATAATGATCTGCCTTCCCTAGCTTTGTCAATTCTACTTTTGTTGACGCGTTTCGGAGAACCTCCATCTTCAAAAACTATATCTATACTCTTGATATAGTTGAAAACTGTATTGTGTATAGATATTGTTTTTCAAGGTGGAGGTTCTTCGAAACGCGTCAACGAAAGTAGAATTGACGAAGCTAGGGAAGGCAGATCATTATACTGAATATAGTCACTTAAAGAATACTAATAGTGTGTATAAGGTAAAAGTGACGCTATTTTACATGTTATTTATTCATGCTACCACGAATTTTTATCCCCGCAGTGGGGTGCAGACTAGCTGCACCTATTGAGAGGATTTAGA
>CM040186.1:12114331-12121831 GCA_022606455.1 Callitettix versicolor | reverse complement strand
GTTATTAATCAAGTAAGTAAAGTAATAAGTTTTGAAAATATAATTATTTCGAAACGCGTGAACAGATTTAAAGATTTTAAAGCTAGGAAAAGCAACGATATACACTCTACAAAATCTATCAGAATCAGATAAAATTGTCAATTTCCATAAAGAAATTTCGTTATTGAACCAAAAATAAAAATCATGTGTCTTGTTTTCTACTCCTTTTTATTTTAACTACGATAATTTGTACAAAAACACAACATAACCCACAACGTATTATAGCCTATCATTTGTTCAATGAAATCAGCTGATCGTTACGAATTAATATAAAACCACAGATATTTTACTATTACGTATTTGTGAAAATTAAATTAACGATTCATTTATATTTACATCGGTCAAAACTTCTTCGTAGTTTCCGTGGTGTAGTGGTTATCACGTGCGTCTCACACGAGCAAGGTCGATGCCACTTGGGAACGCAGGAAATTGAAATTATAATTAATTTAATATGAGATTTGACAATTCTTTACAATCAGTGCTAATACGCACACGCTACGGCGCTCATGTGGTGGAAACTTTTTAGAAATTTGAATACATCACTTCAACGATATACGAGGGTTGTCCGTAAAGTAAGGTTCCCAAATAGTCGTTGCGGACGATGTTACACGGGATCCGGTGACCTTGGCTTGCAGCTTGGTTCCTCCGCTCCCAATCCCCACTCCGCGAGCGCTGTGCGACGCTCAGTCTTGGCTTGGTAGCCGTTAATAATGGAATTTCCTCTTCTGTCTCCCGCCAGGTGCGAATTACGCTCTGTGATTAGTTTTTTGTGTGCAACAAGCACAGCGCCGGTGGACATTCATATCTAACTGTGTGAAGACTACGGAGAAAAATGTATGAGCATACAATACGTGCGCAAATGGTGCACGGACTTCCATGACGAACAGCGGTCCGGACGTCCATCTGTTTCCGACGAAAAGATTGCTGTGGAAGAAGCAAGGATGACTGTTTGGGAGCCCTCCGAGATGATCGCTGATGTCAGAAAGACTTGCATTGGTAAAATTTTGACAGACGATTTAGGGTATAGCAAAATTTGAGTGCAAAATGGGTCCAAAGACAGCCTACAGCAGACCACAAACGGCCGACAGATTGATGCGGCCCGCGAATTTCTTCAGACCTAAGAAAACCGATTGCCAAAAATTCTTGGACTCCATTGTCACTGGGGACGAGACCTGGGTATACAACACGACACCGGAAACGAAAGAACAATCACGTCAGTGGAAACATTCAGAGTTGCCGAAGCCCCGGAAGTTCAAACAAAAACTGTCTGTCGGTAAAGTCATGGCAAACCTGTTTTGGGACAGGAAGGGGTTATTGTTGTGCAAATTCGTGGATACCGGCTCAACAATCAATGCTGCTCGTTACTGTGAGACGTTAAGGAACCTTCGCAGCGCGATTCAAAACAAGAGGAGAGGCTTGCTCACGAAGGGAGTTTGTTTCCATCAAGACAACGCTCGTGTAACAACCGATCTCATCAACCAATTTGGATGGGATACTGTCACACATCAGACTACAGCCCGAACTTAGCCCCAAGTGACTACCATCTCTTCTCTAATTTGAAGAAACACGTAGTTGGGACGCATTTCAGTACCAGAGAGGAGCTAAAAGAAAAACTTTAAGCTACCTTCGCGGCGTGGCGGGAGAGTTTCTCGACTCAAGCATACAAAAGATTATTCACCGTATGCAAAAATGCAACGATCTCATCGGCGATTATGTCGAAAAATATAATAAAGTGTAAGCTTTCAAAAAATGTATTATTCAGTGCAAATAAACATGTTTTTCATTGTGAAAAGTTATTGGGAACCTTATTTCACTGACAACCCTAGTAGTTGAGTAAAACTACGTGCAAAGTTTTATAAATTTTCGACTTAGTGAATAATCGCTAGAGGATCACTTATATGTTTCTTGTTGTATAATGAGTTATTCATTAAGGGAGGACTGAGCGATGATACATAAAGCAAAGTGGCTTACGTTGCAATATTAGCAAAGGTCAAAGTAGTTGAGTATTGCATGTTCTAAAGTAGTTAACAGAAGTCACGTAGTGGTTATACCAGGCCTAGTGCATGCTGTACCGTGTAATTAGCGTCCCCGTGCAACTTGTTGGGAATATGCTTATAGAACCACTTAAATGGAAACTGTATGTGTGTTGCTACGGACGATATTATGTATATTTACTACAACTGCTCATTAATACAGGCCACCTGAGTTCCGCACGCAGCTGTGTCGCTAACGAGTTAAAACGAATTTACAAAACTGTACTAATTTCACATTTGTTACACATTCCGCCATCGTAATTAACGTTAAAATTTAAGTTTTCAAATCACATTTAAATTTGACCACCGTCGTTTTTCTGAAGAAATTTAAAATTTTACAATAGTAATTTATTGAAGGACATTGTAACGTTCATCACGATGGTCGAACTAAAAAAGTGGAAGATTATAAAGTAACTTTTAAACGAAACTACCTCAAAAACTGATTGCAAAGTTTGAATCGAATTTGACCAAAAATAGAAAAGGATTTTGAAAATTACAAATGCTAATTGTTTACGCAGACTGTAATGTTGATTATTGATCGAATGTTCCAAAACTTAAAAAAATTCGAATAATGTTTTTTTGAGCGTTATTGTAACGTTTCGGTAATTTGCTTCTATCACTTCAGCGAATCAGCCAAAAGGATCGTTATTTTTAACTTCAGTGTAACTAAATTAAAAAGTAATGCAAAATTATTTAAAATTATTCTCTTTGATAACTTGTTACACTTGTGTTCTGTACTCTGTCAGTGCTTCCTTAATTACTGCCGAATAGAGTCAAGGCCGATTCGATTTCATCTTAATTCAGTAAACATGATTTAAACCCTAGTTTATTTAAGTTGAGATAAGCTAAGTATTCAAAACTTGATAATTTTTAATGTACAGATATGCACTAAATAAACAAGATAACATCTTACCCCACTGTCAGCAGCAATACCCCACCATCAGAACCAGAGTATATAAGCAGCTGCACAGCGCTCCAGAAGTCCCCATTCTTACTTATGCAGCTCCGGCTTGGTACTCACTCATCTCTAACTCTCGAAGGAAACGGCTGGAATCCTTCCAAAACCGCTCCCTCCGTTTCCTGACCGAATCTTCGTGGTTCGTCAGGAACGAAATCATACGCCACGGCCTTAAAGTCCTCACACTCGAGGAATATTCCCTCAAACTATCAAGAAAACTAGCATCGCGAGCAGAAGGCTCCAAACATGCGCATCTGTCGGCCATTGTGACATCCCGCTCCCCCGCTAAGATACAGAAAAAGGCCTCTGTATCTAGTCTACGAACCTCCATGAAGTGGCTCATGTGAAAATCGCATAGTCACTCTTCTTCAAACCTGCATTCTAAAATCCAAGCCCAACCCACATCTTCATTTCTCACCTAGACAAAACGCAATAAAGCCACTTACATCAACATACATTGTAAATGTTGTTCAACAGAAACAAGATTGTTACAGGGGAGACTACTTCTTTCGCCACTGGCCATCGTCCAGAAGTCAGTTGGTCTCCTCCAGCCCAAACCCTACCTACCTTCCTATCCTAGTGCAGTACCGGCGTGCTGAGCCGACTGTACATCCGCGAACTATACCGGCGTGCTGAGCCGGTAGTCATTCCTTCCTTGGGGTTCTATCGGCGTGCTGAGCCGATAGTTATTCCTTCCTTGGGGTTATACCGGCGTGCTGAGCCGATAACCTACTCCGGCCCGAACCCTATCTACTGACCTATCCAAGTGCAGTACCGGCGTGTTGAGCCGACTGTACATCCTTCAAGTTCAACCGGCGTGTGTTAGCCGAAAACGTATTTAGTTACTCTCCTGTCTCTATGCTGTAACGACACATCAGGCCATCGATTTCCGGTTCCGAAGAGCAGCAAGTTGATCAGACGTGAATTCCCGTCGACATAGACCCTGTTAGGTCTATGCCAGTTCCGTATCAAGAGTTCAGCAACGACGTGTGGTGTCAGCTACTCTTCCGTTTGATAAGTCCAGCGCAGATCGCCAGACAGTCAGCCGTCTCCGGGTTCAGTGGTAAGAAGAGTTCACCGAACGACTCGAGGCTAGAACCGTGTGTTTAGCCTACCCGAGGGTAATAAGGGAAACCTCCAGGAAACTACATTTCTTGCAGCATCAGGAATTAATTTGGACAAGACCCCGCAGCCGATAACTTTTGAAATCTTGAAGATAACTTCAACTGGAGCAATCAACTAAGTTAGCAGCAACAGGAATCAAAGGTGACAGAAAGAAGACTAAGGACTGGGAAAGAAGACAATCAATAACAGTCACAGACAATAGAAGAGATAATACAGAGATTAATGTAAATACGTTGCTATTAAATTAAATAAATAAAGAAAAGTGAAACCAATAAACTGCAGCTCTATGTAACAGAACCCACTCCAAAGAGTGTATCCGGGTCGAAGGTGCGCTTAAAGAAATTTAAAAGCATCTTCGACTCTGTAAGCAGGTGAATTGCGTAACAAACGCAACAACCAAACAGTTAAACGTAACCGTAACAATTTGAACAAAACGCTCGAAAAGTTCAAAGTGGGTCGAAGCAATGACGTCGCGTCACCCAGTTTACTTTGGCACCGGCACTGCCCTCAGTTATTGGGGACAATTTCAAACCTTTTTGCTCCCAGACGTTATTCAAAGTGTTATTATGGCAGGCAACGTCTCCGTATAAAATACTGATACAGGGTGGTGAGAAATTTGTGTGAATATTTGTATTATTTTATATATTTTTATTCTGTTATCAGGTATTTTCTAAGCACGTAGACAAATAAAATTTATAATTTTTCAAAAACTGTGATGGTAAAGAGTGACTGACAACTTTCAAATTTGAGATGGTGTATTGATATTAAAAATCGATACAAATAAAACAATTTTACTAAAATACATTGATTAGACCATCGCATAGGAAGATGTAATTCTGTTGTATTTTTGAGAAAAAAATTATTTGTCGACTTCATAAACAATAAAATAATAAGTGATGTTTTCATTGTTTCTTGGAATTAAAATTTTCAAGATTTATATTCGAAGTTCTACAGTCGTTGAAAATTCATTTTTAAATGCTGTAAATATATATTAATTTTATATTCTTCTTATTTTCTGCTAGGATTATTGTCACTATGTTCAGTATATAATGATCTGCCTTCCCTAGCTTCGTCCATTCTACTTTCGTTGACGCGTTTCGGAGAACCTCCATCTTCAAAAACTATTTCTATACTCTATAAAAAGTTTGAAATTGGCCAATCAGAAGCGAGCGAAACGTATGATTTTGAAGAGCCAATCAGAAGCGAGCACGTTAGGTTTAATGTATACGTGTTGAACACAGGCACGTAAATAGAGGAGAGGTACGAGGTGGAGCTAGAAAGTTATAAATAGGACGAGTCATAATAATGGTGACCAGTATAGGTGGGCTTTTCTGCTATTTTTACAAAACGTCAACAAACTGTTTGTTGAGGAAAAAAGCTGCTTTTTAAAACAGTTGAAAAAAAACATGTTTAGAAAATTGAAACTCAAAGTTGTATTAGCAGTTAAAACATAAAGCACATACGTTCAGTTTTCTAAGACTACTTTTTCATTCCCACTGCCACCATGTCCTTAACTGTTTTTGGGTATAAAGCATTTAGAAAGGATAAAAATAATCCTTACAAGTGTAGTAATAATTAAATTACATTCTCAAAACGTAATAATTATGTAAGCCATTTTATGTACAAAATGCAATGAATTTCTAATAGAAGCATTATTTTTTTTACTTAAAAATTAAATAGTCCTTTGCATATTTACCGAAATGCAAACGATTTAGAATATTTTTAGTTACTTAAAAAATATGATGATTGATAAATAAAAAGTATGTTTAAATAAGATTAGGCTCTGTATTTACAAAATGTGAGAGGTTGTTACTAGAACTCCCAACAAAATAGAGATAAACGTTGACATTGACCAAACAGTTCTTACTTCACTACAAGCAACAAGCAACTTTGAAATAAAGGGAAAAAGCATAAAAGCAGGTAGAAGGAAAGAAGTTATCAGGAAAGCAGTTAGCAGACAAACAGCAGGAAAACAGTTTTAGCGCTTGCGACAACGTTCGAATAGAACAGTCCGTTCCTTGTTTAACAAATCATAAACCAGTCCAAATCAAACTGCTTGTTTCCGTTTGAAAAAGCAGTTTGTTTGTCGTTTATAGAAAAGCAGTTTTTTTTAACAGTTTGGTGACCAGTTTTTAACCAATGGGGACCAGTATAGAAATAGTTTTTGAAGACGGAGGTTCTCCGAAACGCGTCAACAAAAGTAGAATTGACAAAGTTAGGGAAGGCAGATCATTACACTGAATTCTTAATTTCGATTTCTCAAGAACTTTAGAATTGGCTTACAATTTTCTAAGCACAATAACATTCCGTTCTTGCCTTATTTAATTATATATTTATTCGATGCAGTAACGATCACAAACTATCAATTGAAAAAATTACCTTAAGTTCAGTTCAGTGTTCGCAAACTTTAAACTCTATCGAAGTTATAACGCACAACCCTCAACTAACTTCCTATAGTAAATTCGCAAAGTACAGTCACTTTACAAAGTAAGTTATTTACGACTGTACTGCCAGGACGTGATGTTCTGAAGAGTATGTTGCTGGAGCGATTGTGGCTTTGCATTAGTATTATTTATTAACTTTAAGGTTAAGCGAGACACGTAGCTGGCCACTTTACTGAGTAAGGGGCAAAGTAGGCAATATGGCTACACCTTTTATCGCAATTACAGTCTAGAAACAGTATAGTTGTATTGTTTATAGCCTTTACACAGTAATATTGTACTGTATTATTTCTGAATAGCCATTAGAAAATTTAATACGTTAATGTATTAATTACATAGAATTATAATGAATTAAAAGAATTATAATTACACTCAGTAAGAATTATAAGGGGAACATGAAAAGGGAATCAGAGTAATAGCCAGATCCAGCAATCCTGACACTTGCCAACACCTTACGTATTGTAAGTGTTGAGAAAGAGGTACCTTACGTAATGTATAACTAATAAAAAAGTGCATATCTCTAAAATAAAACACTTTTAAGGTACAGAGTAAAATTATCGCTAAACACAGCTGACTAGTTCATTTTTTTTTTACGTCCGACTATTGTGCACACTTGGGCTAATGCAGACGATGGCATGGTTTATAGCGTATGAAAATGCCAAGTCCTGGCCGGGAATCGAACCCGGGTCCTCGAGGTGAAAGCCCAGTACGCTATCAACTAGGCCACCGAGGCTGCCTGACTAGTTCATTTTTTTTTTTAACGTCCAACTATTGTGCACACTTGGGCTAATGCAGACGATGGGATGATTTATAGCGTATGAAAATGCAAAGTCCTGGCCGGGAATCGAACCCGGGTCCTCGAGGTGAAAGCCCAGTACGCTATCAACTAGGCCACCGAGGCTGC
>CM040186.1:12091831-12109331 GCA_022606455.1 Callitettix versicolor | reverse complement strand
AATCGCACAACATTTGAATGACAATGCTAAATATCAAGTAATTATCTGTATTTACTAAAAACACTTGAAAGTTCTACTTTGTTTGGAGTGTGCTACTGCCTCCCTGAGTAACTATATAGCATTCCTCAAGTAAACATTTATTAATTTTTTTTTCACGTCCGACTATTGTGCACACTTGGGCTAATGCAGACGATGGGATGATTTATAGCGTATGAAAATGCCAAGCCCTGACCGGAAATCGAACCCGGGTCCTCGGGGTGAATGCCCAGTACGCTATCAACTAGGCCACCGAGGCGGGTAATTATTATTATTATTTTTTTTTTTGAAATTACGTTAGCAAGACTCGTCGCTATTGTCCAAACTAGAACTTAAAGAAATAACGTTCCTTCAGGATTGCTTAAGGTGGAAATTTACACTAAATTTCCCTCAGTTAACGTTCGGGTTGGTCGCATGGCGTATCACACATCATAAACTTTGAAGTTACGCGAAAGGGAAGGGATATTTGCAAAGTTATGTTGGCACCATTTTCGCTTCCATAAAAAATCAGATATTGTTACGGTTTCAGTTACTAATGGAGGTGTCCTGCAGGACTCACGTGGCGCGGGTAACAGGATTAGCTCGCCCCGCACGTGTCGCAGTCCTCCCTCCAGCCACACACAACTAGCGCCACGCCTCGCGACAACCGGACCGCGTAACTTGTACGATAATCTCTTTACAGATTTACGAGGATGTGTTTTTAGTGATCGAAATAATTCAGTGTAGTGAACTGACATGAAAACGTCTTTATTTCTCGAACATTTTAAAGTACATGATGCTTTAACGTCGCGATTTAAAAAAACATTGTCCTTAAAATTATAAAACATATTCTTATAAAATATATTCAATGTAAGTTTATCAATATTTGTATATTAATTTTTTTCTAGTGCTAAATATCTAGGAATGACACTCGATGCAAAGCTCCGATGGAAGGTGCATGTAAAAAAGAAAAAAGAGGAGCTACAGCTCAAATTCAATAAAATTTTTTTGGCTTATTGGAAAAAAATCAGAACTTTCGATAGCCAACAAGATACTGCTATACAAGCAAGTTCTAAGACCAATATGGACCTATGGTGCACCACTCTGGGGATGTACAAGAAAAAGCAATAGTAAAATTATTCAAGTTTTTCAAAATAAAGTATTGAGAACGATCGTCAACGCCCCTTTGGTATGTGAGAAATGAAAACATACATAAGGATCTAGGTGTTGAATCTGTTCAGGAAGTCATTAAAAAGCTCTCGGTTAAGCATTATTGCAGGTTAGAACAGCATAATAATACAGAGATTGTCCAACTACTATGCCGCAGTGACATCACAAGAAGGCTGAAGAGGACCAAGCCAATTGACCTCTCCAGGCCGTAAACACATTGGGACCAGCCGTCGGACTGCACCCCAGCACACAGTGAACACAATTTTAAAGAAAAATTACTAGATGGGACACGCCTCAGTTGTAATTAATAGAATAAAATTTAAAAAAATAATAATTTTTTTCTGTAATCAACATTTAGATTGAAAAGTGTCTTTTTAATCTTTTCAGTTCAATTGAAGAAATTCAATTTGACTGTGTTCAGGGTTCATTTGCATAATTTTAATTCAATTTAAAAGTTTAACTTGTTTACATGTGAAGATTTTAATTTTCAAAAAGAGTCTCGCGTAAGATTTTGTTTTGGAACTACGCCAGATATCTGAGCGCAGTGATTGTGCAAAGTTTGCGAATTTTAAAATAAGGGTCGTTGGTATGAAAATAGAAATATCTCAAATACTCTGAAATATATAAACAAAAGCGTTTCACCTAAACATTGACAGTGTAACGTACACAGAAATATGTGATAAGACAATTACGATATCCAATTAAAAACGCATTTTGCAATTTTTTATGGCACCGTTTATATTCGTGACATCACGCGGTCTAATATGAACGTTTGTTAGTTTTTCTATCTTGAGTATAACCCGAGAAATACATTCGTTTTCATATCTAAGCGCCACACTATATAACAGTAACACACATTTTCAAAATAATAAATTAATTGTATTTTTTATTCCGTGTTTAATAATTCTGAAGCAAACGAAATAGAGTATTAAGTTATGTTGTACAAGCTGGTGAATGTTTAGCTATAAAATAACAAAGCACCCCCGCACTGTACTGTCTTGATACAGCTTTCCCGCCTGAAATGACAATGCAGCTGTATGAAAGAAAATCCAACACCATTGTTCTGGAAGCAGTTGACCCCGCTGCAACAATGGCGCGGCGTGTCACACTGTGTTCACTCTCAAGAAGGCATTCACCTGCCTTAATAAGCCCCAGCGCAGTATGTGTATTCTTTGCGGCAAGTAATGTATTGTGTATGTCGTAAAATCCGTAAAATATATTTTTATATTTTGATAGAGCTGTCTATTTTTTGTTGTTTTCATTTAATTCTCTCACCGAGTCGCAGAGATGTGTGTGTGTGTGTGTGTGTGTGTGTGTGTGTGTGTGTGTGTGTGTGTGTGTGTGTGTGTGTGTGTGTGTGTGTGTGTTTGTATGTGTGTGTTTGTGTGTGTGTTTGTGTGTGTGTTTGTGTGTTTGTTTGTGTTTGTGTGTGCGCGCGCGTGTGTTTGTGTGTGTGTTTGTGTGTATGTTTGTGTGCGCGCGTGTGTTTGTGTGTATGTGTGTGTGCGCACGTTTTATTGTGTGTATGTTTGTATGTGTGCGCGCGTGTGTTTGTGTGTGTGTTTGTGTGTATGTGTGTGTGTATTTGTTGTGTGTGTGTGTGTGTGTGTTTGAGTGTGTGTGTGTGTTTGTGTTTGTGTGTGTGCGCGCGTGTGTTTGTGTGTGTGTTTGTGTGTGTGTTTGTGTGTATGTGTGTGTGTATTTGTTGTGTGTGTGTGTGTGTGTGTGTGTGTGTGTGTGCGTGTGTTTGCATGTGTGTTTGTGTGTATGTGTGTGTGTATTTGTTGTGTGTGTGTGTGTGTGTGTGCGCGCGCACGCGTGTGTTTGTGTATGTGCGCGCACGCGTGTGTTTGTGTGTGTGTATGTTGTGTGTGTGTGTGTGTGTGTGTGTTTGTGTGTTTGTGTGTATGTGTTTTTGTGTGTGTATGTGTGTGTGTTTGTGTGCGCGCGCGAGCGTGTGTGTGTTTGTGTGTATGTGTGCGCGCTTGTGTGTGTGTATTTGTGTATTTGAGTATGTGTGTGTGTGTGTGTGTGTATGTGTGTGTGTGTGTGTGTATTTGTGTATTTGAGTATGTGTGTGTGTGTGTGTGTATGTGTGTGTGTGTATGTGTGTTTGTATGTGATTGTGTGTATGTGTGTGTGCGTGTGTGTGTTTGTGTGTGCGCACGCGTATGTGTGTGTGTGTGTGTGTGTGTGTGTGTGTGTGTGTGTGTGTGTGTGTGTGTGTGTGGGTAGGTGGGTGGGTGAGTATATTTGTTTTTAAGTTTACTATGTAGGTTTTAGCTATGGGAACATTGACAATTTTGATACAATGAGATTTTAATGATTTTAAAAATTAAAGTTAAAACCAAAATTGATTTTTGAAAATTATTAGTTTTCTTTAGACGAAAACTGTTAAGGAACACTAACAAAGGAACATTAAATGTAAATCTTTGCTCGAAGTAGCAAAATATAACAGCCTATTTCTGCATACTTTAGAATAACACGTCAAAGCAATAAATACTTAGGCAAACGTGCGGGTTATACTGTGATGCGGTTACTGTAGCACGTGTGTTTTATAGGTTGGCAGCACTGATTATTGTGGTCATCTGTCTGCTACGTTGTGGCCAATAAGCTTTCCTTTCAACGGCTGTCCGCCCCAATAAACTGCACAGAGCTGTTTCATTCGTGTTGCGTTCCTTATACAAAAATATTTGTACTTTTTTTGTAATTAATTCGTTTTAAAAACAATGTTTAAAAATATGCCGATGATGTTGAAATTGTATTATAGAATGATGTATATACTAGGTGTGTTCTGAAAGTAACGAGAAATTTAATTTTTTGAACAAAATATTTTTTTATTCTTCTACATTGATGTCGTCTTCAAAATAGTCCCCATTGGAAATTATGCACTTGGCCAGCGCTACTTCCAATCCTCGAAACACTTCTCAAACTCGATCTTTCAGATAGCCTTTAGTTCTTTCAGCGATGCGCTTTTAATGTCATCTACGGCTGTAAAACGACGGCCCATTAAGGTTCTCTTTATTTTTGGAAATAGGAAAAAGTCACACGGAGCCATGTCTGGCGAATATGGAGGCTGGGGCATCGTTACAGTACTGTTTTTGGCCAAAAATTCACGAACAAGCAAAAAAGTGTGAGCTGGTGCATTATCGTGGTACAAAAGCCATGAATTGTTTTTCCACAGATCCGGGCGTTTTTTTCGGATTGCTTCGCGCAAACAACGTTGAACTTGTAGCTAGTACTCCTTATTGACCGATTCATCTGATGGCAGGAATTAATGATGCACTATGTCATTATTATCGAAGAACACAGTGAGCATAACCTTCACGTTCGACCGCACTTGTCGAGCCTTTTTCGGTCTTGGCGAGCCAGAATGTCTCCACTGGGATGATTGAGCCTTAGTTTCGACGTCATATCCGTAAACCCATTTTTCGTCACATATTATAATACGTTTCATTAATTCTGCATCGTCGTTGACGTCATTTAGTGACTCTTGAGGGACTTCCATTGGCCGCTGTTTTTGTTCAAAATTCAACATTTTTGGAACGAATTTTGCTGCTACGCGTTTCATTCACAAAACACTGGAAACAATGTCATGACATGATCAAATCGATATGCCAACATCATCAGCGACCTCTCTAATTGTGATTCGGCGATTGTTCATAACCATTTTTTTCACTTTTTTACGATTTCATCAGTTGTTGATGTGCTGGGGCGTCCAGGGCGTTCGTCATCTTCAACGTCTTCACGGCCTTTTTGGAAACGCTTATACCACTCGTAAACTCTTACTTTACTCATAGCAGACTCACCATAGGCCTTTTGTTATACTTTATTCAATTTTTTACGCAAAATTTGATACAAACTCTTTGATCCATTGCTTTTAACAAACGAATATCGCCGAGCTCATAAAAACAAGTCTAACCTTGTGGCTGTCACAGACAAAGTCAACAATGAAAACAGCTGAAAGTTTTATCATACTTCAAAGGTATGTATACCTACATAATAAAAAAAAGGTTTCACAATCAGGCTCTCCAAGCCAGCGAAATTTAAAAATTCTCGTTACTTTCTGAACACACCTCGTGTGTGTGTGTGTGTGTGTGCGTGTGTGTGTATATAGTCACTTTATTCCTGTATTTCAAGACTTACAAAGTTAAAATATTATATGGTGACTGCCCTTATGGTATAGATGTGGAGTAAGGCAGGTTTTAAACACATATACGGTTTAAAAAAACCCTTATCTGTTAATTGGTCCGAAATTATTTCTTAACAGAATATGAAAATCTCGGTTTTTCATTATTTGTTCTATTTTCACGCGAATGGGCTCAACACTCAATGAAGCGTTAAATGGAAATGTGATGAAAATTTTAAGGCAATCGAACACTGTTAAAACAAAATGGCGGGCACTCAAAACGAACCATTTATTTAAAAAAGGGTATTTCCAAGAGCTATAGCAACAAAGCAGATAGACCAGCTGACAATATCACTGTGTGATTTCTTCGTGTAAAATGTTAGCTGTATCAGTTCAGTATCTTAACACCAGGGATGAGTACTGCATTTAGGAACACTTTGTCGGAAAAATTACTATATCTTACCAATAACAATAAATTGCTTTTAAATAAAAAACGTATCTCCTGAAAATACAAACCTATTGTCTTTTGTATTAACATAACATTGTTATGTCAACTTTAAATTTGTTCAATTACGAGGGCTATCCAGAAAGTCGGTTACGTTTAGGTCTGTAGATGCTAGGGGCGGGGATATCGTGGCCATCTTGGTGTCAGAGCGTTCGTCTGTTCAGTGGCTATCCAGCCGTGCTGATGAGTGGTTATCGTTGTTGTTCGTTCCCGTATAATACTAGTGCGCCGCTATTGAAAACCCCGCAACCTGTGAAGTTCGGTCGATGATACGGTTTTGTTGGCTAAGAACAATAAACCAATTGAGATTTATCGCCAACTCTTTGCAGTTTACGTGATCACTGAAGGCAGAGTGCGTTAATGGTGCGTTAGGTTTAAAAATGGCCGAACTAATGTGCACGAAGAACGAAGTAGACGGCCAAGTATTGTGACCGATGAAATTGTCTCTAAAGTCGATGAGAAAATTAAAGAAGACCGTCGGTTCACAATAACAGAGCTATCGCTTAGTTTTCCACAAATATCAAGGAGTTTGTGCGTGAAATTGTTGCAGCGTTTTGATGACGACGCGGAACTGCGGGAGGGCGTGACAACCTGGCTGAAGTCTCAGGCGGCAGAATTCTACGACACTGGAATTTCAAAACTGGTTCACCGCTACGATAAGTGTCTAGATTTATATGGCCACTATGTAGAAAAATAGTATTTTAGTGCCACTTTCAAATGTATATAATAATTTGTTTTTCTTGTACTTCGTTTTTTTTATACCAAAAACGTAACCGATTTTCTGGATAGCCCTCGTATAATGTTTATTGTTTGAAAGGTACGTAGCAGAAGTACACAATAATTTAAATATTATACTTAATTAGAAACTTACGTTTTGCGCGGAGTGTAAGTTATGCAATACGGTATACTGGAAGTTGATAAGGCGCTGTGTAGGCAATCCGAGTACACTGGAAGTTGATAAGGCGCTGGGTATGCAATCCGAGTACACTAATCTGGGCCCGTGTCGCCATTCCAAATTGATTGGTTTATAAGATTAGCCATCATGGATAAGACATTAGTCGCTAACTGAAGAGTTACAGTTCAAGTTCTTTTCAAAGTTAGCCCTCTGATTGCTTGTGTCTTCAGTTCATTGTCATTTATAGTAATTTAATTATTTTATTGATAAACGTTTGGTCATTGGCAACTAATAACCGGCATTGATTGTTAGGTAATTAAACAACAAAAGCTAAGTGATATTATTATACCTGAACTAATTTATAGCATCTTATATCAGTGTTCTAAGTTCAGAGAGTACACATATCTGTGCATTGCCACTCCTACATAGGGCCCAGACTTAAGATAAACAGAGAACAGAGTGTAGTGTTTTCAGTCAATCCGGATGATTTTAATAACGCTTATGAACCAAAAATATCGAGTTAAAGTACGAGGGTTGTCCGTAAAGTAAGAACGCTGTTACGCGGAATCCGGTGACCTTGGCTTGTAGCTTGATCACGCCACTCCGAGAGCTGTCGTTTTGGCTTGGCAGCCGTTAGTAATGGAGTTACTACTTATGTCTTCCGCCAGGTGCGAATTACGCTCTGTGATTCGTTTTTTGTGTGCAAAAAACACTGCGTCGGTGGACATTCATTCCTACTGTGTGAAGTCTACGGAGAGAAAGGTACGAGCATACAATACGTGCGCAAATGGTGCAGAGAATTCAAAGACGGACGTACAGACGTTCATGATGGACGTCCGGACGTTCATCTGTTTCGGACTAAATGATTGCGAAAGTGGAAGAAGGAAGGGTGACTGTTTTCGAGCCCTCCGAGATGATCGCTGATGTCAGAAAGACTTACATTGTTAAAATATTGACAGATCATTTGGGGTATAGCAAAATTTTTGTGCAAAGTGGGTCTCAAGACAGCTTACAGCAGACCACAAACGGTAACGGATTGATGAGGCCCGCGAATTTCTTCAGGCCTACGAAACTGATGGCGAGAAATTCTTGGATTCCATTGTCACTGGGGACGAGACCTTGGTACAATACACGACACCAGAAAAGAAAGAACAATTACGTCAATGGAAACATCCAGAGTCGCCGAAGCCGTGGAAGTTCAAACAAACACTGTCTGCCGGCAAAGTCATATCGAGCGTGTTTTGGGACAGGAAGTGGTTATTATTGTGCGAATTCGTGGATACCGGCTCAATCAATACTGATGGCTACTGTGAGACGTTAAAGAACCATCGACTCGCGATTCAAAAGAAGAGAAGCAACTCGTACAACTAGACGCTTAGTTCTTTTACGAACGCAACTGTTTAGCGCGACTAAAACGCAACTAAAACGTTGCAACTCGAACAAGCAGAGAACGCTAAAGGTTAGGTGAAAATTATTTTTGAGCGAAGAAAAACGACTTGAAATCGTTACAAATACACTCGTACTATTGACACTAATACCGTTAATCAAATAAAAGTGTGAGGTGTGTTCAGAAAGTAACGAGAATTTTATATTTTTGAACAAAATATTTATTTATTATTCTACACTGATGTTGTCGCCTTCAAAATAGTCCCCATTGGATATTATGCACTTGTGCCAGCGCTTCTTCCAATCCTCGAAACACTTCTCAAACTCGATCTTTGAGATAGCCTTTAACGATGTGCTTTTAATGTCATCTACAGCTGTAAAACGACGGCTCTTTTAGGTTATCTTTATTTTTGTAAATAGGAAAAAGTCACAGAGAGCCATGTCTGGCGAATATGGAGGTTGGGGCATCGTTATGTGTTTTTGGCCAAGAATTCACGAACAATCGATGAAATGTGAGCTGGTGCATTATCGTGGTGCAAAAGCCATGAATTCTTTTTCCACAGATCCGGGCGTTTTTTTCGGGTTGCTTCACGCAAACGGAGGTGAACTTGTAGGTAGTATTGAAACTCCTTATTGACCGTTTCACCTGGTGGCAGGAATTCATGATGCACTATGCCATTAATATCGAAGAACACAGTGAGCATAACCTTCGTTTTTTTGGAACGAATTTTGCTGCTACGCGTTTCCAATCATCCAAAACATTGAAAAAAATGTCATGACATGATCCAATCTATATGCCAACATCATCTAATTGTGATTCGGCGATTGTTCATAACCATTTCTTTCACTTTTTCCACGATAGATGAGGTGCTGGGGCGTCCACGGCGTTCGTCATCTTCATCGTCTTCACGGCCTTCTTGGAAACGCTTATACCACTCGTAAACTCTTGTTTTACTCATAGCAGACTCACCATAGGCGTTTGTTAACATTTCACACACTTTGTTACACTTTATTGCATTTTTTCGCAAAATTTTATACAAATTCTTTGTTCCATATCTTTTAACATATGAAAATCACCAAGCTCATAAAAACACGTCTAACCTTAGTGGCTGTCACAGACAAAGTCAACAATGAAAACAGCTGAAAGTTTTATCATACTTCAAGGGCATGTATACGAACATAATTTAAAAAATGTTTGACAATCGGACTCTCCATGCCCGCGAAATTTAAAAATTCTCGTTACTTTCGGAACACACCTCGTATATTACATTAAAATAATACCAAAACATTTTTATCTCCTCTTTCTTTATTCGCAGTCGTTGTCCACAAAAATCAAACTAACCTTAGTTCAATATATTTTGCTCAAGGTTTTATAGCACTCGGAGCCGTGTAGCAAATTTTAAAGCAAACCCAAACGGCAGTCAAAATTTATAGTCATTTTCTTTTTTCAAATATCCCGAACATACTTGAATAAATATTTATGTATTACAAAACATAAACTATATATACCCAAACCGTCATAAAGGAAATCGTTTGACCCAATTTTATTACGTTATACGAATGTTTAACTTTTTCTCATTATTTTTAAACCGTAATTTTGTGTGAAATGGCGTCGTTAACAATTTTTTTTTTTGGTTTTATTAATTGCATTTGAAGAAAATTTTAAGGAAGGGCAGATAATTTCATCAGAATCGGTTAATCAGTGTAGAGAAACACGATAATTATTTATTTTCTTTTTATATTCTTCTTATGTTCTGCTAGTTCAGTATTGTGCTATGTTCAGTATAATGATCTGCCTTCCCTAGCTTCAATTCTACTTTCGTTGACGCGTTTCGGAGAATCTCTATCTTCAAAAACTATATCTATACTCTTTTTATTATTTTCTTATTAATAACGCTCTTTTTGCTGTATAATGTTTTTATTTCTATCTTTATCCAATCTTTTTCCGCCTTCTGGATCGCGTATTTTGCAGCAAAACTATTTGTTCTATTCTTGATTCTTGCGTATGAAGGAATCACGTTATTTATAACACATTGCTTGTTAAACCATATGTTGGCTATCGTCTTAATAACTTTCTAAAACTAAATTCAAGTCTTTTCGCTAACATCGTCCGGCCGACTACGTTGAAATTCTTTTTATATTCTTCTTCTTTTCTGCTAGGATTATTGTCACTATGTTCAGTATAATGATCTGCCTTCCCTAGCTTCCTAGTTTTTGAAGATGGAGGTTCTCCGAAACGCGTCAACGAAAGTAGAATTGACGAAGCTAGGGAAGGCAGATCATTATACTGAACATAATAATTATTTATTTTGTTCAAGGGATCTTAAACATTATGCATCGTACAAAGAGAAAATTATTTTCATCGTGTCCTTTGTATAGTCTAAAATTTTATCCATAAATATTTCAATATTCTTACAATGTTTTGGAAACCTAAACTAAACAATAGCGTTACAAGTTTTTGTTCACAAGTGTAGAATGCTATCGGAAGCTTAAAACACAACTTGGAGTGCATTTAAACAGGACGACATATTTTAATGAAATTTCAGCCTCACCATAACACAATCTATATTCATATTTAAACGAGCTCATTCATGCATTTTCCTGCTCTCTTAATCCTATCCTTCAGGAACGTTCTCCTTCCATTGTTCTGCTTAATTATTAAAGACAAACACGTGTGTGACCTCAACAGGTTAATAAAGCTTTGTAGCAATGGCGGTTCCCACTGTTACGTTGTAACATTTTAAATTTACATTCAATAAAATAAAGTAATCTGATGCTTTAAATTTCTTTTGGGTGAAGGATATTCGTGTTTTTTGCAGGACATTCTTTTATCTGGTTACGATAGGTTAGGCTATATTCGAATTAATTCAGACTGGCATCTTTTATTTTATTTTTTATTATACGATGGCTATTCTTCTTCTTTTCGTTTCACCCTCTTTGGGGTACGCTGAATTAATCATTTCTTGCGCGCTGCACTTTTCTTTGTACCCAGTAGCTCTTCATTCTTTCAGATCTTCTTTTCCTCTCCTCTTCTGAAATGATAGGTTTAGGTTTTATTTTGGTTTTATCTTGGAATCTTATTCTTTCGTCTTTGGTAATTATCTTAGCAGTTTGGTCAAGCAGTGAATTTTCTGTAATTTTTAATTCTATTAGGTCTTTTTCAATTTCTTTAAAGCAGTTCGGTTTTGTTTTACGATTATGGAAAAAATCAAACAGCTGTTTCGTCAATCTATTGGAGTTCATTCTAAGAAGATGGCCGTAAAAATTTATTCTCATTTTTCTCATAGTATCTGACATTTTTTCAATTTTCTTATAGAGAGCTTCATTTCTTATATATACCACCTTATTATCCTGAAATTTTGTTCCTATAATTTTTCTTAAGATTTTCCTTTCCGTTATTTCAAGCTTTTCTATCTGGCCTATGCGATTCATGGTTAATGTTTCTGCTGCGTACAGTGCTTCCGGCTTGATCACTGTTTTATAATGTTTAATTTTGGACCCCCATGAAAGGGATTTCTTATTGTATGTGTCTTTCGTCAATTGGAAGGCCAATTCAAGTTTGTTTTTCCTGGATTCCATTGCCTTGCCTTCATCTGCATTCCAACTAATCCATTCACCAAGATATTTGAACTCTTTTACAATTTCTATTTTCTGTTCTTGGATTTTAAGGTATTTATTTGGGTATTTGTTGTTTGTCATGATTTTGGTCTTTTCAAAAGATATGTTTAGACCTATTTTAGCTGCTTGTTTCTTCAATTCAAAAATCTGCTCCCTTGCTTCCTCCAACGATGGCTATTATTATATTGAAAAATAATATAAAGGTACACATACCTGTCTCTTTTTAATAATAAACTGTCAGTAAACCTTAAACTATATTATTGAAGTATTATTAGAAATTCAAATAATATATCTCATCAGCAACTTAATGTAAAGAATAAAAATTGAACGAGCCGTGTACATTTAATTTATTTTTTCATTGTAATACTAAATAAATGAAAATTAAACCAATACTAAAAGTGAAATGTGTAGTTTACATTCTTTAGTGCAATTAGTACAGTGTTATATCGATATTTTATTTAGTATTTTCAACAATACTGACTTCGTAGCGAAAATACTAGGTGTTATCTGTGGAACGGATCTACGTACTTGGAACTGGTATAATTAGTATCGAAAAGACCCATGCCTGGTCCTATTGAACCTCACACGTCTACCAAGCCGACTAGACTATGCACCCCGCCCCTGATCTTTCTAATCGCCAGGGCTACGACAGTTATGTGTCAGTACACACTACTCACAACACTTAAAGAAATTTAAACACAATAATTTAACAACACAAGTACGTTTTACATGGAACTGAACATACGGGGTGTGTTCAGAAAGTAACGAGAATTTTTAAATTTCGCGGCCTTGGAGAGACCGATTGTCAAACATTTTTTTTATTATGTTGGTATACATGCCCTTGAAGTATGATAAAACTTTCAGCTGATTTCATTGTTGACGTTGTCTGTGACAGCCACTAACGTTAGACGTGTTTTTATGAGCTCGGCGATTTCGTTTGTTAAAAGGAATGAATCAAAGAATTTGTATCAAATTTTGCGTGAAAAATGGAATAAAGTGTGTGAAATGTTAACAAAGACCTATTGTGAGTCTGTTATGAGTAAATCAAGACTTTTACGAGTGATATAAGATGATGAACGTCCTGGACGCCCCAGCACATCAACAACCGAAGAAAACGTGGAAAAAGTGAAAGAAATGGTTATGAACAATCACTGAATCACAATTAGAGAGGTCGCTGATGATGTTGACATTGGATCATGTCATGACATTGTTTTCAGTGTTTTGTGTATGAAACGCGTGGCAGCAAAATTCGTTCCAAAATTGTTGAATTTTGAACAAAAACAGCGGCGAATGGAAGTTGCTCAGGAGTTACTAAATGAAGTCAACGACGATGCAGAATTTCTGAAACCTATTATAACAGTGACGAAACATGGGTTTACGGATATGACGTCGAAACTAAGGCTCAATCATCCCAGTGGAGGCATTCTGGCTCGCTAAGACCGAAAAAGGCTCGACAAGTGCGGTCGAACGTGTAGGTTATGCTCACTGTGTTATTCGATATTAATGGCATAGTGCATCATGAATTCCTGCCACCAGGTGAAACGGTCAATAAGGAGTACTACCTACAAGTTCAACGCCGTTTGCGTCAAGCAATCCGAAAAAAACGCTCGGATCTGTGGAAAAACAATTCATGGCTTTTGCACCACGATAATGCACCAGCTCACACTTCATTGCTTGTTCGTGAATTTTTGGCCAAAAACAGTACTGTAACGATGCCCTAGACTCCATATTCGCCAGACATGGCTCCGTGTGACTTTTTCCTATTTCCAAAAATAAAGAGAACCTTAAAGGGCCGTCGTTTTACAGCCGTAGATGATGTTAAAAGCGCATCGCTGAAAGAATTAAAGGCTATCTCAAAGATCGAGTTTGAGAAGTGTTTCGAGGATTGGAAGAAGCGCTGGCACAAGTGCATAATCTCCAATGGGGACTATTTTGAAGGCAACACATCAATGTAGAAGAATAAATAAATATTTTGTTCAAAAAATTAAAGTTCTCGGTACTTTCTAAACACATCTCGTATAACACTTTGTAACTATGAGGTTCAGTGTCTACGTGATTCATTACAGAACAAACTAGTTGACCGCTGAGATTGGAGCAAGTACTTATGGTTTAAATAGTTTTCAGAATTTTTGTCAAATAATCTTTACAAAAAATAAGTTTCTCTGAATCTGTTTATAAAAAATTTATCAGATTTTCCTTAAATATTTTATCGATATTTAACTCCAAACAATCGGTTTAATAGCGAAAAACGTTCGTAAAAATTTAATAAAATCGGCTTGCCGTATTTTGCTTTAAATTTGATAACATTTGCAGATTTTAACGAAAACTCTCTGACAGCTAAGCCCACTAGATACTGTAATCTTCTTTTGTTTAAAATTTCATTCAGTAACTTCAGTCACGATGCTACATGGCGTGTTCAAACATTTTAGCAAAACCGTATTAATTAATTTGAGAAATTATGGAGGTAGGCTTTTGTCGATTACTTTCGAACCAGAATTTTTGGAAAGTAATAATTTCTATTATTATTAAGATTCCTTTGTAGTCCTGATTTATTGCGATCCCTCGTTCACAGGTTCAACTCCCTAACCCAATGCCAGGCTTTTAGAACAGTGAGATGGGCTGGATGGGCTTCCTTGTCTCTCTCACCGAGGATTGCAAATGTTTCATGTCCAAAGCTGTGCATTCAGTGATATTTGTTGAACCGTTTCCTAAGAGAAGATTCGGCTTTTGGTGTCTCACGGGGAGAAGTTTTTTTTTTTAACCTACCTGATTGGAACAGACATTAACCGGAAACCGCTCATTTTGCAATGTAAATTAGCTAATAATTGCAATTACACTGCCTCGCATAGCCGCCATCTTGAGAATTATTATTGCTTGTTCTGTGATTGTTATAAGGTAACAAAAGCCTTATAATAATTACTCAATTATTACAAATTTAAAAATTAAATGCTTTTATTGACTCAATGAACATATTTCTAAAAGTACTTTGTATACGATATACATAATTACTTTAATTTTTTTGTAAGGGACCGATTTCTAAAAAATTGTTATTAAATCAATACTGTCTCTCTCTTAAAATATTTCCTTGGGAAGCTACACAGCGCTGGAAACGATTCTTCCACTTCTCACAGCAGCGCTGGAAACGATTCTTTCACTCGTCGCAGCAGCGCTGGGAACGATTCTTTCACTCGTCACAGCAGCGCTGGAAACGATTCTTCTACTCCTCACAGCAGCGCTGGAAACGATTCTTCTACTCCTCACAGCAGCGCTGGAAACTATTCTTCCACTCCTCACAGCAGCGCTGGAAACGATTCTTCTACTCCTCACAGCAGCGCTGGAAACTATTCTTCCACTCCTCACAGTAGCGCTGGAAACGATTCTTCCACTCCTCACAGCAGCGCTGGAAACGATTCTTCCACTTCTCACAGCAGCGCTGAAAACGATTCTTTCACTCGTCGCAGCAGCGCTGGGAACGATTCTTCTACTCCTCACAGCAGCGCTGGAAACGATTCTTCTACTCCTCACAGCAGCGCTGGAAACGATTCTTCTACTCCTCACAGCAGCGCTGGAAACGATTCTTCTACTCCTCACAGCAGCGCTGGAAACGATTCTTCTACTCCTCACAGCAGCGCTGGAAACGATTCTTCTACTCCTCACAGCAGCGCTGGAAACGATTCTTCTACTCCTCACAGCAGCGCTGGAAACGATTCTTCTACTCCTCACAGCAGCGCTGGAAACGATTCTTCTGGAAACGATTCTTCTACTCCTCACAGCAGCGCTGGAAACGATTCTTCTACTCCTCACAGCAGCGCTGGAAACGATTCTTCTACTCCTCACAGCAGCGCTGGAAACTATTCTTCCACTCCTCACAGTAGCGCTGGAAACGATTCTTCAACTCCTCACAGCAGCGCTGGAAACGATTCTTCTACTCCTCACAGCAGCGCTGGAAACGATTCTTCTACTCCTCACAGCAGCGCTGGAAACTATTCTTCCACTCCTCACAGTAGCGCTGGAAACGATTCTTCTACTCCTCACAGCAGCGCTGGAAACGATTCTTCTACTCCTCACAGCAGCGCTGGAAACTATTCTTCCACTCCTCTCAGCAGCGCTGGAAACGATTCTTCTACTCCTCACAGCAGCGCTCGAAACGATTCTTCCACTCCTCACAGTAGCGCTGGGAACGATTCTTCCACTCCTCACAGCAGCGCTGGAAACGATTCTTCTACTCCTCACAGCAGCGCTGGAAACTATTCTTCCACTCCTCACAGCAGCGCTGGAAACTATTCTTCCACTCCTCACAGTAGCGCTAGAAACAATTCTTCTACTCCTCACAGCAGCGCTGGAAACGATTCTTCTACTCCTCACAGCAGCGCTGGAAACGATTCTTCTACTCCTCACATCAGCGGTGGAAACGATTCTTCTACTCCTCACAGCACCGCTGGAAACGATTCTTCTACTCCTCACAGCAGCGCTGGAAACGATTCTTCTACTCCTCACAGCAGCGCTAGAAACGATTCTTCTACTCCTCACAGCAGCGCTGGAAACGATTCTTCTACTCCTCACAGCAGCGCTGGAAACGATTCTTCTACTCCTCACAGCAGCGCTGGAAACGATTCTTCTACTCCTCACAGCAGCGCTGGAAACGATTCTTCTACTCCTCACAGCAGCGCTGGAAACGATTCTTCTACTCCTCACAGCAGCGCTGGAAACGATTCTTCTACTCCTCACAGCAGCGCTGGAAACGATTATTCTACTCCTCACAGCAGCGCTGGAAACGATTCTTCTACTCCTCACAGCACCGCTGGAAACGATTCTTCTACTCCTCACAGCAGCGCTGGAAACGATTCTTCTACTCCTCACAGCAGCGCTGGAAACGATTCTTCTACTCCTCACAGCAGCGCTGGAAACGATTCTTCTACTCCTCACAGCAGCGCTGGAAACGATTCTTCTACTCCTCACAGCAGCGCTGGAAACGATTCTTCTACTCCTCACAGCAGCGCTGGAAACGATTCTTCTACTCCTCACAGCAGCGCTGGAAACGATTCTTCTACTCCTCACAGCAGCGCTGGAAACGATTCTTCTACTCCTCACAGCAGCGCTGGAAACGATTCTTCTACTCCTCACAGCAGCGCTGGAAACGATTCTTCTACTCCTCACAGCAGCGCTGGAAACGATTCTTCTACTCCTCACAGCAGCGCTGGAAACGATTCTTCTACTCCTCACAGCAGCGCTGGAAACTATTCTTCCACTCCTCACAGTAGCGCTGGAAACGATTCTTCCACTCCTCACAGCAGCGCTGGAAGCGATTCTTCTACTCCTCACAGCAGCGCTGGAAACGATTCTTCTACTCCTCACAACAGCGCTGGAAACTATTCTTCCACTCCTCACAGTAGCGCTGGAAACGATTCTTCCACTCGTTACAGCAGCGCTGGAAACGATTCTTCCACTCGTCACAGCAGCGCTGGAAACGATTCTTCCACTCTTCACAGTGGAATTTTCTATAAATAAGTAGAAAATTATAAATAGGACGAGCCATAATATTGGTGACGTGCCATAATAGTTTTTGAAGATGGAGGTTCTCCGAAACGCGTCAACGAAAGAAGAATTGACGAGGCTAGGGAAGGCAGATTATTATACTGAACATAATGCTGGATAACATGAAAATATTTTTTAAGGCTATTAGGTTTTGTTTAAATAATAATTAATATTTTTGACTTAAGTTTTAGGATTTAATCATTGGTGCCACATCTTATATCAATAGCTTATTGAGATTTTAATAAAA
>CM040186.1:12084331-12086831 GCA_022606455.1 Callitettix versicolor | reverse complement strand
TGTAGTGTAATGGAGTGTATTATTAAGTTAAATGTCAGTAATGACACTGATCTATATGCAATAATAAAAAAAACCGTGTTTTACAAAATATCCTCCTTCGAAGAAAATACGAACCTCGATGTTAATAAATCTCTAAGTTATTGCACATTTTTGGTCGAACGAACTTTTGGTTGTTTGATTTTTTGGTCATATGAACCACTCTGTTAAAAATGGTTCGTATGACCAAAAGTTCATTCAACCAAAATATTTAAGTGTAAATTGGTCGAATAAACTTTTGGTTGTTTGATTTTTTGGTCATATGAACCACTCTGTTAAAAATGGTTCGTATGACCAAAAGTTCATTTAACCAAAATATTTAAGTGTAAATTGGTCGAATGAACTTTTGGTTGTTTGATTTTTTGGTCATATGAACCACTCTGTTAAAAATGGTTCGTATGACCAAAAGTTCATTCAACCAAAATATTTAAGTGTAAATTGGTCGAATAAACTTTTGGTTGTTTGATTTTTTTGGTCATATGAACCACTCTGTTAAAAATGGTTCGTATGACCAAAAGTTCATTTAACCAAAATATTTAAGTGTAAATTGGTCGAATGAACTTTTGGTTGTTTGATTTTTTGGTCATATGAACCACTCTGTTAAAAATGGTTCGTATGACCAAAAGTTCATTCAAACAAAATATTTAAGTGTAATTTGGTCGAATGAACTTTTGATTGTTTGATTTTTTGGTCATATGAACCACTCTGTTAAAAATGGTTCGTATGACCAAAAGTTCATTCAAACAAAATATTTAAGTGTAATTTGGTCGAATGAACTTTTGATTGTTTGATTTTTTGGTCATATGAACCACTCTGTTAAAAATGGTTCGTATGACCAAAAGTTCATTCAACCAAAATATTTAAGTGTAATTTGGTCGAATGAACTTTTGGTCGTTTGATTTTTTGGTCATATGAACCACTCTGTTAAAAATGGTTCGTATGACCAAAAGTTCATTCAACCAAAATATTTAAGTGTAATTTGGTCGAATGAACTTTTGGTTGTTTGATTTTTTGGTCATATGAACCACTCTGTTAAAAATGGTTCGTATGACCAAAAGTTCATTCAACCAAAATATTTAAGTGTAATTTGGTCGAATGAACTTTTGGTTGTTTGATCTTTTGATCATATGATCTCTTCCCATATTTCGTTTAAACGTTAGCCTTATGATTACAATATCTTAAAGCAAGATATTGAGCATTTTTCCCCCAACAATGTGACTAATTTTGCTGAGAAAATTACTACATTCTACCAATGACAATAACTTGTTCTTCTCGCCAGCAAACAAACTTACTGTAATTTATATTGAAGCAAAATCCTTTCGTCAACTTTTAAATTAATTAACTGTATGTGACTAATTTTGCTGAGAAAATTACTACATTCTACCAATGACAATAACTTGTTTCTCTCGCCTGTAAACAAACTTACTGTAATTTAGATTGAAACAAAATCCTTTCGTCAGCTTTTAAATTAATCACCTGTATGTGACTTATTTTGCTGAGAAAATTACTACATTTTACCAATGACAATAACTTGTTTTTCTGGCCAGCAAACAAACTTACTGTAATTTATATTGAAACAAAATCCTTTCGTCAAGTTTTAAATTAAACACCTGTATGTGACTTATTTTGCTGAGAAAATTACTACATTCTCCCAATGACAATAATGTTTTTCTCGCCAGCAAACAAACTTACTGTAATTTATATTGAAACAAAAATCTTTTCGTTAACTTTTAAATTAATCACCTGTATGTGACTTATTTTGCTGAGAAAATTACTACATTCTCCCAATGACAATAATGTTTTTCTCGCCAGCAAACAAACTTACTGTAATTTATATTGAAACAAAAATCCTTTCGTCAACTTTTAAATTAATCACCTGTATGTGACTTATTTTGCTGAGAAAATTACTACATTCTCCCAATGACAATAATTTGTTTCTCTCGCCTGTAAACAAACTTACTGTAATTTAGATTCAAACAAAATCCTTGAGTCAACTTTTAAATTAATCAACTGTAATTTCAATTCCCAGTTAGTACTTTATGTCATAAGAAACTTTGAAAATGAAAATTAAATGTTAGAAAATCTGTTTATGAACATTGAAACGCTAAACATTGTATTAAGTTTGTAAATATTTCAGAAAAATTTTAATATAGATACAGTGATACGATTAGCGTTGCAAGGTGTGCAAGGCAAGGCTGGGGAAGTTGCCTTGTGTGACTAATTAGGTTAAATGAAGCACGGTCCAGATAATACACACCCAGGTAATGCCGCCTGACTGAATACATCAACATTTCCGTGGTTTATTGGGCTTTTACTAAATGTATTACTAATCAACGGCCGTTGCGCGTTCACATAAAGATGTGTTTTACTGTTAAATCAGAAAATTAAAAAGTTTGTGCTATTTTTCAAAATTTAAAGGCTTACGTTTTAACAAAAAACATTTTAACGCGTTTTAACTCAAGTT
>CM040186.1:12059331-12071831 GCA_022606455.1 Callitettix versicolor | reverse complement strand
CACACACAAAACCACACACAAACATACACATACACTCTCTCTCTCTCTCTCTCTCTCTCTCTCTCTCTCTCTCTCTCTCTCTATCTATCTATCTATCTATCTATCTATCTGTCTATCTCTACCTCTCTCATACACACACACACACACACACACACACACACACACTCTCTCTCAAACATATATACACTCTGTCTCTGTCTCTCTCTCTCTCACACACACACACACACACACACACACACACACACACACACACACACACACACACACACACACATACATACATACACACACATACGCGCACACACACGTATGCTTCCAAAGAAAATCCTTTTGAATAAATAAGCAACATTTTTCACTGTCGATGTAAATCAGGAAATTCAGTTTTGCACAAGTTACATATTAAAAAAGCAATTTTAACTTGAATTATTCTCAAACAATCATTAAAAAATATACGATTTAAATGAGATGTGTAAACATTGTTTTGACTAACGTAGTTGCAAACAAATACAAAATATTATAATAAATGTTTTTTTTCCACAAAAATCTAATTTTTAAACAGCTGTCTCATTTTTATATTATTTTAAGGTTATGTTTAAGGTGTATTGTTAGTTTTAAACTAATATTTATTATAAGTTATTTGCAGTGAATTAAGACTGCGAGTGCAGTGTTAAAGTTAGTATTAAAATAACAATGTAACAAGGTTTGTACTGACAGAGTCAATAACAGGTTAGTTTGCATAACAGAATCAGCTATAATCAAGTTACCGTAGTTGTATCTCTCAGGAAATACAGGATAGACTTTGTGATGAAGGTCGAATGTTTCAAATGATTCAACCTGACTGAAAACCGTTTAACGGTGAAGTTCCCTGTGACTGCTCGGTACTAACCTCTTCTTAACGAGTTCTGCACTTCAGTGTTCTAAAGGACAACTATAAAATTTATTTTTCTGAATTACAATAATTGATTGTTTTTTAATATTTATTTTTAGAAAATTTGCACCGATCTTGAACTATAGAACACCTCTCAGACGTCGTTATACAGAGTGTCTCGTAAAGATGATGAAAATTTCAAACGAAATAAAGAAAAAATTAAGAATATTTTCGAAAATGTTTAGTTTTTAGATATTTACAAGTTTTTTAAATTGCTTCTTCAGAACGACTTGCGTTGAAAGTTAGTTTGATTCTTAACGAAACAAAGTTGGAGTAGTGAGTAAATTGAAGTAAAATTAAGTTACAAGTAGGGATTAAATTGAAATAAAATTAAGTTAGGGTAGAGAGTAAATTGAAGTAAAATTAATTTACATGTAGGGATTAAATTGAAATAAAATTAAGTTAGGGTAGAGTTAGAGTAGAGAGTAAATTGAAGTAAAATTAATTTACAAGTAGGGATTAAATTGAAATAAAATTAAGTTAGGGTAGAGTTAGAGTAGAGAGTAAATTGAAGTAAAATTAATTTACAAGTAGGAATTAAATTTAAATAAAATTAAGTTAGGGTAGAGAGTAAATTGAAGTAAAATTAAGTTGAAGTAGTGAGTAAATTGAAGTAAAATTAATTTATGAGTAGGGATTAAATTGAAATAAAATTAAGTTAGGGTAGAGTTACGGTGGAGAGTAAATTGAAGTAAAATTAAGTCGGAGTTGTGAGTAAATTGAAGTAAAATTAACTTACAAGTAGGGATTAAATTGAAATAAAATTAAGTTGGAGTAGTGAGTAAATTGAAGTAAAATTAACTTACAAGTAGGGATTAAATTTAAATAAAATTAAGTTGGAGTAGTGAGTAAATTGAAGTAAAATTAACTTACAAGTAGGGATTAAATTGAAATAAAATTAAGTTAGGGTAGAGTTAGGGTAGAGAGTAAATTGAAGTAAAATTAAGTTGGAGTAATGAGTAAATTGAAGTAAAATTAATTTACAAGTAGGGATTAAATTTAAGTAAAATTAAGTTAGGGTAGAGAGTAAATTGAAATAAAATTAACTTACAAGTAGGGATTAAATTGAAATAAAATTAAGTTAGGGTAGAGTTATGGTAGAGAGTAAACTGAAGTAAAATTAAGTTGGAGTAGTGAGTAAATTGAAGTAAAATTAATTTACAAGTAGGGATTAAATTGAAATAAAATTAAGTTGGTGTAGTGAGTAAATTGAAGTAAAATTAATTTATGAGTAGGTAATAAATTGAAATAAAATTAAGTTACTGTGGAGAGTAAATTGTAGTAAAATTAAGTTTAAGTAAGGAGTAAATTGAAATAAACAAATATTAACTTTATACTCTATGCGTTTGTTTGTTTTATTCTATGATTATTCAGTATTAACTGATGAAATAATTTTCAGAAATTACACCGATTTTCCTGATTATTTCAAACAACGTCTGAACCGGAATTGTGAGAAAGTTTGTGCAGTGTTTTGCACTATCTCCTCCTAAATAAATTCATTGTTCACTAACACAATGTTGTAATTATTTCAGAGTGCAAACTGAGACTATGGAACGAAAAGAACAATCTGACCTGGCTCGCTTTACCGCGAGGCGGGAGAAGTGCCATCAGGAGCTGTTCCATATCCTTCCCTCGTACTTCGGGAGTATCGCCGGAACAAGGCCCAGGATTAGTAGTTACCGTAACGCGGCTCAACGTTCCGTGCAACTCGGGGCGACTCGTCCTCAACTCTTCTACGTCTCCTGAACGCCATCTTTGCGGGAAACTAGAGGAAATGCCAACGCTCGGGAGGGAAATCTACTTCCCGTATAACACAGTGCCTCCGCAATTAATAACTACAGGTAATCCTGTTTTCGAATTGTCCTATCGTTTTGTCGATTACTGCTTCAACGTTACTTACACTTCGAGGAACGGATCCTTCGAAGTGCGGCCATCGTCGCCATTACACTGTAACTATCGTATCCTGATGCCTTTCGGCCACCGCGTTTCCGTAACCTTAAGGATCGGTCGAGTGGCTTACGAAAAGGGAAACTCGTTGTCTTCGGCATCGGTACCGGAGAGGTTACGCGTCTCCACACTGAATCCTGACGACCCGGACCCCGCGTGTTCCGGTTTCCTGGTCCGCCTCTGGGACGGACCTACTTCGTGGACTCATTGCGCCTTGTCCGGTGACCCGGTGAGAGAGCTGAACGTGATATCTCGAGAGAACCGCATCGCGTTAAGGGTGACTTCCGTACCTGTGGAACATCGGCTGTCGTTGAAGCTGGTGTACGAGAGTGTGACTGTACCGGAGTTGGTGCAGCAGTGCGAGTTCGGCTGGATAGGGATGAAACAGTTCTGCGTGACGGCGGTGGAGGACAGGAGGCTGACCTGGGAGGATGCGGAGAAGGAGTGCGTCAAGATGGGCGGACATTTGTTGAGCATCCGGAGTGACCAGATACAAAGCGCAGTGGACAACTTGCTGAAGTACAGGTGAGTTGATGAGGCGGCTGACTCCTTCATGCTTTCAGACATTCTTAAAATTTATACTTTGAACATTGAAAAGAGAAATGCTGTATACAGTTTGAAAAATCTAAAAGTGTCTTGTATTACTGAAAAAGTTCTGTGTAAAAGAAAAGGTAGGGTCAACAATTACAATAAGGGTTATTGTTATTTTATAAAACGTTTTATTACATTTTGTAGTCTTGGACTGTTTGATCTGAATTTTAAATCAAAAAAATAATAAAATTATCATAAACCACGGTCAGGATAGGTTAGGAACAATTCTGTTTCATTGCACTCAGATGATATATGATCTCATTTTATGAGATATGATTTCATACAGAATTTTAGCAAAATCCGATAAACCGATTCTGACTATTTAGGTTTATTGTGATAATAAATTTTATGGAAAAAAGTGTTTATAAGTTTTTACGCATTTATACATACATACATACACACACACACGCGCGCGCGCGCGCGCGCGCGTGTGTGTAACAGACTTACGTTTCCACTTTTGGTTAAATTTCATATTTAAACCCCAAATAAAACTAAAAATAATTTTTGAAATAGTTTCGGAAAGTTCATTACTCAAGAAAATAGTTCTTTTTTCGCCATTAAAGGAAAGAAAAGTTAGTTATTATTAAAATTCATTTTTATTTTATATTTCACTTGATCTTCCATTTACAAAATCTTTCATCACGTACGTGTGTCTTACATCGGTTATGTAATAATTAAAAGTACGTGTATGGTGAGGAGCAGAGGGGAGAGCGGAGAGAGGAAAGAGAGGAGGGAGAATGAAAGAAAATGTGTGGATGAACACTTGTTTAAATAAGAATAGTTTGTGTGTTTTAACAAAGTAGAAATTTCATTACTGTAATGTAAGCTGTTATATGCAACGAAACATCGTGTATTTGTAATATGATGAAGTTTTATACACTTTGATTAAAGACACACACACACACACACACACACACACACACACACACACACACATATATATATATATATATATATATATATATATATCACACATACATACACACACACATACATACATACATACATACACACACATACATACACACATACATACACACACACACACACACACACACACACATTCACACACACACACACACACACACACACACACACACACACACACACACACACACACACACACACACACACACACACACACACACACACACACACACATACACACATACATACATACATACATACATACAAAAATACATACATACATACATACATACATACATACATACATACATACATACATACATACATACATACATACATACATACACATACATACATACATACAAACACACACCCACTCACACCCACCCACACACACACACACACACACACACACACACACACACACACACACAAAACATATATATAGTTCTATTTGTTTCAAACTTCGAATAAAAAACTATTTAAGGGAAAACTTACAAATGTTTTTTGCCAGTTCTTTTCACTGTTTAAAAATGCTTAACATTTCAAATTTTTAACAATCGAACTGTTTATTATCCTTCTTTAATTTGATTTTGACATCGTTATATTGAATTAATAAATACATTCAATATATTTATTCATATATATATATATATATATATATATATATATATATATATATATATATATATATATATTGAATATATACATTCTCTATATATGGATTCTCTCAAAACCAACTCTAACGATTTTAATAAAAACGTTTCTAGAATGCGATACATAAATACCCAAGGAAACTTAAGCATCCGGTTTAGTAGCTCTTATGTAATGTTAAAAAATGTGAGAAAGTTCTTGCAATTTTTGACACCATGAATTTAGCGATTGCTTTACCCTAAGTAAGTACATTAACTTTTAACTTGAATTATTAGAACTGAAATTAAATTGGACCCGTTGTTAAATGCAGCAAGTTAATTATACAAAGCATGGACAGTATCGATTAAATCGAATAAGCAAATTTACGACTATGCCTGGCAAACTGAGTCCAAAGTAGTTTGCAATTAATTTCGTACTTCAGTTGGTTGAAATAATCGAAAATATAGCCTTTATTTTTAATTAGTTGATAAAGCAGTCTAAGGTTCATTATATATATATATATATATATATATATATATATATATATATATATATATATATATATATATATATATATATATATATATATATATATATATATATACAAGCAATTCTGAATAACTAATTTCAGATATAAATATACTGCAATATTACTGTTTTAAATGTATTCGATACAGTATTTTTCGGGAAATACTACATCGGTTAAACAAACAAACGTATTATTAAAAATGTGATTTCCCCTAAGTTCCTGTTCAATAAGTTACTGTTCAATAAGTTCCTATTGAATAAGTTCCTGTTCAATAAGTTACTGTTCAATAAGTTCCTATTGAATAAGTTCCTGTTCAATAAGTTCCTATTCAATAAGTTCCTGTTCAATAAGTTCCTGTTCAATAAGTTCCTGTTCAATAAGTTACTGTTCAATAAGTTCCTATTGAATAAGTTCCTGTTCAATAAGTTCCTATTCAATAAGTTCCTGTTCAATGAATTCCTCGCCTCGGTGGTCTAGTTGATAGCGTGCTGGCCTTTCACCCCGAGGACCCTGGTTCGATTCCCGGCCAGGGCTTGGCATTTTCATACGCTATAAATCATCCCATCGTCTGCATTAACCCAAGTGTGCACAATAGTCGGACGTTAAACACCAAAAAATTAATGAATTCCTATTCAATAGGTTCCTGTTCAATAAGTTCCTATTCAATAAGCTCCTGTTCAACAAGTTTCTGTTCCATAAATTAATGGAATTATGTTCAATGAATTCCTATTCAATAAGTTCCTGTTCAATAAATTCCTGTTCAATAAGTTCCTATTAAATAAGTTCCTGTTCAAGAAGTTTCTGTTCCATAAATTAATGGAATTCTGTTCAATGAATTCCTATTCAATAAGTTCCTGTTCAACAAGTTTTTGTTCCATAAATTAATGGACTTCTGTTCAATGAATTCCTATTCAATAAGTTCCTGTTCAATAAGTTCCTGTTCAATGAATTCCTGTTCCATAAATTTCTGTTCAATGAATTCCTATTCAATAAGTTCGTGTTGAATAAGTTCCTGTTCAATGAATTCCTGTTCCATAAATTCCTGTTCAATGAATTCCTATTCAATAAGTTCCTGTTGAATAAGTTCCTGATCAATGAATTCCTATACAATAAGTTCCCGTTCAATAAGTTTCTGTTCAGTGAATTCCTATTCAATAAGTTCCTGTTCAATGAATTCCTGTTCCATAAATTCCTATTCAATGAGTTCCTGTTCAGTAAGTTAATGTTCAATAAATTTCTGTTATATAAATTCCTATTCAATAAGTTCCTGTTCAATAAGTTCCTATTCAATGAATTCCTGTTCCATAAATTCCTATTCAATAAGTTTCTGTTCAATGAATTCCTATTCAATAAGTTCCTGTTCAATGAATTCCTGTTCCATAAATTCCTATTCAATGAGTTCCTGTTCAGTAAGTTAATGTTCAATAAATTTCTGTTATATAAATTCCTATTCAATAAGTTCCTGTTCAATAAGTTCCTATTCAATGAATTCCTGTTCTATAAATTCCTATTCAATAAGTTTCTGTTCAATGAATTCCTATTCAATAAGTTCCTGTTCAATGAATTCCTGTTCCATAAATTCCTATTCAATGAGTTCCTGTTCAGTAAGTTAATGTTCAATAAATTTCTGTTATATAAATTCCTATTCAATAACTTCCTGTTCAATAAGTTCCTATTCAATGAATTCCTGTTCCATAAATTCCTATTCAATAAGTTCCTGTTCAACAAGTTCCTGTTCCATAAATTCCTGTTCAATAAATTCCTGTTCCATAAATTCCTATTCAATTTTCAATTTCTGTTTATTTTCAATTCCTGAATAAATTCCTATTTAATTCCTGTTTAATTTTCATGTTCAATAAATTTCTGTTCAATAAATTCCTGTTCAATGAATTCCTGTTCAATAAATACCTGTTCAAATAAATAAGCGAAAACTAAACCTGAATTAAACAAACCAAAATTCGGATAAACAAAATGTTAATTTTAAAATTAATTCTAGCTTTAGAAACGGCAGCGAAGAATAAAATAAATGCGTTACGGGACGTTACTTACTAGTCCTACAGTCATTTACGCAAACAATAAGGGTTGCTTTTAAGTCGAAATAAATTAAAAGAGCCCATTACGACTTCGTCTAGAGCTAAGGGTGGGAAGGAAAGCATCCACTACCCTTGGTTTATTGACTTACGTTACCCGCCCGCAGACCGGCCTCTGTATCAACTTTTCACGGGGGGGGGGGAAGACACGGAAAATTCTTTATTTAATAAGATCATCAGAATGTACAGGATGTCCGAAACTCCCATTTCTATTGAAATTTTGTAGCGTTTTGTAAAGTTGAATTCACTTAGTTGGTGGTTAGTGTTACGAAACAAATGTTGTGGACCCTCTACCCGATGTGAATACGTGATCTTTGAATTATTGTAAAAAATCAAAAAATTACCTAATTTTGACCAAAACATCAAAATTGAATCAAGTAACTGTTGCAATGAAAGAAATATGCAATTATAAATCGAAAAACAAATGAAAAAATAAAAACACAAACGCCGTCTGATTTCTAAATAATTGTTTCGACAATATTTTCGTAAATATACACCGTCGTAAATTTTGCATTTTCTCCTTTATCTTTTGAGGAGCTAAGTCAGTTTTAACTGTGTGAGCTCTGGAATTTAAAATGCTAATTTTTACAGAACCTAACGATGATTGCAATATAAAATAACATTTAAAAATAAATACATTTATATGCATTTTAAAATTAACTTCATTTTAAAACTGTTGAAAGGATTTCGCTCGATTTACAAAGTGATTTAATAACAGAATCTTTGAAAGTGAAATCAGCTGTTTTTGTTTCTTATCGTCAAAGTGTGTCGTCATAATATAATAGAGGAAGCTATGGAGAGGAAGCAAATCTGCTCAGGTATATTTCTTGACGTGGCGCAGGCGTTTGATGGAGTCTGGCACTGTGGGCTGGAACATAAACTACAACGGGACTTAACAGAGCAATTCTTCTGAATTTTAAAGTCATACCTTTGTGAGAGACATTTTCGGGTTAGATATGAACTCGAATACTCACAAATTAAAACAATTAATGCAGGAGTACCTCAGGGAAGTGTTCTTGGCCCTGTACTGTACCTTCTGTACACTAGAGATATACCAGTTACTGGGAACTCCACAGTAGCAACGTTTGCAGATGACACAGCAATTTTAACAGTTGGGGACAATATTTTAGAAGTCACAGAGAAATTACAGAATGCCACCAACGCAGTAAGTCAATGGACAAAAAAATGGAGAGTGAAGCAAAAACTGTACACATTAATTTTACGAATAGAAAATATGAACCATTACCAATAATATTAAACGAAAGGAGTATAACATATGCAAACAGTGCTAAATATCTAGGAATGACACTCGATGCAAAGCTCCGATGGAAGGTGCATGTAAAAAAGAAAAAAGAGGAGCTACAGCTCAAATTCAATAAAATGTTTTGGCTTATTGGAAGAAATTCAGAACTTTCGATAGCCAACAAGATACTGCTATACAAGCAAGTTCTAAGACCAATATGGATCTATGGTGCACCACTCTGGGGATGTACAAGAAAAAGCAATAGTAAAATTATTCAAGTTTTTCAAAATAAAGTATTGAGAACGATTGTCAACGCCCCTTGGTATGTGAGAAATGAAAACATACATAAGGACCTAGGTGTTGAATCTGTTCAGGAAGTCATTAAAAAGCTCTCGGTTAAGCATTATTGCAGGTTAGAACAGCATAATAATACAGAGATTGTCCAACTACTATGCCGCAGTGACATCACAAGAAGGCTGAAGAGGACCAAGCCGATTGACCTCTCCAGGCCGTAAACACATTGGGACCAGCCGTCGGACTGCACCCCAGCACACAGTGAACACAATGATAAAGAAAAATTACTAGATGGGGCACGCCTCAGTTGTAATTAATTAAAAAAAAAAAAGTGTCGTCAAACTTACTTATTGGTAATAGTAAAAAATGCCACAATTTGTAGACTACTTTGCAAGATATACATTAAACAAATTTTGCTTAAATTAAATTCAGATCAAAATATTCTTTTTTAAAACCTAAGTGTTCTGTTTAAGACTGTCTGATTTTTTAAATAAGCTACACATTAATGTACCCGTACTTTAATTTTTACGAGTACTTATGCAATTAATTATTAATTTTGTGTATCGCGAAATGCCCTAAACGTAAGTGAAAGCCTTTATATCAAAACTAATTTGCATGAAAAAACCTTCAAAATTAATACTTCCGTTAAAACATTTTCATTCCGCTTTTGGGAAAAGTTTTAATAAAAAATTATTTTCAAATGTTCTGGTGTGTTACAAGAAAAGTAAAACATCTTCAGTTTAGTTTATCGGTGATGGTGTGTCTTTAATCGATAAACGTGTAGCGTTTGCGTTTCCGTTTCCGTTGAAGAAAGTTTAAAATAAACTGATAAACACGCAATGCAGAAGGCTGTGTAAGTCAATAAGTCAAGAGCAAGGATTGTTTTCCCTACACCTTGCCACTATACGGCTGTTTCATTAAAATAACATGCAGTAGCTACCGTTTATTAAGAGAAATTAATCTAAGAAACATGTCTCTTTGTATAATAAAACCGGGAGGGGTATTCTTTGCCACTGCCTTCTTAAAAACATCCAAAATTATTACGTAAGAAGGTTAGAAATTGTTGATTTGTTAGCATATGAAGAATAAACTTTAATCAAATCAGCATAAATATATATATATTTATATAAATATATATATATATATATATATATATATATATATATATATATATGTGTGTGTGTGTGTGTGTGTGTGTGTGTGTGTGTGTGTGTGTGTGTGTGTGTGTGTGTGTGTGTGTGTGTGTGTGTGTGTGTGTGTGTGTGTGTGTGTGTGTGTGTGTGTGTGTGTGTGTGTGTGTGTGTGTGTGTGTGTGTGTGTATAAAATACATATTATAATATACATACGAGGTGTGTTCAGAAAGTAACGAGAATTTTTAAATTTCGCGGGCTTGGAGAGTCCAATTGTCGAACATTTTTTTTATTATGTTGGTATACATGCCCTTAAAGTATTATTAAAAACTTTCAGCAGTTTTCATTGTTGACTTTTTATGTGACAGCCACTAAGGTTAGACGTGTTTTTATGAGCTCGGCGATTTTCGTTTGTTAAAAAAAATGGATCAAAGAATTTGTATCGAATTTTGCGTAAAAAATAGAATAAAGTGTAACAAAGTGTGTGAAATGTTAACAAAGGCCTATGGTGAGTCTGCTATGATTAAAGCAAGAGTTTACGAGTGGTATAAGCGTTTCCAAGAAGGCCGTGAAGACGTTGAAGATGACGAACGCCCTGGACGCCCCAGCACATCAACAACCGATGAAAACGTGGAAAAAGTGAAAGAAATGGTTATGAACAATCGCCGAATCACAATTAGAGAGGTCGCTGATGATGTTGGCATATCGATTGGATCATGTCATGATATTGTTTCCAGTGTTTTGTGTATGAAACGCGTGGCAGAAAAATTCGTTCCAAAATTGTTAAATTTTGAACAAAAACAGCGGCGAATGGAAGTTGCTCAGGAGTCACTAAATGAAGTCAACGACGATGCAGAATTACTGAAACGTATTGTAACAGGTGACGAAACAAGGGTTTACGGATATGACGTCGAAACTAAGACTCAATCATCCCAGTGGAGGCATTCTGGCTCGCCAAGACTCGACAAGTGCGGTCGAACGTGAAGGTTATGCTCGCTGTGTTCTTCGATATTAATAGCATGAATTCCTGCCACCAGGTGAAACGGTCAATAAGGAGTACTACCTACAAGTTCAACGCCGTTTGCGTAAAGCAATCCGAAAAAAACGCCCGGATCTGTGGAAAAACAATTCATTGCTTTTGCACCAGGATAATGCACCAGCTCACTTCATTGCTTGTTCGTGAATTTTTGGCCCAAAACAGTACTGTAACGATGCCCCAGCCTTCATATTCGCCAGACATGGCTCCGTATGACTTTTTCCTATTTCAAAAAATAAAGAGAACCTTAAAGGGCCGTCGTTTTACAGCCGTCGATGACATTAAAAGCGCATTGCTGAAAGAACTACAGGCTATTTCAAAGATCGAGTTTGAGAAGTGTTTCGAGGATTGGAAGAAGCGCTGGCACAAGTGCATAATCTCCAATGGGGATTATTTTGAAGGCGACACACACACACACACACACACACACACACACACATATATATATATATATATATATATATTGTTGGGCGACAGAATGAAAAAGTTTTTAATGATTGCAGCAAAAATAGTTGATCTTTAATGACAAGTATGGAATATTTTTAGGTTTAATTAACAAAGCATTCAACGCACTACAAACATGCCTTTAATTACAAATTGGCTCAATTTAAATCAACTGTTATTACAATGCAAAAATAATTAACTGATACATTATCACAGGGTGGTTCTTGAACACTGCACATGGGAACTAAACAGGTGATTAGTATTGTTCAATGTAACTTCTTAAAGAAAAAAGTTTACAATGTAAATTACCGTAACGGATATAGAGAGTCTGTGATGACGAATAATACTGGTGCAGATGTCCGCAAGCCTTGAGCTAAGTTGGATTGAGTCACAATTCTCGACGATAATTGTTACACTTGGAGATGATTACATATTCAATATTTTTATTATTTTTTTGTTCAGTCAAAAAAAACAAATATTTAGATATTGGATTCGAATGAGTCTGAAAACACTTTCTAAGATTTATGTAAATAGTAAATATTTTTTTGTTTCAACCTAACTTTTATCACTTTGACTATGTAATATTGATTCGTATACGAGGTGTGGCTATTAAATAACGAGACTGACGTAAAAAATTTTATTTTCTTTTTATACATAATTACTTATTATCACCTTCAATTCACACCCATTCTCTATCCCTACAACGC
>CM040186.1:12044331-12051831 GCA_022606455.1 Callitettix versicolor | reverse complement strand
AGTGGTTGGTTTAAACAACATATTTACCAAACATAAACACAAGAACACATAAACAGAAGGAATACTGTTATTCCCGTCATCCAAGTGGTTGGCTTATACAACATATTTACCAGACATAAACACAAGAACACAAGGAATACTGTAATTCCCGTCATCCAAGTGGTTGGCTTATACAACATATTTACCAAACATAAACACAAGAACACAAGGAATACTGTAATTCCCGTCATCCAAGTGGTTGGCTTATACAACATGTTTACCAAACATAAACACAAGAACACATAAACAGAAGGAATACTGTAATTCTTATTATCCAATTGGTTAGCTTATACAACATATTTACCAAACATAAACACAAGAACACAAGGAATACTGTAATTCCCGTCATCCAAGTGGTTGGTCTTAAGCTTATACAACATATTTACCAAACATAAACAACACAAGGAATATTGTAATTCTCGTCATCCAAGTGGTTGGCTTATACAACATATTCACCAAACATAAACACAAGAACACAAGGAATACTGTAATTCCCATCATCCAAGTGGTTGGCTTATACAACATATTTACCAAGCATAAACACAAGAACACAAGGAATACTGTAATTCCCGTCATCCAAGTGGTTGGCTTATACAACATATTTACCAAAGCATAAACACAAGAATACAAGGAATACTGTAATTCCCGTCATCCAAGTGGTTGGCATATACAACATATTTACCAAAGCATAAACACAAGAATACAAGGAATACTGTAATTCCCGTCATCCAAGTGGTTGGCTTATACAACATATTTACCAAACATAAACACAAGAACACAAGGAATACTGTAATTCCCGTCATCCAAGTGGTTGGTCTTAAGCTTATACAACATATTTACCAAACATAAACACAAGAACACAAGGAATACAGTAATTCCCGTCATCCAAGTGGTTGGTCTTAAGCTTATACAACATATTTACCAAACATAAACACAAGAACACATAAACAGAAGGAATACTGTAATTCTTATTATCCAATTGGTTAGCTTATACAACATATTTACCAAACACAAACACAAGAACACAAGGAATACTGTAATTCCCGTCATCCAAGTGGTTGGTCTTAAGCTTATACAACATATTTAACAAACATAAACACAAGAACACAAGGAATACTGTAATTCTCGTCATCCAAGTGGTTGGCTTATACAACATATTCACCAAACATAAACACAAGAACACAAGGAATACTGTAATTCCCATCATCCAAGTGGTTGGCTTATACAACATATTTACCAAGCATAAACACAAGAACACAAGGAATACTGTAATTCCCGTCATCCAAGTGGTTGGCTTATACAACATATTTACCAAAGCATAAACACAAGAATACAAGGAATACTGTAATTCCCGTCATCCAAGTGGTTGGCTTATACAACATATTTACCAAAGCATAAACACAAGAATACAAGGAATACTGTAATTCCCGTCATCCAAGTGGTTGGCGTCATCCAAGTGGTTGGCTTATACAACATATTTACCAAAGCATAAACACAAGAATACAAGGAATACTGTAATTCCCGTCATCCAAGTGGTTGGCTTATACAACATATTTACCAAACATAAACACAAGAACACAAGGAATACTGTAATTCCCGTCATCCAAGTGGTTGGCTTATACAACATATTTACCAAATATAAACACAAGAACACAAGGAATACTGTAATTCTCGTCATCCAAGTGGTTGGCTTATACAACATATTTACCAAACACAAGAACACAAGGAATACTGTAATTCACGTCATCCAAGTGGTTGGCTTATACAACATATTTACCAAATATAAACACAAGAACACAAGGAATACTGTAATTCTCGTCATCCAAGTGGTTGGCTTATACAACATATTTACCAAACACAAGAACACAAGGAATACTGTAATTCACGTCATCCAAGTGCTTGGCTTATACAACATATTTACCAAACATAAACACAAGAACACAAGGAATACTGTAATTCTCGTCATCCAAGTGGTTGGCTTATACAACATATTTACCAAACACAAGAACACAAGGAATACTGTAATTCACGTCATCCAAGTGGTTAGCTTATACAACATATTTACCAAATATAAACACAAGAACACAAGGAATACTGTAATTCTCGTCATCAAGTGGTTGGCTTATACAACATATTTACCAAACACAAGAACACAAGGAATACTGTAATTCCCGTCATCCAAGTGCTTGGCTTATACAACATATTTACCAAACATAAACACAAGAACACAAGGAATACTGTAATTCTCGTCATCCAAGTGGTTGGCTTATACAACATATTTACCAAACACAAGAACACAAGGAATACTGTAATTCACGTCATCCAAGTGGTTAGCTTATACAACATATTTACCAAATATAAACACAAGAACACAAGGAATACTGTAATTCTCGTCATCAAGTGGTTGGCTTATACAACATATTTACCAAACACAAGAACACAAGGAATACTGTAATTCACGTCATCCAAGTGGTTGGCTTATACAACATATTTACCAAACACAAACACAAGAACACAAGGAATACTGTATTCCCGTCATCCAAGTGGTTGGTCTTAAGCTTATACAACATATTTACCAAACATAAACACAAGAACACAAGGAATACTGTAATCTCTTTACAGTCAATACAATAACAAATCTGGGGGTATTTACATTTATTGAAACTCATACACAATTCTCTTTGACCCTGTATTTAAATTTAATACTGCACATCAGGGCTTCTCAACGGGGTTAGCTAGACCGCTTGGGAGCGTATTGAACTTTGAAAGGCGTCTATTGAATTACAAGGATTTAGAAAATTTAAATGCTCCATCTTGTAATATAAAACCATTTGAAAGCGTTATTGATTACTCACTACAATAAGAATTGATTGAACTTTATAGAATTTGGAACTCAAAATCAACCTTCAAACAAGTGGATATACCGAATTTTTAAGTTGCAAAGACATTTGCAGAAAAACGTCAAAACAAGTATCAGCGAACCACTATTGTTAGCATTTCCTAGTTCTTACTCGAGGCGGGATTAACTATGTAAATAATTCATTGGGAACGACAAGAAATCGAATAAAAATATTAAAATGTGGTGATTTACGATTAATATTAACAAAAATTTCCCCGATATATTTAAGATAATCGAAGGACATGAACCGCAAATACCTCATTAAACTTTTATGTATTTACATGATTTATGTGCTTTATATTTTATTTAAATTTCTACTTCTATAAACATAATTATATATTTAATGTATATTTAATAATACAAAATACAAATTTTTTAAGAAATTGTATTACTGAATTACTCGTAATAAAAGCTTCATTTGCGGTGATATTTGAGCAACACATTGTAAGCATATGGGGGTCTACAGAGTAATAAAAATTATTTAGGGGTCGAAGCAAAAATACGGTTGAGAACTTCTGCAGTTAAATTAATTAAATTTAATTAAAATTAATTAAATTTTAAATTACATTTTTAGTGACTATACAAATAATAATAACAGTGTATACAACTACATTGTGACTAAGAATACTAATAACTATCTTTGTTTACGGTCATACTCAAGTAATAAATTTCTCGTAGTCAAATACTCACATATTTCAATACTAACCATAACCAAAAGTAACCATAACCTCAATTACAATAGTTTTTTTGAAGAGACAGATACGACACTTAACAATTAATTGTTCGTATTAGATTTGTTTTTATATTAATTTAATTTTTCGAAATTGTTTAAAAGGTTATTAAACTTTTCAAATAATTTTTTGGTGAAAAATTTACGATTTTCTCGTTACCCACCAATGGCTTTGGGTGTTTGGATACTGTGATAACCATTTTGATATCTCACTTTCCAATTACAATTATAGCAGATGTATGCGCTCACAGATAACATGCTGAGTACGTATAAAGGTTGAATTCACAGATTGTCCGAAGTAATTGAAGTGGCCTAGGCACAGTGTTGTTTTGCCGGAGTCGACTGTAGATGATAATTCGATCAGTGGAATCGTTGTGCACGTAGCAAAACAACAGTTTATTTGTAGGATTTCAAGATTATATTACTTTTTTTGGTGTTTAACGTCCGACTATTGTGCACACTTGGGCTAATGCAGACGATGGGGAGATTTTAATACTACATTAGCTTATATCAAAGTAGAATGCACTATACAAAAGGTGGTTAGGTATTCATAGTTCAATCGGGTATACGATTCTAATGGCCTACTTACATTCATTTTATATTCTTTTACTTTTCTGCTAGACTATTACATTTTATATTGTCACTATGTTCAGTATAATAATCTGCTTTCCCTAATTTCGTCAATTCTACTTTTGTTGACGCGTTTCGGAGAACCTCCATCTTCAATAACTATTTCTATACTGGTCAGCAATATTATGGCTCGTCCTATTTATAATTTTCTATCTCCACCTCGTAAAATGTATGCAATGCTTAACGCTGTTCACGAAGGACATATCGTTATAAATTTAAAGAAAAGAATTGGCTGCCATTTAGAAACTTGTTTAAGCTACAATCAAAATAGATTTTCTTGCTAAGTTTAAACCTAATCTGAACTCTCTTTCTCTCTCTCTCTCTCTCTCTCTATCTCTCTCTCTCTCTCTCTCTCTCTCTCTCTCTCTCTCTCTCTCTCTCTCTCTTTCTCTTCACACAGACAGACAGACAAACAAGCATACAAACACAGACAGACAGACAGACACACACACACACACACACACACACACACACACACACACACACACACACACACACACACACACACACACACACACACACACACACACACACACACACACACACACACACACACACACACACACACATAGAGTATATTACTATGTTCAGTATAATAATCTGCCTTCCCTTGCTTCGTCAATTCTACTTTCGTTGACATTTTTCGGAGAACTTCCATCTTCAAAAACTATTTCTATATTGGTCACTAATATTGTGGCTCGTCCTATTTATAATTTTCTAGCTCCACCTCGTAAAATAGAAGAGGGGTACGAGTGGAGCTAGAAAGTTATAAATAGGACGAGCCATAATATTGGTGAGCAGTATAGAAATAGTTTTTGAAGATGGAGTTTCTCCGAAACGCGTCAACGAAAGTAGAATTGACGAAGCAAGGGAAGGCAGATTATTATACTGAACATAGCCTACTTACATGCTCTAAGTCCACTATTAAAAACGTTTACGGCCGTAATAAAATGATGCGTAATAAAATTATGCGTAATAATATGATGCGTTATAAAATTATGCTTAATAAAATGGTGCGTATTAAAATGGTGCGTAATAAAATGGTGCGTAATAAAATGATTCGTTATAAAATGATGCGTAATAAAATGATGCGTAATAAAATGGTGCGTAATAAAATGATGCGTAATAAAATGATGCGTAATAAAATGGTGCGTAATAAAATGATGCGTAATAAAATTATGCGTAATAAATAGATGCTTAATAAAATGATGCGCAATAAAATGATTCGTTATAAAATGATGCGTAATAAAATTATGCGTAATAAAATGATGCGTAGTAAAATTATGCTTAATAAAATGGTGCGTAATAAAATGGTGCGTAATAAAATGATTCGTTATAAAATGATGCGTAATAAAATGATGCGTAATAAAATGGTGCGTAATAAAATGATGCGTAATAAAATTATGCGTAATAAAATGATGCTTAATAAAATGATGCGCAATAAAATGATTCGTTATAAAATGATGCGTAATTAAATGATGCTTAATAAAATGATGCGCAATAAAATTATGCGTAATAAATGATGCGTAATATAATGATGCGTAATAAAATGATGTGGAATAAAATGATTCGTAATAAAATGATGCGTAATAAAATGATGCGTAATAAGATGTTGCGTAATAAAATGATGCGTAATAAAATGATTCGTAATAAAATGATGCGTAATAAAATGATGCGTAATAAATGATGCGTAATAAAATGATGCGTAATAAAATGATGAGTAATAAAATGATGCGTAATAAAATGATACGTAATAAAATGATGCGTAATAAAATGGTGCGTAATAAAATGATGCGTAATAAAATGATGAGTAATAAAATGATGCATAATAAAATGGTGCGTAATAAAATGATGCGTAATAAAATGATGCGTAATAAAATGGTGCGTAATAAAATGGTGCGTAATAAAATGATGCGTAGTAAAATGATGCGTAATAAAATGATGCGTAATAAAATGATGCGATGATGTTGAATATCGCAATACTCGGCATGTTCATCCACTCATATCGTTGTAGGGAATCGGGAACAAAGAATACAAACTGGAATATTCCAAGACCTGTGGTACGCTGATAGGGTGTATTCACTTTGCATAACCTACGCCTTATTGTTTGGTACAATTGATGTTTAACCAACGCACTGTTGTTACTGTTTATATCCACACTAATCGAAGTGCAAAAAAACACCTTTTTATATTTTATTTCATTTTAAGTAAAATTTCCTTGAGTAGGTCAGATTAATTTGTTTGGGATGTGGATTTAACGGCTTCTGGAATTGCGATTAGATTATAAAGCCTTTTTTATTCCAGTTCAGTAGAAACCGATAGTGTAGCAGTCCATTCTGCCAGAAGTCCTCAGGAACTTGGAAGTCTTGCAGTTTATTCTTCCTTCCTGCATAACCTATACACGCGGTCTGTCCATAATACATCCCGCTCAGATCACAGGACTCTGTAATGAGTTCCTTGGTTTTCCATTAACCCTCTCCTGTCTCAAACTCGGCCCTGAAAGAGCTGTGTTTCTCACACACTAGGCTTGATCATTGGGAGGTCTTCCGCAACTACATTCAGTTAGAAGGACCTATGTTCAGTATAATAATCTGCCTTCCCTAGTTTTGTCAATTCTACTTTCGTTGACGCGTTTCGGAGAACCTCCATCTTCAAAAACTATTTCTATACTGGTCACCAATATTATAGCTCGTCCTATTTATAAATTTCTAGCGCCAATAAATTCTTAAACTCCCTAATCGTATTAAAGCTATCCTTAAGTTAAGCGTAAGTATTTATAGCTTACATTACACCAAGACCGTTAATTTAAATTTAAGACCGTTAGAGTCAAATTTTAAATGTCTTAAGTACTATAATTAAAAACATAAAGAAACGATCATGACTGATATTCTGAAACCCAAAATTCAAACAATAGCGTAAACAGTTCCCTCGCTAACGTGATGGAAGCGAATTTTTAAAAGAATTTATTATCTTAATCTTTTTCTAAAATTCTAATTGAACCAATAAAATCAGTTTATTGAGCGTTTTAAAGTTAAAAATTACATTTGAAGAAACAGAAACGATCTCCGACCGCCGTCAAATTAAATTTCTTAATGTCAAAGAATTTTTAAAACTCGAAGAATTTATGCAATGCTTAACGCTGTTCACGAAGGACATGTCGTTATAAATTTAAAAAAAGAATTGGCTGCACATTTTGAAACTT
>CM040186.1:12021831-12031831 GCA_022606455.1 Callitettix versicolor | reverse complement strand
ATTACGGATGTGAAGTCAGGATTTCTAAAAACGTTGTGTAACTTATTTACTAAAAAGGTTAACTCAAGTGTTTTAGCAACTTTAAAAAAAAATTTTTGCTACAAATTTTTCCTGGTTAGGTTAGGTTAGATTAGGTTAGTTATTTAGGTTAGGTTAGTTTAGTTATGAGTTAGGTTAGGTTAGGTTCGGTTAGTTATGTAGGTTAGGTTAATTATGTAGGTTAGGTTAGGTTAGTTTACTTATGTAGACTACGGTTATGTCATTACGGTTGTGAAGTCAGGTTTTCTGAAAACGTTGTGTAACTTATTTACTAAAAAGGTTAACTCAAGTGTTTTAGCAACTTTTAAAAAAATTTTTTGCTACAATATTTTTCCTGGTTAGGTTAGGTTAGGTTTGTTATATAGGTTAGGTTAGGTTAGTTTAGTTATGCAGGTTAGGTTAGGTTAGGTTCGGTTAGTTATGTAGGTTAGGTTAATTATGTAGTTTAGGTTAGGTTAGGTTACGTTAGTTTAGTTATGTAGACTACGGTTATGTGATTACGGTGGTGAAGTCAGGATTTCTAAAAACATTGTGTAACTTATTTACTAAAAAGGTTAACTCAAGTGTTTTAGAAACTTTTTAAAAAAATATTTGCTACAACCTTTTTCCTGGTTAGGTTAGGTTAGGTTAGTTATGTAGGTTAGGTTAGGTTAAGTTAGGTTAGTTATGTAGGTTAGGTTAGGTTAGTTTAGTTATGTAGACTACGGTTATGTGATTACGGTTGTGAAGTCAGGTTTTCTAAAAACATTGTGTAACTTATTTACTAAGAAGGTTAACTCAAGTGTTTTAGAAACTTTTTAAAAAAATATTTGCTACAACCTTTTTCCTGGTTAGGTTAGGTTAGGTTAGTTATGTAGGTTAGGTTAGGTTAAGTTAGGTTAGTTATGTAGGTTAGGTTAGGTTAGTTTAGTTATGTAGACTACGGTTATGTGATTACGGTTGTGAAGTCAGGTTTTCTAAAAACATTGTGTAACTTATTTACTAAGAAGGTTAACTCAAGAGTTTTAGAAACTTTTTAAAAAAATATTTGCTACAACCTTTTTCCTGGTTAGGTTAGGTTAGGTTAGTTATGTAGGTTAGGTTAGGTTAAGTTAGGTTAGTTATGTAGGTTAGGTTAGGTTAGTTTAGTTATGTAGACTACGGTTATGTGATTACGGTTGTGAAGTCAGGATTTCTAAAAACATTGTGTAACTTATTTACTAAAAAGTTTAACTCAAGAGTTTTAGTTAATTTAAAAAAATATTCGCTACAATATTTTTTCCTGATCTCAGGTTTTCATAAAACTGCTAGATTAGGTTAGGTTAGGTTAGGTTAGGTTAGGTTAGGTTAGGTTAGGTTAGGTTAGTTATATATATTACGGTTATGTGATTACGGTTGGGAAGTCAGGATTTCTAAAAACATTGTGTAACTTATTTAATAAAAAGGTTAACTCAAGTGTTTTAGCAACTTTAAAAAAATATTTACTACAATATTTTTTCCTGATCGCAGGTTTTGATAAAACTGCTGTCAGGTATGTTCCAGTTTTTCAATTTTTTTTAAAGGTTAAAGTTTTTATTTCAAATTTTATTACACGTTTTTTAGATTCAAGTTTTCATCTAGGCCTTTTAACTAATTTTGATGAAAATCTGATAATATGGTTTTGAAAAATCAGACTGAACTTTGATAAAGTTTTTGTAATATTTCTGCGCCTTTTATTGAGCCAGTTTAAAGCCTTTAATTTCAGTAATTAGGTTTATGACCTATTCTTCCCGTCAGTGGTATATCTGCTCATCTCGTAAAGGCTACCGGGGTTTCGAAACTCTATTGTTTCATCTTCAGGCCGTGATACAAAATGTTAAATCCCTCTGTCGATGTCGTCACAAGGTCAAACAAAACATTAAAAACATACGTCACAAACACTGAGCACAATTACACAATTAAAATATGTACGATGAAATTTGATTTGGCCAAACGATACATGCAACTATAAGTCGTTATATTCCGGACTGCGGAGTCTTCAGTAGTAGCGCGCCCGTCAGTGTTATCAGTTACAGTGCGTCTGTTGGTTTATGTTATTTATGACTTTAATTTTAAATTAACCAAATATTTCGTCAATGAGATACTATAGTCATTGTTAATTATTTTTCAATATGTTCCTTACCCTATCCACTTAGCTCTGGTACGGACAAGGATACTGTTATTGCTACATACTCGTTGACTAAATAAGGCGGGGGATCGATGTAATACGTGCGCACAGATCGAGAGAATTATGTTTGGGTCTCCCCAGTGGTTCAGACCCACCTGCTGCTACAGTCCATTCTTTATAGTTGGGATTAGTTGAAGGAAAGTCCACCTGAAATTAATGGCTGTTTGCACAAAACTTACAGGATTTAATTAAGATATAAGACAACCCTAAGTGAAATATATTTACATCCTTGTCATTTTAGCTTAAACAATTTATGTTCTTAATTTTTGTTACACTATCGTTATAACGCAAGCGAGAGAAAGGACTCCTCCCACCGTATCTCCTTATTGAATGCATAAGGAATCCCTCATTGAACAGCTGATAGCCTATAATGCGTTTCAGGTTATGTTGTTAAAAATTAGCTATGTTATAGTAAAGGATCAAATGTTTTATATTAATTAGTAACGATCAGCTGATTACATTGAACAGCTGATAAGTTTCAGGTTATGTTGTTAAAAACTAGCTATGTTATGGTAAAGGGTCAGATGTTTTATATTAATTAGTAACGATCAGTTCATTACATTGAACAGCTGATAGGCTATAATAAGTTTCAGGTTATGTTGTTAAAAACTAGCTATGTTATGGTAAAGGGTCAGATGTTTTATATTAATTAGTAACGATCAGTTCATTACATTGAACAGCTGATAGGCTATAATAAGTTTCAGGTTATGTTGCTAAAACTAGCTATGTTATAGTAAAGGATCAGATGTTTTATATTAATTAGTAACGATCAGCTGATTACATTGAACAGCTGATAGGTTATAATACTTTTCAGGTTATGTTGTTAAAAATTAGCTATTATAGTAAAAGATCAGATGTTTTATATTAATTAGTAACGATCAGTTGATTACATTGAACAGCTGATAGGCTATAATAAGTTTCAGGTTTTTTTTGTTAAAAACTAGTTATTTATAATAATGAATCGGATGTTTTACATTAGTTAGTAACGATTACATTGAACAGCTGATAGGCTATAATACGTTTCAGGTTATGTTGTTAAAAATTAGCTATGTTATAGTAAAGGATCAGATGTTTTATATTAATTAGTAACGATCAGCTTATTACATTGAACAGCTGATAGGCTACAATACTTTTCAAGTTATGTTGTTAAAAATTAGCTGTGTTATAGTAAAGATTCAGATGTTTTATATTAATTAGTAACGATCAACTATGATAACTATAGTAACGATAACTATGATAGTTATAGTAAAAGATCAGATGTTTTATATTAATTCGTAACACAGCCGATTTCAATGAGCAGCTGATAGGATGTAATACGTTTTAGGTTATGTTGTTCAAAACCAACTATGATAATTCGGCGTGTTTCTATCGTAATAAAATTAAAAACAAAGAGAAAACATGATAAATGATTTTTTTTTATTTTTGGTTCAATAATAGAATGTTTTTTATTATTTTTACTGTAATATTTGTTCCCTTTTCTCTGTTCATATAATAATTTATTTATATATAATTTTTAACTACCAAAAAGAAGTCAGGATCAGTGTTAATTTCAAGGTCCCAGTGAGGGCCTTGCTAAGATTTTTCAATGGATAACGCGGGTAGCAATGTCGGACAATTAATCAGTCTCTCGACACGGACTCACAATAACTCCCGGGCAGGCGAGTGTTGTATCCACCGGGGAGTTTATTGCTACAAACACAACGCTTCACGCCGTCTGTACGGACTGTTGTCATAACTCTCTCGTGATATTCTGATATTTAATATAGAGCATACAGTTTAATGTACATTAGTAAGTTTTTTCATTAGTTACTTAATTATTTAAAATTACAACTGATTACAATTTTTTAATGAAAGGAATGTTCTAGACTACGAGGTGTGTTCAGAAAGTAACGAGAATTTTTAAATTTCGCGGGCTTGGAGAGTACGATTGTCAAACATTTTTTTGTTATATTGGTATACATGCCCTTAAAGTATGACAAAACTTTAAGCTGGTTTCATTGTTGACTTTGTGACAGCCACTAAGGTTAGACGTGTGTTTTATGAGGCGATTTTCGATTGTTAAAAGAAATGGATCAAAGAATTTGTATCAAATTTTGCGTAAAAAATGGAATAAAGTGTAACAAAGTGTGTGAAATGTTAACAAAAGCATATGGTGAGTCTGCTATGAGTAAAGCAAGAGTTTACGAGTGGTATAAGCGTTTCCAAGAAGGCCGTGAAGACGTTGAAGATGACGAACGTCCTGGACGCCCCCGCACATCAATAACCGATGAAAACGTGGAAAAAGTGAAAGAAATGGTTATGAACAATCGCCGAATCACAATTAGAGAGGTCGCTGATGATGTTGGCATATCGATTAAATCATGACAAGACATTGTTTCCAATGTTTTGTGTATGAAACGCGTGGCAGCAAAATTCGTTCCAAAATTGTTGAATTGTGAACAAAAACAGCGGCGAATGGAAGTTGCTTAGGAGTCACTAAATGAAGTCAACGACGATGTAGAATTACTGAAACGTATTATAACAGGTGACAAAACATGGGTTTACACGATATGACGTCGAAACTAAGGCTCAATCATCCCAGTGGAGGCAATCTGGCTCGCCAAGACCGAAAAAGGCTAGACAAGTGCGATCGAACGTGAAGCTTATGCTCATTGTGTTCTTCGATATTAATGGCATAGTGCATCATAAATTCCTGCCACCAGGTGAAACAGTCAGTAAGGAGTACTACCTAAAATGTCAACGCCGTTTGCGTGAAGCGATCCGAAAAAAACGCCCGGATCTGTGGAAAAACAATTCATGGCTTTGCCGCCACGGTAATGCACCAGCTCACACTTCATCGCTTGTTCGTGAATTTTTGGTGAAAAACAGTACTGTAACGATGCTACAGCCTCCATATTCGCCAGGCATGGCTCCGTGTAACTTTTTCCTGTTTCCAAAAATAAAGAGAACCTTAAAGGGCCGTCGTTTTACAGCCGTAGATGACATTAAAAGCGCATCGCTGAAAGAACTCAAACTGAGATCTCAAAGAACTGAAGGATCTCAAAGATCGAGTTTGAGAAGTGTTTCGAGGATTGGAAGAAGCGCTGGCACAAGTGCATAATCTCCAATGGGAACTATTTTGAAGGCGACAACATCAATGTAGAAGAATAAATAAATATTTTGTTCCAAAAATTAAAATTCTCGTTACTTTCTAAATACACCTTGTATATACAACAGGCTCCTCTTAAGAAAGTTAAGACACTTCATTTAAATTTTAATATTATTTATTAAAGTATTTTTAACTATTTTTTTAAGTTTAATTCTGCTGTTAGGAATTCGCGATCTCTCCTAACCTGGGTTTTCTAAAGAATCAACTATTGGTGGTTTAACAAAGCCCACCCCGCAGGGGTGCAGACTAGCTACACCTATTGAGAGGATTTAGACGTTCCTCACGGTACCTGAGTCTAAAAACACACTTAAACTTACAACACCATACTTACGACTTTAAAACTTTACACTCACACTTACATTTAGGGAGGCGATAATAGCCTCAATGTGCTTTTCGCCTTAGAAAAAAATCAACAAAGCCCTTTGATACGTGTAATTATGTTACGGGTACAAGCACAGTTGATAACTCCAAGATTGAACACTGTGTTACTCTATAAAATTGTTCCCCTGAAATATGTCCCAAGATCCTTTCTGAAAACCCTTGCCCCAATTTGTTTAAATCAAAAAGAGTAAAAGGGAAGAAGTGTACGCAAAAACTGTCTACTTAAACTGCCCCAGCACCGCCTGGCTGGAATGTCCTCTTGGAGCACTTACTGACGTTAAATGTCCTACAGCCCTTTGGCTCCCCCCAAATCGACTGGCCTTCCGGTCCCCTCAGAATCGACTGTCCCCGACCTACTTCTTCCCCCAACTTTTATCTAAACTACTGTTCTACTTACCATGTTTATAACAAATCTGTACCTATTGAGAGGATTTAGACGTCCCTCGCGGTACCCGAGTCTAACACACACTTACACTTACAACACTACACTTACGACTTTCACACTTTATTCTCACACTTACATTTAGGGAGGCGATAATAGTCTCAGTGTGCTTTTCGCCTTAAAATAACAACAACAACAACAAAAACAAAAACCAAGGCAGTACGTCAGCAGTTTGTAACGCTAAATGGTTCGCTGTCGTTACGACTAATGTCGGATAGCCGTCCGCATTCATAGGCTTCGTCCAGGGTTCAACTTTAGGTAAGGTTTTTGGCTCAGTTATAGATTGGGCTCATTGACAAAAATCAGTATTTCATGATTTTGTTCAAACATGTTTAAGTCATCATCGCTAAAAGGGACTTTGAGTTTTAAAATTGAATAGCTGCGCAAATTTATGAGAGCAAGGATTCGGGTGCTCAATATTCTCGAGCGTAAGGAAGGTTTTAGGTGCTCAATATTCTCGAGCGTAAGGAAGGTTTTAGGTACTCAATATTCTCGAGCGTAAGGAAGGTTTTAGGTACTCAATATTCTCGAGCGTAAGGAAAGTTTAGGAGCTCAATATTCTCGAGCGTAAGGAAGGTTTAGGCGCTCAATATTCTCGAGCGTAAGGAAGGTTTAGGAGCTCAATATTCTCGAGCGTAAGGAAGGTTTAGGCGCTCAATATTCTCGAGCGTAAGGAAGGTTTAGGAGCTCAATATTCTCAAGCGTAAGGAAGGTTTAGGTGCTCAATATCCTCGAGCATAAGGAAGTTTTAGGTGCTCAATATTCTCGAGCGTGAGGAAGTTTTAGGTGCTTAATATTCTCGAGCGTAAGGAAGTTTTAGGTGCTCAATATTCTCGAGCGTAAGGAAGTTTTAGGTGCTCAATATTCTCGAGCGTAAGGAAGTTTTAGGTGCTCAATATTCTCAAACGTAAGGAAGTTTTAGGTGCTCAATATTCTCGAGCGTAAGGAAGTTTTAGGTGCTCAATATTCTCGAGCGTAAGGAAGTTTTAGGTGCTCAATATTCTCGAGCGTAAGGAAGTTTTAGGTTTCCAGGAGTTCGCTATTCTCGAGCTCTCGGAATCCTAAATACTCTAAGGATTCGGAATGCCCAATTTCTAAGATTTATAAATGCTTCTACAACAAGTCCTATGTCGTATGTCCCTGCCAGTATGCGTTTTCGTTTGATAATTTGTCGTATACTGCCCAAAGTTATCGAATGATCGGCGAAAGATTGCCTCAGTTATCGGGGGCGGTCGATGAAAGACTAACCAAGATTATCGAGTGGTCGGCGAAAGACTGACCCCTTTGCACTTGGCCAGTGGCGGGAGAAGTATTCTCCCCTGTAACTATATTGTTTCTGTTAATAACATTTACAATATATGTTGATGTAAGTGGCTTTATTGCGTTTTGTTTCGGTGAGAAATGAAGATGTGGGTTGGGCTTGGTTTTTTTTGAGAATGTTTGGTTTGAAGAAGAGTGACTATGTGATTTTCACATGAGCCACTTCATGGGGGTTCGTAGACTAGATAGATACAGAGGCCTTTTTCTGTATCGTAGTGAGACCCCTTTGCAGTCACAGAGGCCTCCTTTTATACTGTTGAGCGCCGCGCATGCGCAGAAACCCGTTCTTAGTCAGTCGGGTCCCAGAGCTGGGAGCGAGCGGTTCTTCCCAGCGTAGCTGATGGGAGCCCTCGCAAACTGACCTTTGCACTTGTTACACAGACACACACACACACACACACACACACACACACACACACACACACACACACACACACACACACACACACACACACACACACACACACACACATGCACACACAACACACCACATACATACACGCACGCACGCACATGCACGCACACACACACACACGCACGCACACACAAACACACACATACACACACACACACACACGCACTCACACACACACTCACACACACAACACACACACTCACACACACACACACACACACACACACACACACACACACACACACACACACACACACACACAAAGTTGTCTAAAAGTTACCTTTGCAGCCACAGCGGCCTCCTTTTATACTGTTGAGCGCCGCACATGCGCAGAAACCCGTTCTTAGTCAGTCGGGTCCCAGAGCTCGGAGCGAGCGGTTCTTCCCAGCGTAGCTGATGGGAGCCCTCGCAAACTGACCTTTGCACTTGTTACTGTCTCACATTAGGCTACAATCGCCAACTGACCTTTGTACGGTTTACTGCCTGATCTCAGGCTACATAGGACCCTGTTTTAGTAACAGGGTTAATTTTTAACCTGTTGCAAGTTTCGTAATTTTCCTGTATCTTTGTCAGTAGTGTTCTTTCTTTGGCTGTGACTTCTTTACAATATTTAAAACTAATAACTACAATTTACAATTTGTTTATTCCTTACACTGCCGTCAAATTTTACAGTCTCTTTTAACAGAATTCAACGTTCTTATAATTTGATTGTTGTACGTGTTCCACTTCTAAACATACGCTAAGAGTGTCTTTATCCAAAGCTAATTTTGACCAAGTCCAATGAACCTGATAGGTAGTTAATGCGCCCCGCCTGTATACATAAAGTGTTGCTTAGCTCCTGAAGGATCAGCTGTTTAATAAATAAAGTTACGGGGAACGTTTTTACGAGTCCCGCAGCGTGATGGCCGATACCTTGCATTATGTATTGCGTCCAGGACTCTACCTTAACTTGCACACAACACAGGTCGAGATGTTAAAACGACTGTTACTATTTAGATGAGACGAAATAAAACACGTACTTTAATGTAAAGCCAGTGAAAGTAGATTAACAAAAATTATAATTAATGTATAACTGCGTACAAATACGACCAGATTATTGTGTGTGTGTGTGTGTGTGTGTGTGTGTGTGTTATTTTTTTTTTTTTTTTTTGTTATTTTAAGGCGAAAAGCACCAGTGATATTTTGAAACACTATTGAGTAATTCTTATCGTGGCAGACTATTTCTAATTTTCAGCCTCGTAACAGCCGGGATTGGTTGTGCTGGTGGCAGAATTGGCGATGGAAATCACGTCCTCTTCGACTCGTCGATCACGTAGTGCTTGTGAAGTTTGTATTGCCTTCTATCACGTAGATATTCCAAGTGCCTTGACAATTTTTCAGTTATATTTATATACAATTTAAATAAAGGTTTGAGCTGAACATTAGGCCTGCTTACGGCGATATTGTCAAGGTTTTCAGCTGAATATTAGGCCTACTTGAAGTGGCATTGTCAAGATTTGAGCTGAACATTATCCCTACATCAGGCTAATATTAGGCCTACTTGAGGCGATATTGCCTGTGTAAGTAGTTTAAGGTTATAAAAGTACATTTACTTGGAAATCCACGTCCGTTTAAGAGAAAGAACACAAAGCTAGTAATCATTCAAAAAAAAGAAAGATTTGCATTTTTGTAAAAAAAAACCTTAAAGATCATAAAATATTTTAAAACTGTTACTTATGTATTCGTTTGCAGTCCACCTGTGTGTGTGTGTGTGTGTGTGTGTGTGTGTGTGTGTGTGTGTGTGTGTTTGACGCGCGTGCGTGCGTGTCAGAGAAAATTCATTGGCATAAGACCTACTTAGATAAAAGCTTACCCAGCCGTTTAAAAGTTTCAGGATGATAGCCATTACAAATCCTAAAAAGTCATCTTTTTTCTTACATATTTAAAAAAACCTGATTTCACCGTCGGAATTACGATTAAAATCAAGAATAAATTACCATTTAGAATTTTTAAAATCGCTAGAATTTATACAAACTTAATTTGATGGCGGTGGGATTTTTTTTTTTGAAGTTCCAATGTAAATTAAAAGTT
>CM040186.1:12011831-12019331 GCA_022606455.1 Callitettix versicolor | reverse complement strand
ATGTTGGTATACATGTCCTTCAAATACGATAAAACTTTCAGCTGTTTTCATTGTTGACTTTGTCTGTGACAGCCACTAAGCGTGTTTTTATGAGCTCGGCGATTTTCGTTTAATAAAATAAATGGATCAAAGAATTTGTATCAAATTTTGCGTAAAAAATGGAATAAATTGTAACAAAGTGTGTGAAATGTTAACAAAGGCCTATGGTGAGTCTGATATGAATAAAGCAAGAGTTTACGAGTGGTATAAGCGTTTCCAAGAAGGCCGTGAAGACGGTGAAGACATGAAGACGAACGCCCTAGACGCCCCAGCACATCAACAACCGATGAAAACGTGGAAAAAGTGAAAGAAATGGTTATGAACAATCGCCGAATCACAATTAGAGAGGTCGCTGATGATGGCATATCGATTTGATCATGTCATGACATTGTTTCTAGTGTTTTGTGTATGAAACGCGTGGCAGAAAAATTCGTTCCAAAAATGTTGAATTTTGAACAAAAACAGCGGCGAAGTTGCTCAGGAGTCACTAAATGCAGAATTACTGAAACGTATTATAGCAGGTGACGAAACATGGGTTTACGGATATCACGTCGAAACTAAGGCTCAATCATCCCAGTGGAGGCATTCTGGCTCGCCAAGACCGAAAAAGGCTAGACAAGTGCGGTCGAACGTGAAGGTTATGCTCACTGTGTTCTTCGATATTAATGGCATAGTGCATCTTGAATTCCTGCCACCAGGTGAAACGGTCAATAAGGAGTACTACCTACAAGTTCAATGCCGTTTGCGTGAAGCAATCCGAAAAAAACGCCCCGATTTGTGGAAAAACAATTCATGGCTTTTGCACCACGATAATGCACCAGCTCGCACTTCATCGCTTGTTCGTGAAGTTTTGGCCAAAAACAGTACTGTAACGATCCCCCAGCCTTCATATTCGCCAGACACGGCTCCGTGTGACTTTTTCCTATTTCAAAAAATAAAGAGAACCTTAAAGGGCCGTCGTTTTATAGCCGTAGATGACATTAAAATCGCATCGCTGAAAGAACTAAAGGCTATCTCAAAGATCGAGTTTGAGAAGTGTTTCGAGGTTTGGAAGAAGCGCTGGCATAAGTACATAATCTCCAATGGGGACTATTTTGAAGACAACATCAGTGTAGAAGAATAAATAAATATTTTGTTCAAAAAATTAAAATTCTCGTTACCCTGAACACACCTCGTATACAGAACATATTAAGACAGTTTTTATTTACTTAGAAACGAAACCACTTTGCTAATTACAGTAGAATCTTACATGAGGTTTATTTTTCCCCAAATATATAATTTTAATCTTGGAAAAAATTCAAACTGTTTTGGGAACTAACAGTCATACAAATAGAATGTGTTGCCGGAAAAATGTTTCAATTTTAAATAGTTTCAACCCAAATTGATTGTGAGAATTTGTGTTAGTGTTTTTGTACATTTACTTTACTCGTATTAGCCTATAGTAATATAGTAACAGTAATAGCCTATAGTAATAGTCGGACGTTAAACACTTAAAAAAACCTATAGTAATATGATATTGTAATTAATGATTGATTTTAACACAGTGGATTTTTCCAATTAATAACAGTCATTAATTATTTCCTTATCATTAAATACTCTGTAATTAAAACTATTGACTATTTTATTTGAATTTTACCCACTATATATGCTCTTTAATTAAAAATATTGATGATTTATTTTACCTAGGCACTTTTACCTAGGCACTTTTACCTAGGTACTTTTACCTTGGTACTTTTACCTAGGTACTTTTACCTTTTTACTTTTACCTAGGTACTTACTTACCTAGGTACTTTTTCCTAGGCACTTTTACCTATGTACTTTCACCTAGGTACGTTTATTTAGGTACTTTTACTTATGTACTTTTACCTAGGTACTTTTAACTAAGTACGTTTACCTAAGTACTTTTACCTTTTTACTTTTACCTAGGTACTTTTACCTAGGCACTTTTACCAAGTTAATTTTTCCTAGGCACTTTTACTTAGGTACTTTTACCTAGGTACATTTATCTAGGTACTTTTACTTAGCTACTTTTACTTAGTACCTTTTTGTACTTTTATTCAGATTGAAAAGTGCTGGCGAGAAATTCTTTAAAATATAATCATTTACAGGTTTTACTTAACCTAATCTAACCTACCTCGCAACTTGTTTTGGCGACGATTGCAGGAATTGCAGAACGGCTTTGACCGAACAGTCCAACGCTTTGGGATTTGCGTAACTGTAAAACCCTTATTACCCCGAATGCAACTGCAAACGTACAATCTAGCAGAAGTATAAACACCGCTGTTTAAGTAAATGCGAGTAACAAGTATATCGGTTCTTTTCATTGGCTGAGATTAAACTTGAATCCACTGCAAGGCAAGTTTTACGCAGAAATCAGGCCTCACACAATACTGATTCTAAACTTGACATGATTATAAAAGTCAAAGAAATTATAATTGACAAAAGTTTTGCGAATGAATATATATATATATATATATATATATATATATATATATATATATATATATATATATATATATATATATATATAGATTACTGATAAATTTGAGTACTTGGGAGAAACTATTACCAGAAGAGACGTCAGAGAAAAACCAGCAATACTTAACAGAGTAGCTAAATTAAGATCTGCCTTCTATTTGACCCAGAACACCCACAAAAAAAATCGCTTTCTATAAAATCTAAACTTAGGCGTTATAACACGGTCATAAGGGCAAACGTAACTTACGCCTCGGAGACCCTATTTAATCTAAAGAGCCAAAATAGAACGGAGGAGCTCCAGAGAATGGAAAGGAGAGTACTCCGAACAATTATTAATAAGAAACATTTGGTGGGGGGACAGTACAGACTGTTGCCGAATGCGGTCTTGTATCGGAACAACGAGCAGCTTCGGAACGAGCACTAACATTTTTAGGAAAAGATTGGCCTTCTTTGGACACCTGACTCGATTACCGGAGAGTAGACTTACGAAGAGATTATTGGACTACCAACAGTGTAAAGTTAAGAACGACTGGTTGAAGAAGGTGGAACAGGACTTGGAGGAACTAGGAATAACCAAGGAGCAATTGGCAGGAAGAAGGGAAAAAGCGATCTTAAAAAGTCAGGAAACCCAATTACAGTTTAGGGGAAAACGTCAACGAAACGTGGTATATTCGGAAGAACTCAGACTTCAGAGATCAATAAGATTAAAAAAAATACTGAGAAGAACGCAGAAAAACCAAAAGACTTAATTAAATTGACTGTGTGTACTCCAATGTGGGCTTAAATATACATATATATATATATATATATATATATATATATATATATATATATATATATATAGCCGCCTCGGTGGTCTAGTGGATAGCGTACTAGGCTTTCACCCCGAGGACCCGGATTCGATTCCCGGCGAGGGCTTGGCATTTTCATATGCTATACATCATCCCATCGTCTGCATTTGCCCAAGTGTGCACAATAATCGGAAGTTAAACACCAAAAAAAAAAAAAAAAAAAAAAAAAAAAATATATATATATATATGTACCACTTTACTTTATACTATATTTAGACTAATGAAAGCGGAGGATCAACGAAACTCTTAGAGAATGAGTGCACAAATCGAAACTCGAACCTGCACATGTCACAGTCGTAAAACTGTCCCGACGACTAAGCTGCAGCGCATCCGCCAGCCAATTCCAAATTTATTAAGTATACACGATTAAGATAAAAGTGACTTTGATGAGTTTCGTTGAACTTTGTAGATCACATGACTTCAGTACAATTTTGCAAAACTTTAGCCGCCTCGGTGGCCTAGTTGACAGCGTACTGGGCTTTCACCTCGAGGACCCGGGTTCGATTCCCGGCCAGGGCTTGGCATTTTCATACGCTATAAATAATCCTATCGTCTGCATTAGCCCAAGTGTGCACAATAGTCGGACGTTAAAAAAACAAAAATTGCAAAACGTGTCTGTTTTCAAACTGAATCTTATGCCAAGCGAGTCGAAAACAAATAAACTTCTAAAACAAGTCCCAGTACTTAGGTATATTGGCAGAATAAAGAACGACCTAAATATCCTTGAGTTTGCGGCATGCAATTTAGCAAGTCGTAGCCGCCATCTTGGAATTCATTTCCTTCGGCTATATCTTCGAGGTCCTCATTACTTGGCTGATTGCTATCTTTTAGCGGCGGGGTGCGTTACACCTGCGTTGTCTTTAATTTCGTACAAAACATAAATATGTTAAGTAGATGAAAATGTTTTTATTTCATATAATAATATTCCGAAATATTGACAAATATATTTCGAATAATATTTCGATCTTAGGATGATCTACAAATATTTATTTAATTTCAAAAATTAAGTGTCAACTGTAACACTATACAGAAATCTATTTGTAAGCCGTTTGGTACTATTGTAGTTGATATTTGTCTTGCTGACGTAATTGAAGTGAATTTCCAAAAAAGTCAAAAATAACTTTTTAACTTGCGCTTTGTATTACGGTCCCAAGCAGTTGTGTTCGCATTTTACGCTTAAATATATTGAACCCTGAGTACCGTCAATTTTATAAGATGATCTTGCACTTATAAAATACATCTACACTTACACTTGCTGGATACACCTACACTTGCAAGGTACATTTACACTTTTAAGTTACACCTAAATTTGTAAAACACCTACACTTTTACGATACACTTACACTTGCAAAGTACACTTACACTTTAAAATGCATCTACACTTGTAATATACACCCTACACTTGCAAGGTACACCTAAACTTGTAAAGTACGCTAGACTTGTAAGGTACACCTACACTTGCAAGGTACGCCAACACTTTGAAATACACCTACACGTGCAAGGTACACCTACACTTTTAAAATACACCTACACTTTAAGATACACTTACATTTGTAAGATACACCTACACTTGCAAGATACGCCAATATTTTAAAATACTCCTACACGTGCAAGATACAGCTACACTTTTAAAATACACCTACACTTTACGATACACCTACATTTGTAAGATACACTTACACTTGCAAAATCAACTACACTTGTAAGGTACACTTACACTTGCAAGATACAATTCAACTTGTAAGATACATTACACTTGCAAGATACAACTACACGTGTAAGATACACTTACACTTGCAAGATACAACTACACTTGTAAGATACACTTACACTTGCAAGATACAACTGCACTTGTAAGGTACTCTACACTTGCAACATACAACTACACTTGTAAGGTACACTACACTTGCAACATACAACTACACTTGTAAGGTACACTACACTTGCAACATACAACTACACTTGTAAGGTACACTTACACTTGCAAGATACAACTAAACTTGTAAGGTACACTTACACTTGCAAGATACAACTACACTTGTAAGGTACACTACACTTTCAACATACAACTACACTTGTAAAGCACACTTACACTAGCAAGATACAACTTCACTTGTAAGATACACATACACTTGCAAGGTACGCAAACACTTTGAAATACACCTACACGTACAAGGTACACCTACACTTTTAAAATACACCTACACTTTAAGATACACCTACACTTGCAAGATACAACTACACTTGTAAGGTACACTACACTCATAAATGTAAAAATGTACACTCATAAGCTATATAAATAAAAAATAAAAATGAAAAACAACACTCCATCAAATAATTTTCTAGAAGTTATGATGAGTGCACACCTTACAATGATGTCTGATCCAACAGCTCATTTCCCAATACAGATTTGCCAAAAGTCTTATTTTCTTTCCAGTAAGACCACGTTTAAAGTAAGAAATACCTTTTTCTTTTTAAAATACCACTTAAAATTTAAAAATACCACTTACGCAATTTCTTTTTGTTAAACAAAACTTTTCATTTTCCTAGTTGCAGCTACGACATGCTGGAGGTGCTCGAGCAGAACAACGCCTCCGGCCGGCCATGGAGGGTGTGCGGCGACTGGAGCCAGAAGCTGAAGCTGTTGAGGCACGTGACCACCAACAACGCCATCTTGATGCGCTTCGTGTCTGATTACTCTCATCACTTCGGCGGCTACAAGGCCCGGGTGTCCATGGAACGTGGTGAGTGGTCACAGGATTGTATAGGGATGCTTTTAGAACAGAATTTATTCCTGCATTTCTGTTATTTTAAGGTTGTTTTTTTGTTGAAATTTTAGTAAAGTTAAGTAAAAATATCATCTACGATAATTTGTTTGAAAGCAAGACACATTTTTATTTTTGGTTCAATAACAAATTTTTTCTTTTCCTAAAAAAAATATAATTATAATTATAATTATATATATATATATATATATTATATATTATTATATATATATATATATATATATATATATATATATATATATATATATATATACAGCCATCTATGGACTACAATTATATAACTTTCTTCCCTGTTAACCCTTGTTTCCTCCTACGCCAGTACTCCTTCATTCTCTGGCTCATTCTATGACGTTCCGCCTCCGAAACCACTTGCCTCATTCCTCTTGGATTCTCTCTTCAGAGATGTCTTTCAACTCAGCAGCAAATATCTTCCTCCCACACGTGTCCCTATTTTGTACCTTTTCAGCGCTCATTCCACATCTAGTCAGATCCTGATGGACTTTCTTGAGCCACGGAATTTGTGTTTTCCTGTTTTCCTGGAAAGTTAGCACTCTTTTTGCTATTCTTTCTGGTTTTATCCTGCTGACGTGGTCATAAAACATCAGTCTCATTTTCTTCATTGTAATAGTGATTTTTTGAAACCTTTCATAAAGGTTTGATCGCATATGGAACTTGAACTCGCCATCACTCACTCTTCTCGGTCCCAAAATCTTCCTAAAAAATTTTCTCTCCTTTTCGATCTCCGATAGTCCCCTTCCAGATAGTGTCTCTGCCGCATACATACATTCAGGTTGAACTACTGTGGTGTAGTGACTACATTTTGCTCGATAAGACAGGGCTTTTGATTTGTACGTGTTCTGGCACAATCTGAACGCAATTTCCATCTTCCTTGCCCTGTCTGCAATAGTTATCTTCTTCACATTTGGAGTCAAAAACTCGCCCAAATACTTAAACTTCTGAACCCTTCTTATGTCTCCATATTTGGTCATCATTATGCATGTTGAGTCCTTAGCATCAATATTCATGAATTCTGTCTTTTCAAATGATATTCGCAATCCTGATTTTTCTTATTATGTATTAAGTATTTTATTAAGTAATATTTTTTATAATATTAATATAACATTTCCAATAACACAACATTTATAAATAATATGTGGAAATTTGATCAAACAATATTTTACAAAAAATAAATTAACTATTCATATATTTACATTGGTCAAACTTCTCCGTAGTTCAGTAGTGTAATGGTTATCACGTGCACCTCACACGCGCAAGTTCCCCAGTTCGATTCCCAGCGGAAACACAGGAAATCTAAATTATAATGAATTTAATAAGAGATTTGGGAC
>CM040186.1:11989331-12009331 GCA_022606455.1 Callitettix versicolor | reverse complement strand
GTTCGGTAAGTGTCTTCGCGTTCATTAAGTAGTTAGTGTATTGGCACACTCTGTATAGCCTGCTTCAGTATACTGTATCATCCCGCAGTAAAAACAGCTGTTGTTACCTTACTTTTAATTATGGCTTCGTAAATACACAATGTAGATTTTCCAGGGTGTTGCTTATCGCGACTTTCTATCTGTACAGTTTTACCCGAAAACTACAAAGTGCAATTTAAACCAAACTTTGGGGTTATATGCTACTAAAAATACCTCAATTACCATCATTTTGTCTTATCGGACATTTAAAAAAAACTGTTTTTTTGAAAAAAATATTTTTGTTATTGAATCAAAATTTAAACTGCATAGCGAGGTGCAGATAGGTTTGAAGGTTATTTTTCAAAAAAATATCTGTTTAGACGAAATCGTTTAGCCGTGGGAGTGTTTTAAAAAAATTGGCCTACTCCTGCAAATGAAAAGATGCAATCTTCGTTCTCTGTCTGACGGTCGCGCTCTCTCTTGCTCCCTCTCCTCCACCAGCTTGTCAATTCCCCCTCTTGGTCACTCACTACTAGGAAGGTACTTTCGAGTTCGTCATGGCTGTGAGTACTCAGAAGAGGATAACGGCAGGTGTACCACAAAGTAGTGTGGTACACTATAATCTATTTGTTGTATACACGAGATATTCCAGATGCTGCTGACGCAATTGTTGCCACAGTTGCTGACGACACCGCTATCCTTGCTGTTGATGCTTGTGTTGAAAAGGCCACGAATAAACTACACAGTGCAATGGATAGGATAAGTACCCGGACAAAGTGCTGGCGAGTTAAACTGAATGAGACGAAATCAGTGCATAAACTTTACCAATAGGAATGCCACCAATCCATTGTTTATCAACGCTCAAGCTGTTCCTTACTCCAACAATGCCAAATACTTGGGGATGACCCTGGATACGAAGCTCAAGTGGAAAGTCCATGTAAAGAAAAAGGTTAAGAGCTTAGAATAAAATAGAAAACTTTACTGGCGCTTGGACGTAACTCTGAGCTTTCAATGCAGAATACAATTTTAATATATAAACAAATATTGAAACCAGTATGGCTTACAATTGTGGGGTTGTACACAACCGTCGAATATAAAAATAATCAAAAATTTCCAAAACAAAGTCTTGCGAGGAATAGTCAATGCCCCATGGTATATTCGTAACAATGATTTACATTGGGACTTAAACATCAGGCTTGTCACAGAGGAAGTTAAAAAATGTGCAACTAGTCATAACCTAGGGCTTCTTACGCATGAAAATTGTGTGATGAAGGCAGTACGTGAAGTGGCCGGCAACGTTCGCCGCCTCAAGAGGACTAAACCTCATGAACTGCTCCGCTGATGTGAAGGAAGTTATTGATGTAACAGCTATCCTACAAATGTGATTTTGTTGTAGATGTAAACCATTAGTCGATCTTGTAAAAATTGGTTATGAGTATTAAATAAATAAATAATAAAAAGAAAAAAAAGTTTTACCCGAGAACACAGTCGAGCATGTGTTGAGTAAGGCGTTTACATAACTTGCAATGAATTGTTGAAATAAAGTGCGGCAGCCATTTTGAAAGTAACGAACGATTTTTTTATGGTACCAAACTTATCTGAGATATTGAAACTAATTTTTTGTACAAAGTTTGACTGAGCCGCCTCGGTGGCCTAGTGGATAGCGTACTAGGCTTTCACCCCGAGGACCCGGGTTCGATTCCCGGCGAGGGCTTGGCATTTTCATACGCTATAAATCATCCCATCGTCTGCATTAGCCCAAGTGTGCACAATAGTCGGACGTTAAACACCAAAAAAAAAAGTTTGACTGAAACTATCGATAGTGCGTATCGATAGGTTGCACTAATCAAGTCACATTAATAAATGTTGAGTTTGTGTCAGAGACAGGTGCATGCAACGATTAATCATTAGTGATGACAGTTAATGTAAACCGTAATGTAGGTTTGTTGAATTTAAAGAAATGCATACATTCAAATTAATCGATATTAAACAAGTACACTTTGTATAAATTCGATTTATGATTTCTTTGTTATGAAAAAATCAATTTTTAAATATTTGTATTCGGGCATTTATAATGTTTTATGTAACATTCTCAGTTGTATTAATGTGCTAAGTATGTGTTACTTCCAGGCGGAGAAAGAGAGAGAGAGAGAGAGAGAGAGAGAGAGAGAGAGAGAGAGAACGAGAGGGGAGAAAGAGAGGGGCTAGTTCTTCTTAACAAAATGTTACATATGTTATTCACCTTAAAGTCAAAATTTACTGAAAATTCTTGAGAAAAACAATACTCGCTAACGATTTTTAACGATATTTTTTTAATTAATTTAAAAATAAGAAAAAGTTAAATAAATTGTGAATACAAATCCAGCTTTTAATCCGTTACCAATACGAAATGCTATTTTTTATAAATATAAATAAGTATAAATAAATATAAATAGAAATAGAAACATAAATAAGAATTTAATTTTGAATAAACCTTCACCTAAACCCCTGACCAAACCCTTGACCTAAACCTTGACCTAGAGACGTAAATATCTTTTGTTTCAAATATTTTAGCTAAATCTGGGGAAGAGATTTTTAGGTTAGCGGGCAGTATTTTCAGAGGCTGTATTCAATGTGTGAAAGTTTGTTCAGTGTTAAAAACATAATTTATTTTTATTTATTTAATGCGTCAGTAATAATAAATTACTAAAATTATTACAGACACTTTAATACAGCTTTACTTACTGTTACCACGCAGAATGGAAACTATTTAAGGCGCAGGGTAGGCAATATGGCTACACCAATGCAGTGCGTGTTGCTGTCTTGGAATTCATTTGTTAATAGCCTTACGTACTTGTGTCTATATTCATATACTAAACGACGCAAAAACCACAAAAAAGATTTATATATATATATATATATTTATTTTTTTTTTTTTTGGTGTTTAACGTCCGACTATTGTGCACACTTGGGCTAATGCAGACGGTGGGATGATTTATAACGTATGAAAATGCCAAGCCCTCGCCGGGAATCGAACCCGAATCCTCGGGGTGAAAGCCTAGTACGCTATCCAATAGGCCACCGAGGCGGCCGATTAAAATATAATTGTACCGCTGGAGACACAATTATGTTTTATTGTGTTTATGTTTATGTTTTATGTTTATATTGTTTTATTGCTTAATGTTGGGTTCTGTCTACAAATGAACATTAAAATCATTCTACCCGAATCGAAACTTTTTTTAAATATTCTGAAAATATTCCGGCTTTACTAGTAACTTTTATGAATATTTTTTTTAAACGTCAACTAAAATTATGCAAAATATCAAACTAGTGCCTAGTAAATAAAAAAAATATTTAACAAACTATACTGATGCATTGGTCTTAATGCACTTAAGCTGCAAAAATCACAGTGATCTTTAACTTAAGGTAGTTATTTTCTGATTCCCTGTTTGTAATTCTCTTAACAAATTGTTAAGAGATTGCGTTGTATTGATTCAACCCTTACTAGTTGCTAACTTATTTTGGCCTTCTCGATTTTAAAATCGCTTATGTCACAAACTTTATATCATATAAGAATTATTTTATAAACATATGTATCTACAAACGTTTAATAAATCACAAATCGAAAGATATATTTTTACTGTCCGACTGAAAATTAATTCAAATATCGAGCACAACCTAACCTAACCAACAAAGTACCTTCGCTCTCCACAGGTAGTGTGAATATAAGACCAGGATGTTAGAAAGGCCATTCAAATTAAGAAAGGAAGTAATTAAGGAGGAGGATGACAGACGCTTACGTGCGGTTTGGGGGACAGCGCCAAAATTGTGTTCTGAGAGTGAAAGCGTGCTAGAGCCGTCCTCACTCATTCTGGACCTAATCAGCGAGGCTAATGTTTGTTTAATGGCGGGCCGATATGTGTCAGCTAATGCCAGCCCACTTTATATTTGCGTGATACAGAGTTTATATTAGAAACAAGCAAATGAAAGCTTTTCATTTCGAATTCGGACTTGGAGCAAGAACTACTTCGAAGATGCCATGTACGATTTTGGTAAAACTTCGAGACAATGTTTCTTCTCGTGTGTGTGTGTGTGTGTGTGTGTGTGTGTGTGTGTGTGTGTGTGTGTGTGTGTGTGTGTGTGTGTGTGTGAGTGTGTGTGTGTGTGGGTGTGTGTGTGTGTGTGTGTGTGTGTGTGTGTGTGTGTGTGTGTGTGTGTGTGTGTGTGTGTGTGTGTGTGTGTGTGTGTGTGTGTGTGTGTGTGTGTGTGTGTGTGTGTGTGTGTGTGTGTGTGTGTGTGTGTGTGTGTGTGTGTGTGTGTGTGTGTGTGTGTGTGTGTGTGTGTGTGTGTGTGTGTGTGTGTGTGTGTGTGTGTGTGTGTGTGTGTGTGAGAGTGAGTGTGTGTGTGTGTGTGTGTGTGTGTGTGTGTGTGTGTGTGTGTGTGTGTGTGTGTGAAAGAGAGAGAGAGAGAAAGAGAGACAGAGAGTGTGTGTTTGTGTGTGTTTGAGTGTGTGTGTGTGTGTGTGTTGTGTGTGAGTGTGTGAGTGTATGTGTGTGTGTGTGTGTGTGTGTGTGTGTGTGTGTATGTGTATGTAGTGTGTGAGTGTGTGTGTGTGTGTGTGTGTGTGTGTGTGTGTGTGTGCGCGCGCGCGCGTGTATGTGTGGTGTGTGTGTGCGTGTGTGTGTGGATGTGTGCGCGCGCGCGTGTGTGTGTGTGTATAATCTGATAATTAACACACGAAATATAAAAATTCTTATTACACCACGTTGAGCGACAAAATATAAAACATTAAGTTAATTAATGATTGCAGCAGAAATTGATGAGCTTTAATGACAAATATGGAATATTTTTAGGTTTGATTAACAAAGCATTCAACGCACTACAAACATTCCATTAATTACAAATTGGCTCAATTTGAATTATCTGTTATTACAATGCAAAAATAATTAATTGATAAATTATCGCATGGTGGGTTTTGAACACTGTAAATGGGAACTAAACAGGTGATTAGTATTGTTCCATGTAACTTCTTACAGAAATAAGATTACAATGTAAATTACCGTAACGGATATAGAGAGTCTTTGATGACGAAGAGTCGGATGACTGGTGCAGATGTCCGCAAGCCTTGAGCCAAGTTGGATTGAGTCCTCGACAATGGTTACACTTGGCGACGATTACATTAAGCTTATTCAATGTTTTTATTGAGTGAAATTATTAAATTCATAAAATTTTATTTAAGTTGACACAAACAACCTTTGTACCGCAGTACTACCTTTATTAGAGGAAGGCTTGGTATATAGTAAACACTTCAAAAGAACTCTCGGTTTTACATAATTAATTAATTAATAAACGGCGATGACAAAAAACCCTTCAGTAACATTTATTAGCTCAACGCAACTCAATACTTTAATTATAAAGAAAAAGTGTCATTCAAATTCTCACCTGTAGAGCAACGCGATTTATTGGCGAATTTTTAATACATTATAGCCGCGAACATTAAAAAATCCAGGTTCGGGCCAGTGAAATGGGCACCGATCCTGACCTCTAGAACGTCTATAAACGTATTTCATACATTAAAAAAAAAGGTGGCAGTCGCATGACTGCCGACAGAAGTGACTACTTCTTATCACGGGTTATGGCTGTATATTTTACACCACAAAATAAAATTTACAGTCGATTTTCAAAATCACGAGTACGTTCATTTCAGTTTAATATATTTCTAAATACAATATTATATGATTTTATGGTTTTTTGCTACTCGACACTAGAATACGCTGTAATTGACCATGGGAGAAGTACGGAGTCCCAAATGTATTGTTACTACTCTAATATCTAACCTTGTGACTTATTAATTGTCATTGTATATGCCAACTTCAATTGTTTTGATTCCGCGGGGTAATCTGCGCTGTTGAAACATTAGAAAATAACTAAATATTAACAGTTTTTCTTCGTAATACTTCCGGTCCCCCCCTTATAGTTTCTGAAACTTTCATGAAGCTTTGGAGCCGCATCGGTGGTCTAGTGCAGGGGTCTCCAAACTACGGCCCGAGGGCCACATCCGGCCCGCGGACAGATTTTGTCCGGCCCGCGGAGAGCTAGCATACTTGAAAACATCTTTTAGAGAACATATTTGTTTAGCAAATTAAATTTAGTTTACTGAAGTATTCTAATTTTATATTGAATAATTATTAATATGACATCTACATTGATATGGTCATGGGCTAACTATTTTTAACTAACTGGTTTTAAGGAGGTACACACTATTTTATTTCACAACAGTGTCATAGGAACTGACTTGTGGTTGCGCCACTAGCCTTCTTATATATTCCAATTACTGCCATCTAGAAGTGAGTGGAAGACACCAGAACTTTCTCGAACCAACGAGATTATTCTGTACGTGCTATTAGCGCCATCTGTTAGCGATAGAAGGTACTACTTCTTTCCGCTTGTACTCTACGACTAATCTAGAAATTACAGATAATGACAGGAAAATTAATAATATGCAGTGTTGCCGTTTTGCGGACTTTAGTCCGATTTGCAGCCTTTTTTAAACGTTGCGTACTTTTTCGGACTTTTTTTTTCATCAGTGGACTATTTCACTTTTTACCACCGGCAACAATGATAATATGGTTTTGGCCCTCGGAACTTACTGGAGTAATCAGTATGGCCCTAAGGCTGGAAAGTTTGGAGACCCCTGGTCTAGTGGATAGCGTACTAGGCTTTCACCCCGAGGACCCGGGTTCGATTCCCGGCCAGGGCTTGGCATTTTCATAAGCACGTCATCTGCATTAGCCCAAGTGTGCACAATAGTCGGACGTTAAACACCAAAAAAAAAAATCTTATGAAGCTGAAAATCTTAAGAGAAAAAAAACTTTGAAGGGTAATTCTTTTTCTTTAGAAATATTTTTAATCCTTTCCAGTGCTCTTAAATTAATCTACAAATTTCAAGTATCCAGCTATTTTAGTTATTTTAGTGCCTTTATCAATGATATTTAACCGAATGACAATGAAGCAACGAATGCTTCAGCTGAAAGCAACGCTAGACATTTCTTGTTGATGCTTTGTTTAATTTACGCTTAACTAATGCAGTGTGTTTCTTTGAGTAATTTCAACAATTGTTTGGCTTTACCCCTTTCCCCTCACCTTCACCCTCTGTACTCCGTCCTTTGTCTTTGTGTTCTCTCTACATCTCCCCTCCCAGCACTCCACAAGAAAACGGAACAAAACGTTCTAACCTTGGCATAATGGTTGAATACATAATTGATATTGCAGCTCTTTAATAAATGTCCTACTCACTGCGCTTGCAGCTGCAAACGTTTCTGCAACTGTCTCGCTGACGTGATGGAAGTGAATTTTCCAATATATTTACGAATGGTGCATTTTTTTTTAAATAATAGCATTAAAGTATGCGTGTATTAATATTTCAAACTTTAGAATTAATTTGAAATTACGAATATGACTTCTTTAAATTTATTTTCTCAATTTTAATGTATTTTGAAAATTTAAAGAGGTAATTTATGCAGGTCTTAGTCCTGATTATTATTAAGAAGATGAAAACCGATTTTCAAAAAAAGTAACAATAAGGGTACGATTTTTTAAAGATTTGGAATGTTGGAATTTTGAAACGAACGGATTTTGCTAGGTAACGAACCAAATTGAAATTTGTGACAAGTTTGTATCAATTTTTTTTTTTTAATGTCCGACTATTGTGCACACTTGGGCTAATGCAGACGATGGGACGATTTATAGCGTATGAAAATGCCAAGCTCTGGCCGAGAACCGAACCCGGGACCTCGGGGTGAAAGCCCACTATGCTATCAACTAGGCCACCGAGGCAGCAAGTTTGTATCAAATCGGACCTGAAATTGCAAACGTGAACGTGCTAAATCTCTCTCTCTCTTTCTTACACACACGCGCGCGCGCGCACGCACGCACACACCGATGTAATATTATCATTGAAACACCAGTTATCATTACTGTGTCCACAGCTTTGTATTATACTGTTTTGCCTTACGATTATAGTATAGATTTCCAGATAACTTTTAAAACAGGGAAGAATTGCTGTTTGTTACAGCTAACACAGAATGCGCTGATGATCGCCTCCAGATGTTCAACAATTCTTGCTACCTGTTTGTCAGCTATCCGGAAGTCACTTGGCAAACAGCAAAGCAAATCTGCAAAGGGATGAAGGTAATTTCTTTCTAAAAATAAAAACATTTGCTTTCATAGATTATTTTAAAAATGTAGTTCATTTTATTTGACGAGAACCCGAAAAGTGAATTTTGAGAAAATAGTGTACGATTGTTTAGCTTTTTCAGCTTTGTTTGTGAAAATATTAAGACAATCGTTGCTACAAAATTCGATAAATCGTATTTTTATGCCGTTTTCTTTGTTATCACTGCTGCCAGTATAATCTCTGCAAAATCTGAAGAAAATATTTTAACGTAAAAATTTTGGAAAACATTATTCGTAAAAAAACATTTTTGGCAGACAAGTGCATACTATTTTTAATCAATGCAATATAATATTTTAACTTATACAAAAACTGTTTTCAAAAAATTGTACATTGATCGGTCTCATGGTTTACGAGCTACAGCTGCAGTCAGGCAGTCAGGCAGGTAGGCAGGCAGTCAGACAGTCAGGAAATTAGGCAGTCTGGAAGTCAGGCAGTCAGTCAGTCAGCCAGCCAATCAGCCAGTCAGCCAGCCAGCCAGTCAGTCAGGCAGTCAGTCAGTCAGTCAAGCCATCAGCTGCTCATTTCGTTTCAGCTGCATCCGCCGGAAATGACTTTTGTTTACTTAAAATATGAAGTCTTAAATACTCAGGCAGTCAGTCAGCCAAGCCAACCAGTCAGCCAGTCAGCCAGCCAGTCAGCCAGCCAGCCAGCCAGCCAGTCAGTCAGGCAGGCAGGCCATCAGCTGCTCATTTCGTTTCAGCTTCATCCGCCGGAAATGACTTTTGTTTACTTAAAATATGAAGTCTTAAATACTCAGTCAGTCAGGCAGTCAGGCAGTCAGTCAGTCAGCCAATCAGCCAGTGAGCCAGTAAGTCAGTCAGTCAGTCAGGCAGTCAGGCAGTCAGTCAGTCAGTCAGACAGGCAGTCAGTAAGACAGGCAGTCAGTCAGTCAGTCAGCAAGTCAGTCAGTCAGTCATGCAGTCAGTTAAGCAGGCAGGCCCATCAGCTGCTCATTTCGTTTCAGCTGCATACGTCAGAAATTACTTTTGTTTATTTAAAATATGAAGTTCTAAATACATGTCTGGTTTACACGATTAACTGTGTCAGTACAATTCGAATTAACGGTCCGTCAAGCAATTAACCGAGACTTGTTCCTTGATTAACGTGTTATTAAGCCTCTATACATTAGCTGCTTGCACAGTTTGCAGTCAATTCTAGTTAAATTTTACCCTTTGCATTGAGCTTCGTTAACGCAAGTGTAATTGTGTAATTGGTCATTCACAGCCGTGTAATAGGAGAATTAATAGCGGTACAGTAATTAGGTTAGGTTAGGCACAACGCTGTGCAGAGTCGTCGCAAATTACATTGAAGCGAAATATTTTGTTGTACGTTTGTATTTTTAGTTCTTTCAAAAACTGTAAGTTTGTTTTGTTTTTAAATTTAACATTTGACTTGTTTATAGATTTATTTTTTGACGAAAATCAGTGTAATGGATTTTATTATTTATTGTTATTAATTGCATTTTAATTGTTAATATTGAAGCTTTATTCAGCTTATATAACTTTTGTTCACTCTGTTTCCCAAACAAAGACTGCTAAGGATTTAAAATTTGTAATTTGTCCTAATGCGAAACCAAATGACGAGGGCAAGTCGAAAAGTCAAGGGTAATTTAAATTTCCCTTCGAACCACACGTATGTCAGCACTGATTGTTCTTCTATAACTATTAACGTCTATCAGCTGTCCACTGAATGTATTGTTTCATTGTTAGCTAATTGTGATTGTGTTTAAATGCCTGTGTAAAATGAGTTGTATGTCTGATTGCACCAAGGAAGAAATGCAATGCAGAAGGTGTGGAACCAGCAGACATTATGCGTCGAATGCAGCAGCAATATGGAGAGAGTTGTTTGAGTGGAAGCAAGATCTACGAATGGATTGATCGCTTTAAAAGTGGCAGGATTTCTTTGTGTGATGAACAGCGGCCTGGTAGGCCTTCCACTACAAAGCTGACAATATTGAAGCGGTTAAACAAATGCTTCTCGATAATCGACGAATTGCAGTTGATAATGTTTCAAGTGAGTTGAATGTAAGTGGCTCAGCATTTTCAATCATCCACGATTCCTTACACTTTCGAAAAATCTGTGCTCGCTGGGTTCCACGTAAATTGACCAGCATCCACAATGACAATCGTTTCAAAATTTCCCAGAAGCGTTATGGAACGTTATTAATAAGAAGGAGACTCATTTCTTTAGACATGGGTCCATCATTTTGAACCAGAGAGTAAGCGACAAAGTTTGGTGTAGAAACATCCTTCATCTCCCCAAGCGAAAAAAAATCAAAACTCAGCTGTTTGCAGGAAAGATTATGATGAGGATATTCTGGGATATGGAAGGTCCAATTTTTGTTGACTTCAAACCTAAAGGTCAAACAATAAATAGTGACAGCTACTGCGTTTATTGAAGTCAAAAATCAAATCCAAAAGATGTGGTAACCTTTCAAAAGGCGTGATTTTGCTTTAGGATAACTCTCGACCTCATACGGGTAAAACACACTTTCAAAATCTCCGTTTTCAGCTGCTGGACCACCCTCTAAACAGTCCAGACCTGGTTCCAAGCGATTTTCATCTTTTTGGCTTATTAAAAAACAGTTTCGAGATAATCATATCGATCTGACAAAGAGGCTGTACAAGCGGTGCACAATTTTCTGAACACCAGGCCGAAAACCTTCTTCCAGGAAAGAAAACGTTGATTAAAAGATGGACTATGTTCATAGAAGTAGGAGGGGATTATGTTGACACTAATGCTAGTATCATTTATATAATTACAATAAATATATCGATTTTTTCATTTTCACTTTACTTATCGACTTACCCCCGTAAAATGTAAATTCACTTTCACGAAACTCTCACAACCTTGTATAAATAATACAGTTCAAGCAGGAAGTTTATAATAAATTTGCACTTTTTGTGTAGCTTGTACAGTATTGAATTATCTGTAGGCCTGCAGTATTTGTGTAGGCTAAAATGTGTAGGCTATTGGATGTTCTCTATCACAACTATCTTCTGTCACTTCCTGTTTGTGTTTTCAGTCAGAACTTACCAGCATACATAGTCCTGACGAAGAGAGGTTTATCGTGACAAAAATACGCGAGTCTCGAGAGTACAGCACAAGCACTATATACTGGCTGGGTGCGGAACAAGATGGCGACAGTTCCTGGCACTGGGTGGACGGTTCTATATTGTCATACAGTGGTAAGCAACAATCACATGACACACAGACAGTCTAAATATAAACAAAACTCGATACTTTTTATACTGATTTTTTGAAGAAACACTTTGTACACGAGGAAAATTTCTGGTAAATTTAGTTTCTGTGGTATTACGAAAATTACATTTTTACCGCTTGCAAATAATTTATCTGGACTGTATTTAGGCATAGAGTTTTATTTCTAAATTTTATAAGTTGGCAATACTGTTACAGCCTGGCTAAACACGCCATCACAAGAAACAAATGACAATCTATATTGCCTTAGTCTACAGTGGACAGCCTCGCCTTCACCATTGTTACCCAGCAGCCTTTACTGGCAACCGCAGATCTGCACCAGCGTTGGAGGTTACATCTGCAAGAAAGAAAATCAAGGTGCATACTTTGCATGACTGACTCACAAAAACAATCCTAAACTCGACAAGAACTAATTTCATTTTACTAGAAAGTAGTTATTAATAAAATCTTCTTTATTTCTGCAAGGAATGTTAATATTTTGTTGAGCACACACAAGTTGTCTTCTTAATTTTTAGTTTTGTTTTTATTTATTGCAAGTTTCGGATTACCCTAACTATCAAAACGTATTGGTTTATTATTGTAACATAGCCACCGGACTACATATTCAAATGATTAGGATTATGACATATTTTTACCGTCAGTGGTCTATTAACTCACCTCATAAAGGCTACCGCGGTTTCGAAACTATAGTTTCATCTTCAGGCCGTTATACAAAATATTAAATCCCTCTGTCGAGGTCGTCACAAAGTCAAACAAAACATTAAAACATGCATCACAAACACTAAGCACAATTACACGTTTAAAATATCCATCATGAAATTCGGCTTGGCCAAGCTACACACGTCGTTACATTCCGGACTCATTGGTTTAGATCAGGGGTCTCCAAACTACGGCTCGAGGGCCACATCCAGCCCGCGGACAGATTTTGTCCGGCCCGCGGAGAGCTAGCATACTTGAAAACTCCTTTTAGAGAACATATTTTTTATAGCAAATTAAATTTAGTTTACTGAATTATTCTAATTTTATGTTGAATAATTATTAATATGACATCTACATTAATATCATGGCTCGTACTCCTCATTACTCCTCATGGCTCGTACTCTACGACTAATCTAGAAATTACAGATAATGACAGGAAAATTAATAATATGCAGTGTTGCCGTTTTGCGGACTTCAGTCCGATTTGCAGCCTTTTTTAAACGTTGCGTACTTTTTCGGACTTTTTTTTCATCAGTGGACTATTTCACTTTTTACCACCGGCAACAATGATAATATGGTTTTGGCCCTCGGAACTTACTGGAGTAATCAGTATGGCCCTAAGGCTGGAAAGTTTGGAGACCTCTGGTTTAGATGGAAGTGCTCTAAGAGCCAGGATCGGTGCTCATTTCAAGGTCTTTGCTCTGGAACTTATTGAAATGGTCACTCTAATAGCTCATTTTCCAGTACAACATTTACTAATAAATACAGTATTTTACCATTCTCGCAGATATAATCGGTCGTTTGTGCTTGTCCACAGTGTCTGGGAGTGGACTGAACATGAACGGCACTGCAAGTGGAACCGAGGGTCGCCTGACCTCGCCGAGGTTCCCGGCGCCTTACTATCACAACACGGACTATTACGTCACCATTGTCGCTCCCGAGTCCTCCAGGATTGTGGTGCGGTTCTCTAGGCTGGACCTGGAGGCGCAACCGGACTGCCTGTATGACTTCTTGGAGCTACAAGGCGGTATCCATGGTAACGATTCTCCTCCGAGGAAGTTGTGCGGTCACTGCGAGCCCTCTGACTTGGACAGGTAACTTTAACAGTAATGCTAAAAGTAAAATGATTGTTTTTGCACTAAAACCACTTAAGCTGTCTGCAACACTTTCAACGTTCCAGGCTAATCTACGTCTCAGAAGGAAACCACTTGGTCGTACACTTCCACACGGACTATTCTATTTCCGGCGGTGGTTTCGCTTTCACCTGGTATTCGGTAGATGTCTCCGGTTGCCCTCTGCAGACGTTGACCGCTAAGGAGGGAGTCATATCCAGCCCTAATTATCCGCAGTTTTTGCTCGCTCACTTGGACTGTTCCACAACAATACTGGCACCAGGTACGTATCCTGATATTGAGGCGATCCAGAGGAAAAGCGTGCAGTTCAGTCGATAGGAAAGCGTGAACTTAAACTTGTACACAAATGAGAACCTATTTATTAAAACCTACTGTTTTTTTAAAAAACGCTATAACTTAAACTTGTACACAAATGAAAACCTATTTATTAAAAAATACTGTTTTTTAAAAAACGCTGTAACTTAAACTTGTATACAAATGAGAACCTATTTATTAAAACCTACTGTTTTTTTTAAAGAACGTTGTAACTTAAACTTGTACACAAATTAGAACCTATTTATTAAAACCTACTGTTTTTTTAAAAAACGCTGTAACTTAAACTTGTACACAAATGAAAACCTATTTATTAAAACCTACTGTTTTTTTAAAAAACGCTGTAACTTAAACTTGTACACAAATGAGAACCTATTTATTAAAACCTACTGTTTTTTTAAAAAACGCTGTAACTTAAACTTGTACACAAATGAGAACCTATTTATTAAAACCTACTGTTTTTTTTAAAAACGTTGTAACTTAAACTTGTACACAAATGAGAACCTACTTATTAAAACCTACTGTTTTTTTTAAAAAACGCTGTAACTTAAACTTGTACACAAATGAGAACCTATTTATTAGAACCTACTGTTTTTTAAAAAACGCTGTAACTTAAACTTGTACACAAATGAGAACCTATTTATTAGAACCTACTGTTTTTTAAAAAACGCTGTAACTTAAACTTGTACACAAATGAGAACCTATTTATTAGATCCTACTGTTTTTTAAAAAAACGCTGTAACTTAAACTTGTACACAAATGAGAACCTATTTATTAGATCCTACTGTTTTTTAAAAAAACGCTGTAACTTAAACTTGTACACAAATGAGAACCTATTTATTAAAACCTACTGTTTTTTTAAAAAACGCTGTAACTTAAACTTGTACACAAATGAGAACCTATTTATTAAAACCTACTGTTTTTTTAAAAAACGCTGTAACTTAAACTTGTACACAAATGAGAACCTATTTATTAAAACCTACTATTTTTTTTAAAAAACGCTGTAACTTAAACTTGTACACAAATGAGAACATATTTATTAAAACCTACTGTTTTTTTAAAAAACGCTGTAACTTAAACTTGTACACAAATGAGAACCTATTTATTAAAACCTACTGTTTTTTTTAAAAAACGCTGTAACTTAAACTTGTACACAAATGAGAACCTATTTATTAAAACCTACAATTTTTTTAAAAAACGCTGTAACTTAAACTTGTACACAAATGAGAACCTATTTATTAAAACCTACTGTTTTTTTAAAAAACGCTATAACTTAAACTTGTACACAAATTAGAACCTATTTATTAAAACCTACTGTTTTTTTAAAAAACGCTGTAACTTAAACTTGTACACAAATGAGAACCTATTTATTAAAACCTACTGTTTTTTTTAAAAAAACGTTGTAACTTAAACTTGTACACAATTGAGAACTGTTTTTAAAATTGTTACTTTTTGATGGAATGTCTTCATTAATCTTCATCTTCATTAAGCTCATCTTCATTAATGTTTGATCGGATATTCGCCACAGTTTGTGTATATTGATGTAAATAAAGCTATTGTTAAAATAGACACATCGTGTATACAGCAATGTCCTAACAAACAATGAAGTTAGGGTTTGTTATCTTTACAGCCGGACGTCGGGTGTGGTTGGAAATCATAGATTGCGGAGTGGAGGATCCAGAGTCTGTACTGGAGTTGAACCTCGGCGGAGATACCCAGCTGGTCAGGCCTTTCTCACCACACGGACGTATTTCTGATGGCGTTTTCGTGTCTGTCGGTGAGAGACTGCAGGTTCGCCTCAAGACGGGGGACTATCCACGAGGCCGAGGATTCAGGGCGTTGTACAAGACTGGTGAGTATAGATGTAGATACAACAAATTGAAATGCGTTTTTTTAAATACCTAATTTTAATAGTTTAACATAAATTGTTTTAATATAAAATTTATATATATGAAATGTAGTAAAAAATATTTTACGGTTATGAAATTGTCGAGGCAGTGGTTTTACGTATTTCGTCACGGTTCGCCTACTTTCAACGTAACGCAAACCGCAAAACATAATCTTGGTCACGTTGAATCCATTTATAATAATAATATCGGTTAAAACGAGCAGCGACGTTGTCCGATGCCTAGATTCCACTCTTTCCGATCTTCCCATTGTCCGATTTGTAAATTTCGATCACTCATAGCTTTACGAATTTCTTCCATCCAGCTCTTTCTTGGTCTTCCTCTTGCCCTTTTTAAGGTTGGTCCCATCATTTACTCCGCTAAAAGAAAAAGTTCGAATGATCTATATATTGATGATCTATATTGATAGATATACAATATGGCCGCCTCGGTGGCCTAGTTGATAACGTACTGGGCTTTCACCCCAAAGACCCGGGTTCTATTCCCGGCCAGGGCTTGGCATTTTTATACGCTATAAATCATCCCATCGTCTGCATTAGCCCAAGTGTGCACAATAGTCGGACGTTAAACACAAAAAAAAATATACAATATACAATTCGTTAAATAAAAAAAATTAAAATGTTAAAGTAACCTGACCTTCTTGAATCGATCTCTAAACACAATACTTTGCGTACTGACTGAGTTGGGGGGGGGCAAAACTGCCGTATCTGAAACTCCAAGTGCGATTTTACAGCTCACGAAGTAGCAGGCGCACTAAAATCGATTCTGCCGTTAGTCGAGATTTATAACATAGATTCTGACTTCCGGTAGACTTGCAAAACCGGAAACATAACGTGCTCTGGCAATAACATGCTATTATCCGTGGTGAAAACATTGTTTTATCCGGCAACCGTGGATTAATTACAGTTTATTATGCACGCGTATTATGTGCAACAATTAATTCAAAACAAATTCAATTAGTTCCGCGGTATTGTTTCACAAAGTTTTAATTCATGAATTTAAATTTTATGACATTTTATTTACAAGTGTATCATTTGTGGACAGTAATACCAATATTACTAGTCCGCCTCGGTGGCCTAGTTGATAGCGTCCTGGGCTTTCACCCCGAGGACCCGGGTTCGATTTCCGGCCAGGACTTGGCATTCTCATACGTTATAAATCATTCCATCGTCTGCATTAGCCCAAGTTTGCAGAATAGTTTGAATTAAACAAAAACAAAACAAAAAAACAAACAAAAAAAAGTAATACCAATTCAAAAAAAATTGACGCAAAGTTTTAAAACTGATTTGTCAAGCTAAAGCAGCAAATACCGTGAAAACTCTGCTTTAAAGTGCTCTTAATTAATATAATATCACTTCAGCTTTTATTGGGAAACATACCAAGATTATATACTAGAGGAAGGGGTAGTTCAAACCCAGGCACTGCGATCGACTGACCTATTGTGCAACTTACCTCTTAAAATACCTAGTTCAGCAGATTGGTGCCCCTAATAAGTTCCAACAACCCACTGACTAGCTCATTTTGCTGAATATCCCTAGGGTCTTGGAAACCAAAAACCCCTAGCCTCCTACTAGCAAAAGCCTCACAATCATAAATTATGTGACCTGCAGTTTCCTCCTCCTTCCTGCACAATCTACACACGGTTTTTCCATGGTACACACCTATCCTGTTCATGTGCACCCTCAGACCACAGTGCCCTGTTACGAGCCCCATGATCCTCCTGAGTTGTGCTCTGTCCAGGACATCTGCTGCCCTTTTAATTCCTCCAGAAAAAACTTTGCTTAAGAGACGTTTACTATGGGAATGCCCATGAAGGTTGTCCCATCTTACCTGGTGTTGACATGTAATCCACCCATTAATAGCGGACCTGGCCAACGATAGAGAAATCCCTAAAGCCGGTTCAGGTCCGGTAAACTAAAATGCAGATCCAAGTCCAGCCAGTCGGTCTGCCTCCTCATTACCCTCAACTCCCCTACGCCCCGGAACCCGGTGAAGAGTTACCCGGTTATCCCGGGACAGAATGTCAAGGTTCTTCCTACACTCTCAGACCAGCTTGGACTGTATTTTAGGACCCGCAAGTGCTTTTATTGCTGTCTGACTATCGGTATGAATACGTGCCTTCTTGAAGCCCCGATCCAAGTTTTCCCGAACACAGTCATTAATGGCCATCACTTAAGCCTGAAATACTGTTGTATGCTGTCCCAGGGTAATTACTTTCTTTAACCCCGGTCTCAGACCGTACACCCCAGCACCAGTGCCTGACTTTGTCTTGGAGCCATCTGTATACCATAATATGTCTCCAGGTTTTTCCAACACACTATCTCTCCCCTCAAAGGCCAAGTTGACATCAAAAGGTCTAGATACTACGTGCTGTTTAACCATGTGATCAGTCCCCATCATCAAGATTGGGTCAAAGATCTTGTCTGTGATTCTAGCATGCCCATAGATAGAGGGCAGCCAGCCACCACCACCCTGCAGTCCGTAAGCTGCTTTACGTGCCTCCCCCATGACAAAAAGGTCAATAGGGGGAAATTCAAGAATGATCTCCATGGCTGCTGTTGGCACAGTGTCCATACAGCCAGTGATACACAGGCAGGCCAACCTCTGCAATTTAGTCAGAGACTCTCTGGCCCCCCTCTGCTCGACCTTAGTTCCCCACACCACAACACCATAGCATACCATAGGTCTAATGATCCCAGTATAGATAAACTTCATCATTCCTGGTCTCAGTCCCCATGTTTTTATCAGCTTTTATCGGGAAACATAACGAAAGAAGTATGTAATATTGATTCACTGTTAAGTTGATTGTGAGTTCAGCAAAAGTTGGTGCAACTCGCTCTTATTATTTTTTTAATTCCTTAAAAGATATTTACAAAAAAAAATGTTTATAATACGTAAACAGTATGCCTACATGAAAACTGTTGAAAACATTTCTCTTACCGAAACCAAATTTTAAATAATGCATTATGTTTCTCTCGATTCCTCTTTTTTGATGGACTAGTTTTCAGCAACTAGTTGATGTTGCTCTTCATAACTCTTTTATTAATTTTAACATTTTCGTCGTTAATTTCATTTTTTAATTTTAATTTATTTTTTAATCGTCGTAGTACTTTTCGTTCGTTCTTTTTAATCATTGTTCTTCATTTAAATCATATTTTCTTAATAATTTTATTATCCATTTTATTTAGAATTTGAACTTTAACATAACCTCATTTGAAATATTGAAGCAACAGCTGTTGTGCGAAATCAGCTGTTTAGAAGTAGTTGCAATTATATTTTTATTAATACAATAACAAGGGACGCGCTAAATATACTATTATACGCAATATGGCATTGGCAAGCATCCCTAAAAGGTTATATATGTTACATTCCTGCGTACGGCAAGCAACAGTTTGGTTTTTGATATTCAAGCTTGGCTCGTTATTTGATTTTATCGACATATAGAGCTGCCATCATGGTAAAACCAAGACCCGGGACCTTTAAAATTGATTAAGAATTTTTAAAAATCCACCTGGAGTGTGTAGGCAAGAGTAATTAAACTAATACGGTTAAATTTCTTGATTTAGACGCATTTTGAAAATTATATTTTTTGAAATCAGATTTTCAACACAATTAACGGCAAAAAATTTACGATTTTTAAAACTTTTAACGCCCGCCATTTTAAAATTATCGGACGAATATTGGTGTTGCAAATAGTTATTAAAATCGATTTTTGTGCGAAGCTTGAATCAATCAGGGTTAACTACGAACGTCATAAAGGTAGAACACACACACACACACACACACACACACACACACACACACACACACACACACACACACACAACACACACACACAACTACACACACACACACACACACACACACACACACACAGGTACACACACACACACACACACACACACACACATACACATATATATATATATATATATATATATATATATATATATATATATATATGTGTGTGTGTGTGTGTGTGTGTATGTGTGTATATAAATATATGTCTTTAAAACGTGAATTAGAAGTCAGGATTGGCACTCATTTCACACACATACACACACACACACATGAACACACACACACACACACACACACACACACACACATATTGTATGTACATTCATATATATATATATATATATATATATATATATATACATTCATTGTTTGTGTGTGTAACTTAAAGTGTCTTTAAAACGTGAATTAGAAGTCAGGATTGGCACTCATTGTGTGTGTGGCACTTAAAGTGTCTATACATATATTTACATACACACACATGTATGTATATACATATATATATATATATATACATTCATTGTGTGTGTGTGTGTGTGTGTGTGTGTGTGTGTGTGTGTGTGTGTGTGTAAGTTAAAGTTCTTTTAAAACGTGAATTAGAAGTCAGGATCGGCACTCGTTTCATTTTTAGGTTTGGGTTTTACCAAGATGGCCGCTCCAATATCTCATTTTTGCTTTTCGCAATTCGTTTATAATTGA
>CM040186.1:11981831-11984331 GCA_022606455.1 Callitettix versicolor | reverse complement strand
TTATTTTATTTACAGAATTCACGCTTATTTACGTTCAAGTACGGGTAGCAATTTCATAAAGTCCTAATCTCTTTTCCTTTTCTTTTATGCACCGACTAGGAAAGTTATGATTGTCACGTATTTCATAAGTAACTTCAAACATTGCTTACAAAGAGCTGCTATAACACTGTTCAACATCTTTCTGTACATTATTGGTGTCTTTCTTGCATTATTTGCGAAAGGTTGCACTGGCCCACCAGTTATCATTAGGCAGATGGCCTGAGTTAAACACGTTTCGTTTATTAAACCAATTTTTTTATGAAAAAAAAACTTACAGATCTTTTGATCCCGAATATCGTATATTCTAACATTAGATCTAAATTGTTAGAGATATTTCCAAAAAAAAGAACATAAATACTATAGAAAATAGATTGTTTAATATTGTAGATATTATTAAACTTTAGGCAAAAACTGGTTGAATTATTTAAAATAATTAAGTATTTTATACCACGAACATAATTACGACTATATTAGCTGTGCCTTATGTTTTAGATGTAAACTACAAGTCCAAACTGCTGCGTGGACCAGCTGAGAACATTGTAGAGTCGTGCAAACCCAACCCTTGCCTCAATGGCGGCAAGTGCGCCAGCAGTGGCAATAAGAGATCCTGCCAGTGCATTGGCCACTTTACAGGTGAAGCAAGGTTTCATTTAATCTATATAAAAATACGAGGTGTGTTCAGAAAGTAACAAAAATTTTAATTTTTTAACAAAATATTTATTTATTCTTCTACACTGATGTTGTCGCCTTCATAATAGTCCCCATTGGAGATTATGCACTTGTGCCAGAGCTTCTTCCAATCCTCGAAACACTTCTCAAACTCAATCTTTGAGATAGCCTTTAGTTCTTTCAGCGATGCACTTTTAATGTCATCTACGGCTGTAAAACGACGGCCCTTTAAGGTTGTCTTTATTTTTGGAAATATGAAAAAGTCACATGGAGCCATGTCTAGCGAATATGGAGGCTGGGGCATCGTTACAGAACTGTTTTTGCAAAAAACTCACGAACAAGCGATGACGTTTGAGCTGGTGCATTATCGTGGTGCAAAAGCCATGAATTGTTTTTCCACAGATCCGGGCGTTTTTTTCGGATTGCTTCACGCAAACAGCGTTGAACTTGTAGGTAGTACTCCTTATTGACCGTTCCCCTGGTGGCAGGAATTCATGATGCACTATGCCATTAATATCGAAGAACACAGTGAGCATAACCTTCACGTTCGACCGCACATGTCGAGCCTTTTTCGGTCTTGGCGAGCCAGATTTCACTGGGATGATTGAGCCTTAGTTTCGACGTCATATCCGTAAACCCATGTTTCGTCACCTGTTATAATGCATTTCAGTAATTCTGCATCGTCGTTGACTTCATTTAGTGACTCGTAAGCAATACCATTCGCCGCTGTTTTTGTTCTAAATTCAACAATTTTGGAACGAATTTTGCTGCCACGCATTTCATACACAAAAAATTGGAAACAGTGTCATGACATGATCCAATCGATATGCCAACATCATCAGCGATCTCTCTAATTGTGATTCGGCGATTGTTCATAAACATTTCTTTCACTTTTTCCACGTTTTCATCGTTTGTTGATGTCCAGGGCGTTCGTCATCGTCAACGTCTTCACGGCCTTCTTGGAAACGCTTATACCACTCGTAAACTCTTGCTTTACTGATAGCAAACTCACCATAGGCCTTTGTTAACATGTCACACACTTTGTTACGCAAATTTTGTTACAAATTCTTTGATCCATTTCTTTTAACAAACGAAAATCACCGAGCTCATAAAAACATGTCTAACCTTATTGGCTGTCACAGACAAAGTTAACAATTAAAAGTGAAAGTTTTATCATACTTCAAGGAAATGTACTAACATAATAAAAAAAAATGTTTGACAATCGGACTTTCCAAGCCCGCGAAATTTTTAAATTCTCGTTACTTTCTGAACACCTCGTATAAGGACTAATACGGCATGGCGATGTGGGAGTAAAACAGGTGATCGGTAATTCAGTCGATAAAGTTAATTTTATTTGAGGTTATGTAGACCTAGTTTGGTGGCGTCTGGCATCGCAGTTGACTTTGCGACTAAGCGACTTGGTATAGTTCAGTTCACTCTGGAGGTCTTCAGAGTTCTGCTGGCAAGAGTCTCATATGGCTCTTCTGTACGTTCCTCTTCTTTCTTAATTAACTTACACGCGATTTGTCTGTTACGCCATCGGACCACAGTCCCCTGTAATGAGTCCCACTGTTTTTTAAGTTTTCTTTTACCCAATATCTTCCTTTTCTTTTGCGGTTCTCGCCTGTCGGTCGTGGCAGCCCTATAAGGGTTGTGTTTCCCATCTTTCACTTCTTACACTGGCTGGAGTTCCTATAGTCTGCTACACTTCACTGCTTGTGGTTCTACAAAGTCAGATACAGGCCATTATGCCACATCCATTCTTTAGGACCACTTTTAAAAATTCCTTAGC
>CM040186.1:11944331-11976831 GCA_022606455.1 Callitettix versicolor | reverse complement strand
CTTCATGTTTTGCAAGTAAAAATGTGTCCATTACGCATTCTAATCTGAGACACTGCCAAGTTTTACAACTTGTTGACTTACCGTTTTGATGCTTGCGAGACATTGGTATGACAGTAAGGCCTGTTTAGTTGTGTTTATGTTTTGCTTTAGGTGCGAAGTGCGAACACAAGATGCTCCACATCCCGTACAAGCCTCTGTCGCAGCGGATGTTGCAGGAACCCTTCTGGCTGGGCCTCATCACTGTCACCGTCGTCTTGGGCGTGTTGGGTTTGTTCTGGTGCGCCAAACGTCACTTTCCGGAGAAACTCGAGAAACTCCTGGCTGAAGAAGCAGACAGAGGAAGACATTGTGAGTTTCACTCATGTCCATTCATATGTCATGTTAGCATCCGCGCAACCATTCCGTTTTTTATATATATATATATATATATATATATATATATATATATATATATATATATATATATAGTTGAACTAAAGTACATTTGATCGCCGTGTTCTTATAAGAGATTTGATTAACCTCTTATGTCAAATCTAATCCAATATAGCCTATATACTATTTTCATAAATAATACAGGATCAGGGTCAGTGCCCATTCGAAGGTCTTAGAAGAATGGTCCGTTCATAGGTCAATTTTCAATACAAATTTTAATGAAATTAAATCTGTCATGGTTGAATTATCAAGATTTAAGGCACTTGGCGGTGTATCTGTTTTGCATAACCTGCGCCTTCATCTCTGTAAGCTCTACGGCTTGAAGTAATTTAACGGCCGCCTCGGTGGCCTAGTTGATAACGTACTGGGCTTTCACCCCGAGAACCCGGGTTCGATTCCCGGCCATGGCTTGGCATTTTCATACGCTATAAATCATCCCATCGTCTGCATTAGCCCAAGTGTGCACAATAGTCGGACGTTAAAAAAAAAAAAAGTAATTTAACATTTACCTTATCACAACTGAACCGTATTTTAATTTTTAACTTATTAATTGTAAAATTTAGAAAATCTAATTGAAAATTTTGATTTTTCATGAGATGGTTAATATATGTTCAGTTTAATCAATTTTTATTTGGAAAGATGATTCAGGCTATTTGGTGTTGCTTTCAAGGAAAAGTGGAAACAGCCAATCGGTTAAGTAGACCAAATATCATTAGACCGAACTCTATCTTCCGTGTTATATTGAAAGTGTAAAAATTACCTTCTTGATTTGAGACTTTATCTATAAAATTTGACGCAAAATTCAAGAAAAAGATCCAATTTATGAAATAAATATATATTTCGTTATATTTCAAAGAATACTTAAAAATCACTAAACTTATAAAATGGAAAAATATTTTAGAAAAAACCCTTTGCGTAAATAGAAAAACATTGCAAAATAAGTTCTTTGTTATTATCGGTTAGGTTAGGTTAGGTTGCAAATCCAGTTTTGACTAGGTTAGGTTAGGTTAGGTTGCAAATCTAGTTTTTGAGTAGGTTAGGTTAGGTTGTAAATCTTGTTTTGACTAGGTTAGGTCAGGTTAGGTTGCAAATCTAGTTTTGACTAGGTTAGGTTAGATTAGGTTGCAAATCTAGTTTTGACTAGGTTAGGTTAGGTTAGGTTGCAAATCTAGTTTTGACTAGGTTAGGTTAGGTTAGGTTAGATCGCAATTCTAGTTTTGACTAGGTTAGGTTAGGTTAGGTTAGGTTAGGTTAGGTTGCAAATCTTGTTTTTACTAGGTTAGGTTAGGTTAGGTTAGATCGCAATTCTAGTTTTGACTAGGTTAGGTTAGGTAAGGTTGCAAATCTAGTTTTGACTTATGTACAGCGTTAAAACAGCCTGTACATTAAAAATTAATGTTATTTTTTAACTGTTGCAGGTCACATGTCGGGACGGACCCCGTCTCTCCGAGAACAGCTGGCCGGTCCGATGTACAATACCAACCCGATGGCCGTTACTACCGGCGGAGGCAGTGGATCCGGCGGACCTCCGAGGACACTCTTCGGACGCCTGGGTATCCGTAAACCTTCCTTGCTGAGCCTCAGCAGCCCCTTGGTGCCTCCCGCTCACACCGCCAGAACCTTTAGCTTGGACGATTTACTAAAACCTCCGCCAAGAAGTAAGATAGGCCTACGAACACAAACCCAATCACCGATCAGTCTTCACCTTGACTTGGAGCTTGACACAGTGTTGGATGCCACAAACACCTTGAATGAATTGCTTTTTATATTTATTTGTTTTTAATTCTGTACATGTTCGAGACTGCAGTGAGAGCTGAAGCTCTTGTTCTCATTAGTCTAATTTGTATATAGTATGCAGGACACTGTAAGCGACAGTGCAACGATATGTTACAAAGAACGCTGTTTTACTATTTTGGGACGCCATCTTATAAGAATTCTTTGATTTTTTTTTTTTTATTTTAATCTATATGTGTTTGTTTTTATGTCCTATTGGAGTCTGTCTACTGATACATATCAATTAAATTTTAAATTCATGAGTATTTAGAGACAGTTTTGTTACAATCCGGTTTCAAGCTCTCCTCAAAGATTGCCAAGAACAGATATTTTGAAGACTCCAGCGACGTGTACAGATGATGCAAGGCAAAATCAAGTTTTTGAACTATGAATAACTGAAAACAGATTGATATATCGAAATATAAAAATTTAAACATTTCATAGCGTTAAGTCTATTGAGAATACATATTATTGCTAAGATTTTCTTTGAATTTAATTTTAAAACTAAAAATACAGTTTAAATGTTTTTCACATCATGAAAACTCGACCTTTCAAAGGACATTTTGAAGAACAACGCGAACTGTTGACCTCCTCCACCTCCACCAAACAGTCCGGATGTGGGTCACGACAGGAAGTTGTGCCCGTGCCAGAATTTAGGGAAAAACATTTCCTTGTTAGACGAAGTTACTTTGACTTTATTGGAAAACTTGTTTAACAACTTCATGGGGATTAAGACGTTTGTTAAGACAACTTATCCTGACTTTATCAAAGATATTATAAGTATATTTTAAAACTGTAAAGGGCTCTTTGGCATATTTTTAGCGAATATACAATCGGAGGAAAACAAAACGCACTCGACGGCTTTGTACCAGACATTTTTGCAACATTTCATCAAAATCTGTTTAGTTTATTCTCGAAAGATGTGTAAACACAGATACACAGACGAATAGATGGACAAAGGTCCTCCTTACAATCCTATTTTTTACTCAAGCGATCTGGTAAAACAGATAGACCCATCGAGATAATATTAAAATTAACTTTGTTCGCGATGTCTTAATAGGCCTATTGTAGTACATATAGTAAGAAAGTAAATCTACTACTCTTTGCTTGCGGAAGTTAAACTAAATGGTCAATGCATTTGGACGGAAACAGCTGATACATTCAGGCTGATAACGTCCTATTCAATACGGTATCGTTTGTGTATTCAATACGGTATCATTAAAGAGTTTTCATGTAAAATAAAGTTTCGTAACCATTGTGTTTAGTAACATACGAGGTGTGTTCAGAAAGTAACGAGAATTTTTAAATTTCGCGGGCTTGGAAAGTCCGAATGTCAAACATGTTTTTTATTATGTTGATATACATGGCCTTGAAGTATGATAAAACTTTCAGCTATTTTCATTGTTGAATTTGTCCGTGACAGCCACTAAGGTTGGACGTGTTCTTATGAGCCCGACGATTTTCGTTTAAAAGAAACGGATCAAAGAATTTGTATCAAATTTTGCGTAAAAAATGGAATAAAGTTTAACAAAGTGTGTGAAATGTTAACAAAGGCCTATGGTGAGTCTGCTATGAGTAAAGCAAGAGTTTACAAGTGGTATAAGCGTTTCCAAGAAGGCCGTGAAGACGTCGAAGATGACGAACGCCCTGGACGCCCCAGCACATCAACAACCGATGAAAACGTGGAAAAAGTACAAGAAATGGTTATGAACAATCGCCGAATCACAATTAGAGAGGTCACTGATGATGTTGGCATATCGATTGGATCATGCCATGACATTGTTTCCAATGTTTTGTGTATGAAACGCGTAGCAGCAAAATTCGTTCCAAAAATTGTTGAATTTTGAACAAAAACAGCGGCGAATGGAAGTTGCTCAGGAGTCACTAAATGAAGTCAACGACGATGCAGAATTACTGAAACGTATTATAACAGGTGACGAAACATGGGTTATGACGTCGAAACTAAGACTCAATCATCCCAGTGGAGGCATTCTGGCTCGCTAAGACCGAAAAAGGCTCGACAAGTGCGGTCGAACGTGAAGGTTATGTTCACTGTCATCTTCGATATTAATGGCATATTGCATCATGAATTCCTACCACAAGGTGAAACGGTCAATAAGGAGTACTACCTACAAGTTCAACGCCGTTTGCGTGAAGCAATCCGAAAAAAACGCCCGGATCTCTCGAGAAACAATTCATGGCTTTTGCACCACGATAATTCACCAGCTCACACGTCATCGTTTGTTCGTGACTTTTTGGCCAAAAATAGTACTGTAACGATGCCCCAGCCTCCATATTCGCCAGACATGGCTCCGTGTGACTTTTTCCTATTTCCAAAAATAAAGAGAACGTTAAAGGGCCGTCGTTTTACAGCCGTAGATGACATTAAAAGCGCATCGCTGAAAGAACTAAAGGCTATCTCAAACATCGAGTTTGAGAAGTGTTTGGAGGATTGGAAGAAATGCACAAGTGCATAATATCCAATGGGGACTACTTTGAAGGCGACAACATCAGTGTAGAAGAATAAATAAATATTTTGTTCAAAAAATTAGAATTCTCGTTACTTTCTGAACACACCTCGTATTTAACTCTGGAAAACCGATTTTGAAAAAATATGTTTCTTTCACTTTTCATAAATGAAAGGCAGCATGAGAAAGTTACTTAGTTTTTGAATCGTTTATTTGTACAATATCCTAAAGACAATCAGATTTTCATATTCTTTAATGTTTTGCTACGACTTCGAAAACGTTGTACTCTCTATTGTTCTTTTTGTTCTTTGTTTGTTTTTTCTCTTGTTCAGGGTTTTAATTTTGCTTATCTTTCCCCTCTTGTAGCGACACAGCTCGTTGGTGACTTTATATTGATGTTGTGTTCACACTATCTTCTTCTTCTTCTTCACTTCCTAGCACATTACTTCCGTGTGGCTGAAAGACGATCTGATTTCCATGCTTGTGGTTTCCTTCCTCCACCCTTGCCTGCTACCTTGATATGCTTAAAAACCTGCTTTATATTTGTACATTAAAAAAGTCTGGAAATATCTGAAAGCTTAAGAAACATTATTTGTATGTTGTTAATAACATAAGTTTAATCTGTCTGTATATTTTTATTACTGTAATAATATTTTAAGTAATAATGGGCACTACTTTTGAAAACAACATTTAAAAGTTAATTTAAAGTTTTAAAAAAATTCAGAATATTTTTTTATATTTAAGATTTACTTTTCATAGTTTTAAACAAACACGAATTAAATATTATTAAGAATATTTTCTTAAATATCTATTTTACGAATATAAAACCATAAAATCTATGAAGAAACGGAACAAAAGTTATATCGTAGGATGTGGAGGTTCAGATGATTTTTCTATGAAAACTGTTAGTTTGGTAATACTATCAATAAATTGAGGTAAATTTTATTGCTTTATGATAAATGAATAATAACTATTTTAACTGATAAATGAATAATAACTGATTTTAATTATATTCTATTTTAATGTTTGACTTTTTTTTTAATTTAAATTTGATATTTATCCATGCCTTCAAAATTAATTTCATAAACTTTTTAAAATAAATTAAATAAATTTATAAATATCGGCTGACACTTATTTGTGTAAATAACAGCTGAGTTTTGTAATAACTGTTTTATTACGAATACTTTATTTATTAGTAAGTGGGATTCGAACTAAAGATATATTTTTATCACGTACGCTAACTATTATGCAATTTAAGAGTGCGTCATTGTTTTCTTTGAACTTAAAGAATAGCGATTCAATATATTTATGAATGTCTGCTTAACAAAGCGTATAAGAAACAATATTGATGGGTTTTAACATTTTTTAAGCAGATTCGTGTTTTTTATTTAAATTAATAGAATAATGGAACACGTGTGTTTCTTTGTAGCAGATTTTTTTTTTAACGTCCGTCTATTGTGCACACTTGGGATAATGCAGACGATGGGATTATTTATAGCGTATGAAAATGCCAAGCCCAGGCCGGGAATCGAACCCGGGTCCTCGGGGTGAAAGCCCAGTACACGGCCACCGAGGCGGCTTGTAGTAGACACGGAATGATTGAAACCAGAATTAATTTGCCGATCACAACATACGTACCTCTGGGTTCTTTCCGCTTAGAATTTATCGCAACTGAAATTTACAGTGTTGTCATATTTCGGTGACAAGCCTCGAACGTATCTACAAACCGCACCACTGTCAGCCTGCTTAATATTTTTACCCAATAGTTTTATAACTTTAATTCCGGTAAAAGGCTCATTTTATACGGGTGATCGTAAGGTGCAATAATGTAAACTTCCGTGGTCATCCTAAAGGATCATCCTTGCTATCATCCTAAAGGATCAGATCGGGTTCCTTATTGCACTGCAATATTCCCACGCAATATTTTAATATTCACAACTAGTCATTCAAAATCGTAGAATATTTTAGTTATGTATATTTAAATATTTTATTTATTTTTTTGGTGTTTAACGTCCGACTATTGTGCACACTTTGGTTAATGCAGACAATGGGGTGAATTATAGCGTATGAAAATGCCAAGCCTTGCCGGGACTTGAAAGCCTAGTACGCTATTGAACACCAAGGGGATGAAAGCCTAGTACACTATCAACACACACACACCGAGACACGACACACACACACACACACACACACACACACACACACACACACACACACACACACACACACATGCATACATATATATATATATATATATATATATATATATATAATGTGTCTGCGTTCGCAATTTTGATCCAATTTGTTTCAAAAAATTTGGCACAAAAATCGATTTCAGGAATATCTGTCCTATTTTTCCAAAAAATGCTCCGTATGAATTATAGCGTATGAAAATGCCAAGCCCTGGCCAGGAATCGAACCCGGGTCCTCGGGATGAAAGGGCAGTACGCTATCAACTAGGCCACCGAGGCGGCTAAATATTTCAATGTTTAATGTAAAGTTATGTTAAAAAATACCTAAATACAATTGCAGCCTGCAGAATGGACACATTTCGGTGTAAAGTGGTATATGGTAACGGTTATTCGTGTTGCAGGAACGCCATCTCCTCGCAAGAAGCGAAACAATTCCACACCTGTGAAGAAAACCTCCGCCGCGGAAAAGAAACAGATCCTGCAGCAGCTTGTGACGCCGGCAGTGAGGAGAGGCAGCGAGGACGTGCTTGCCATGACAACGGTGAGGATCCAAGGGGAAGACACCCACGATGCGCTCAACTCTGAGACGTCTTTCAGTACCCAAGAGGATGCAGGTGTGTTGAAGAAAACGGAAAACTATAGCGACTAAATTTGTCTTCCATTTACTTTTCTATCGGTACGAGAAAAAATGTTTTCTAAACAGACTGTACTGGATAGAAGCGGTAGAAGCGCCAGCCGTTAATTGGTCAGTAACTAACGAGGGTTGAGGAGGGGATAAATTAAAGTATTTTAATGGATTTAGATAAGAAAACACGTAAAATTTAGAATACTTACTCAGCTAATAAACAAATTAACGGTTTTATTAAGTGAATCCCAGGAACAGTTAAACTTGTAACTGTTATAGTAACTAACTGTTTCTTATGATAAGGTATCGATCTTCGTATGGTTTGTTTTGGTTAACGATAAAATATAAACGAACTGGTTAATACGCAAAGAACGTTTGTTTATAATCAAAAAACATGCTCTTAACGGAAAGGTGAATACGCCTATTTTATTAATAACCTATTTTTATTTAAAATTAAATAATGTAGTAATCCTTGAATATAATATCTTATTACTCAATCCGAAGGATAACCTCGAATGTAAACTTCTTTTTATATTCTTCTTTTCTGCTAGGATTATTGTCACTGTGTTCAGTATAATGATCTGCCTTCCCTAGCTTCTTCAGTTCTACTTTCGTTGACGCGTTTCAGAGAACCTTCATCTTCAAAAACTATATCAATACTCTTTTTATTCTTCTTTATATTCTTTTCTCTTTAATTGTACATTTAATAATCTATTGAACATGTGTCTAAACGCCGCTAGTTTATGTTCTAATGGGTGGTTTGACTTTGCGTTAATTATATTATCTGTGTATATGTCTTTTCTATACATTCCAAATTCTTTTTTATTCTTCTTTATATTCTTTCCTCTTTAGCGGTACATTTAATAATCTATTGAACATGTGTCTAAACGCCGCTAGTTTATGTTCTAATGGGTGGTTTGACTTGCGTTAATTATATTATCTGTGTACGTATCTTTTCTATACATTCCAAATTCTTTTTATTCTTCTTTATATTCTTTCCTCTTTAGCGGTACATTTAATAATCTATTGAACATGTGTCTAAACGCCGCTAGTTTATGTTCTAATGGGTGGTTTGACTTTGCGTTAATTATATTATCTGTGTATGTATCTTTTCTATATATTCCAAATTCTTTTTTATTCTTCTTTATATTCTTTCCTCTTTAGAGGTACATTTAATAATCTATTGAACATGTGTCTAAACGCCGCTAGTTTATGTTCTAATGGGTGGTTTGACTTGCGTTAATTATATTATCTGTGTACGTATCTTTTCTATACATTCCAAATTCTTTTTTATTCTTCTTTATATTCTTTCCTCTTTAGCGGTACATTTAATAATCTATTGAACATGTGTCTAAACGCCGCTAGTTTATGTTCTAATGGGTGGTTTGACTTTGCGTTAATTATATTATCTGTGTATGTATCTTTTCTATATATTCCAAATTCTTTTTTATTCTTCTTTATATTCTTTCCTCTTTAGAGGTACATTTAATAATCTATTGAACATGTGTCTAAACGCCGCTAGTTTATGTTCTAATGGGTGGTTTGACTTGCGTTAATTATATTATCTGTGTACGTATCTTTTCTATACATTCCAAATTCTTTTTTATTCTTCTTTATATTCTTTCCTCTTTAGCGGTACATTAATAATCTATTGAACATGTGTCTAAACGCCGTTAGTTAATGTTCTAATGGGTGGTTTGACTTGCGTTAATTATATTATCTGTGTATGTTTCTTTTCTATATATTCCAAATTCAGTATATATATATATATATATATATATATATATATATATATATATATATATATATATATAGTTTTTGAAGATGGAGTATCTCCGAAACGCGTCAACGAAAGTAGAATTGACGAAGCTAGGGAAGACAGGTCATTATACTGAACACAGTCGAATGTAAACATTTAGACAGATTCTGTAAGCCGTTTTCGAAAGCAAACAAGACTTTGGTAAAGTATTTGCAGACCCGAGATTGTCAAATTTAAAAGTAAACTAAAATTTAAAATAATAATAGATTAACCTAACCTTGTTTACAGCGAGAGTGCTGGACCAAAAACAGGAAAAGAAAGTCACGTTCGCGCGCCTGCTGAACAAAGTCTCCTCTGAGATGAGCTCCGGGTCGGAGTTGGAGGTGAGCAATAGTTGCGGAGGAGTTACCAGCGTCAGCATCACGGTGGGAGGAGTGGTGGTGAACCCGCCCAGTCCGACAGCGGAGCTCAAGTCTCCCCACAGCACCAGCAGTAACCAAGGCTCAGACTCTCTGTCTAGCTCGGAGATCGCCTTGACGTTGCCTGCATCAGGTAGACTATTTAAGTACTAGGGTTGTCCGTAAAGTAAGGTTCCCAAGGCGCTATAATCGCTGCGAACGTTGTTACGCGGGATTCGGTGACCTTGGCTTGCAGCTTGGTTTCTCCGCTCCCAATCCCCACTCCGCGAACGCTCTGCGACGCTCAGTCTTGGCTTGGTAGCCGTTAATAATGATATTGCCTCTTCTGTCTCCCGCCAGGTGCGAATTACGCTCTGTGATTCGTTTTTTGTGTGAAAAAAACACTTCGCACGTTGACATTCATATCCGACTGTGTGAAGTCTACGGAGAAACATTATGAGCATAGAACACGTGCGCAAATGTTGCAGAGACGGACATTCATGACGAACAGAGTTCCGGACGTCCATCTGTTTCGGACGAGATGATTGCGTAAGTGGAAAAAGCAAGGCTGACTGTTGTTAAGCAAGGGGAGCCCTCCGAGATGATCGCTGATGTCAGGTCAGAAAGTCTTGCATTGATAAAATTTCGACAGACCATTTAGTGTATAGCAAAATTTGTGTGCAAAGTGGGTCGCAAGACAGCTACAGCAACCACAAACGGCAACGGATTGATGCGGCCCGCGAATTTCTTCAGGCCTACGAAACCGATGGCGAGAAATTCTTGGACTCCATTGTCACTGGGAACGAGACCTCGGGACACTATATGACACCGGAAACGAAAGAACAATCACGTCAGTGGAAACATCTAGAGTCGCCGAAGCCGCGAAGTTCAAACAAAAACTGTCTGTCGGCAAAGTCATGACGAGGGTGTTTTGGGACAGGAGTGATTATTATTGTGCGAATTCATGGATTATTATTGGCTCAACAATCAATGCTAATTGCTACTGTGAGACGTTAAAGAATCTTCGCCGCGTGATTCAAAAGAAGAGGAGAGCATGCTCACGAAGGGAGTTTGTTTCTATCAAGAACCACCGCCCGTGTAACAACCGATCTCATCAACCAATTTGGATAGGAAACTGTTACATATCCGTTCTACAGTCCGTACATAGCCCCAATGAGTGTTCCCTAACTTGAAGAAACACGTAGGTGGGACGCATTTCAGTACCAGAAAGGAGCTGAAAGAAAAAGTTTTGAGCTACCTTCGCGGCGCGGCGGGAGAGTTTCCCGACTCAGGCTTACAAAAGATTGTTCACCGTATGAAAAAATGCATCTATCTCAACGGCGATTATGTCTAGAAATAGGAAAAAATAATGCTTTCAAAAATGTATTATTCAATGCATTTTTTCAATGTGCATGCCTTGCATGTATTTTTTAAAACATTTTTTTCATTGTGAAAAATTATTGGGAACTTATTTTACGTATTTGACCTTTACAAATCTGAGTTACGTGATTGATAATGTGCATTATCTTATCTTGAAAACTCGATATTACAGGTCAAAAATGATTTTCGAGAAAATGCACATAATATTTGTTTTATTTTTTATTTTTATTTTTGTTCAAAAAACTGTTAAAATAATATTTGGACACGTCAGGAAGGGATTAAATATTGTGTTGGAATTAGTTTTGTATTCTTTATGTTCTCACTCTCACTCTCACTCTCACTAAACTAAGTGTAAGTGAGAAAAATCTATTTTGAGGCTTTGATAAATGTATCATGTTTTAGGGCTGGTTTTGAAATTGGATTATACTAGAAGAGTGATGCAAAGAACATGTCTGTATTGATATATATCAAATATTTTCCTGGTCTCATATTAAATTAATTATAATTAAAAATTTCTGTTTCCACCGGGATCGAACCGGGGGCCTTGCGCGATAACCACTACAATACGGAAACTGCGAAGAATTTTACCAATTTATTTTATTTTTATTATTTTTTAACGTCCGACTATTGTGCACACTTGGGCTAATGCAGATGATGGAATGATTTACAGCGTATGAAAATGCCAAGCTCTGGCCGGGAATCGAACCCGGGTCTTCGGGGTGAAAGCCTAGTATGCTATCAACTAGGCCACCGAGGCGGCTTGACCAATTTAAATTCATGAAGTGAATAGTTAATTTAATTTTGGTAGTTATTTTAAAAAAGCATTAAAAAAAGTTATTTTAAACAAAGTTGTTTTATGTTAATTCGTAACGATCAGCTGATTTCATTGAACAACTGATAGGCTATAATACAGTTTAAGTTATGTTTTGTTAAAAACTAGCTATGTTAATTTGTCATGTTTTCGAACAAATTGTCGTAATTAAAATAACAAATAAAGAGAAAACATGATACATGATTTTCATTTTTAGTTCAATAACATGTTTTGTACAGAGTTCTTATTTTCAAAAAGTGGTTGTGTGTGTGTGTGTGTGTGTGTGTGTGTGTGTGTGTGTGTGTCAATGCAATTATCAATTCTTAACACATTTACTTTTTAAAGAAAACTCCTTTTCCGTCTGATAAATTTGCATTGCAAATAACTGATTAGTTGGTTTTTTTAATTACGTCATCTTGAAGTTTAGTTGTTGTGTTTTAGTTTCAATATTCACGTGAAGAATATTGTAATATCTCCTACTACACATTCGTGTAATACACAAGTTTTATCAGCAGAATGATAACACAAATTCAGTCAAATAATGTTGCCAGGTGACGCGGTTAAGAGGCCCGGAAGGTTGATGTTCGGTCCTCCGAAGACAAGTTCCGCTGACTCTATTCTGGCAATGTTCCGGAACTTCTCTTCTGCCAGTGCCATGAATGCCGGCATCGGGTCCTCCAGCGTGATATCGCCCTCGACCACTCCTACAGCTTCTAGCCCGCAAGACGACATCGCTGGGTCTGACGAGTCCTCAACGGCCACTCCGATATCCACCTCCAGTGGCCCTCCGGATTCACCTCCTCTGTTTACCAGGAGACACACCATTCAGGCAAATGCAAAATTGATTTTTCTAAACTTATTGCTAAAACGAGAGTTCAGATTTTCTTTAAACTTTAATATTTTCTTCCCCCGCAGGGGGTGCAGATTAGCTGCACCTATAGAGAGGAGAGACGTCCCTCGCTGTACCCGAGTCTGACACACACTTAAACTTACAACACTACACTTGCGACTTTAACACTTTACACTCACACTTACATTTAGGGAGGCGATAAATAGCCTCAATGTTCTTTTCGCTTTAAAAAATAACAACAAAAATATTTTCTTCTTCCATTAAATTTACAATGTTTATTAACTTTCAATAACACAACCATTAACATTTCGTCTGACCTTAAGACTTTCTCAAAATTTAACTCTTTTTAAAAAATTCAACATCTTTTATTTCTTGTTTTAATAATAAAATTTTAAAAAGAAAATAGTAAATTTTTCACATTTTTACTACCTTATGTTATTTTGTTTCTTTCCTTTGTATTTGATCTAATTGTTTTGTATTTCTTTTTACGAAAAAAAGACAAAATTATACACTTTTTATACGTAGATACAAAAATTTTACTTTCACCAAAAGCATTTTTTTATTTATTTTTGGTGTTTTAAAATGCCTTCACATGTCGCTCATAGTTATAAATATACCTTCTGTTCTGAGAAAGTAAAAAGTCAAATTTGAAGGCTTTTGTTTACTATGTTCAGTATAATGATCTGCCTTCCCTAGCTTCGTCAATTCTACTTTCGTTGACGCGTTTCGGAGAACATCCATCTTCACAAATATATCTATACTCATTAGAGTATACCATAGAGTATAGATATAGTTTTTGAAGATGGGATTAATGTCAATATGTTCAGTATAACGATCTGCGTTCCCTAGAACGCAGATCGTTATACTGAACATATTGACAATAATCCCAGCAGAAAAGAAGAAGAAAAAAAGAATTCCTTTTGTTTACCATTGACCAATCGTGTTCATTTTGAAAGTAATGCTGCCCTTAGGTGTCGGTGTTAGACCCGCTGAGCGCGCAGAAGTCAGCAGCCAACTCGGGCGGAAGTAACCTGCTTCACCCGCCTAGCATCCTGCTCGAAGCTCCTAACAAGTGCCTGTCTCCAATCAGAGAGGTGCCTACACCCTCTCCGTCCCCTGCCTTAACACCTGTAATGCCTCGTCACCAGATGTCAACGCTTCTTCCGGGACAGAAAAGTAACAGCCTGCTCGTTCCGGTTCCGTTTTATTCCAAGGTTTGTTTCCAATAAAGTTTGTTGGTCTGATCGAGGAAAAATCTAAATTATCTTAAGAAAATTTGTTTGAAAATATTTTTGTTTGTTACAGCCGCCGAATCGGTTAGAACTTCCACCGCCCTCGTTTTCTCTACCTTCAGAAGACGTGTGCACACCTCTAAGTGTAGCAGTTTCTTTGCCCGTGTCTGTGCCCGTAAGCGCAGCAACAAGTGCTCTTATGATCCCAACTCTGACTGTACAGCAGCCTTCCCCCACGCGATGTTCCCTGCCGGTACACGTTTGCCCCGGTTCGCCTCCGCCCCACAAAGAAAAGACCCTTCCTCGCGGAAAGTTTCTCAAAGAGTTAGACAAACCAACATCTTTAGATCTACCCGTGCCTCCACCGGTGATCACCGTGACTTGCAGCATGAGTGAGGTAGAATCTGACGCGGATTCACCGGCAAATAAATCCGGCGTCGGGAATTCAGGAGGCATGTGCTACCTCAGCCCTTTCTCTATATGCACCAGAGCGGACAGAACTACATCCGAATCGAATTTAAGTTCTTCCGGGTATAGTTCGATGGCGAGTCCTGGACCGTCACGCTGCGGTTCAAACAACCCTCTGTGTCCTCCCGATTCGGAAGATCCGCACCACAATATCCGGAGACCGTCTCCGTTATTGAAAACTCCATCCGGAGTTGACGATAAAGGACGGCCCTTACAGTGTTGCCACAGAGGTAGATCCGACTCGGAGACGTTATCCGATGATCCTCAAGTGGAATCTAATGACGAAGGATTCGGAACGGATCATCTAGAGGAGAAAATAGAAGACGGCGAGTTGAAGAGCGCCAAAGAGTTAGAAGTATTTATCGGGATGGAGTCGTTAGATTCCGGTAAAACGTTGATAGAGCTTCCGACTTCGCCGGGCAGAATCAAACATTGCGGCAGCATCGAGTCCGACTTGCAGTGCAAGACTTTGTCCCCGCGGACTGTAAAACACTGCGCCAGCATCGAAGCCGACTTGAACTGTTACAGGATAATAGCACCGCCTCAGAACTTCAAGGTACGGCACTGCGGAAGTATCGACGATAATCTAAGTACCAAAGCCAAAACAACCTTCCAGCTACCTTCCATCGTAGTGGACGCTGACCCGAGCTGTACCGACGTGCATTGCAGTCCCGTGAGCTCCAGGAGCGAAAGTCCGCTCAGCGACAAGACCGGAGGCTTGGGCAGGTTCTCGCCGATGTTTTACGGACGGCTAACGGATTCGGACGGGATCTACGATTGCGTCAGTTCGGACTGCTGTAAAATGGCAGCAAACAGAAAACCGTCGGGAAGAAGGAAAGAGAGGAGAAGAAGTAAATCCCCGGGGAATGTTCCCAAAGAGAGCGCGCCTCAATTTTTGTTAGACGTGCCCGGTAAAACCTTAGAGACTAGCTGTCGCCACTCTGCACGCAACAAACCCAGCCCGAAGAGACGAGCTCGGACACAGCAGCTGGCGTCCTCTACTTCTTCATCGTCTTCCGAGAGTCTAAACTCTATCAGGTACACTTCTAACACTGTTAATAGTTTTACAATGTTTTGTTTTACTTTGCTTAGCTCTGTCTGTTTAACAAATCCTTAAAGTTTGTTTATGCGTTACACTACACCGAAAGTTATGGCTACTACCCTCACGGGGTGCGGACTAGCTGCACCTATTGAGAGGATTTAGACGTCCCTCGCGGTAGCCGAGTCTAACACACACTTACACTTGCAACACTACACTTACGACTTTAACACTTTACTTTCACACTTACATTTGGCGGCGATAATAGCCTCAATGTGCTTTTAGCCTTAAAATTTTTAAAAAATCAAACGCTTTTTTCACAACTTATCTATACAATTAGCGATTTCAAATGGCAACGAGATAATAGTCGAAAGTCCACATTTTATATGGTGTTTTCAAATTCTAAATATCTCTTATAGTTTTTGAATAATCTTCACCTGAAAACCATCGATTTTTGAGTTTGTAAAAATGTTATTGACAACTGAACTATCGTGGCAGTCGTGATTTGTAAAATCAGATTCAAGATCACAAAATGTGCACCGATCCCTACTTTTAAAACAAGTTTCGTGTGGTCGTAGCACTTACTTATATTTTCGGAATTTTAACTTTCCCAATTTCAGTCCGATTGGACGTCAAATATATCATTGAAAATGTCAAATTTCCAACGGAAAAAGCCGACTCGGTGGCCTAGTAGATAGCGTACTAGACTTTCACCCCGAGGACCCGGGTTCAGTTCCCGGCCAGGGTTTGGCATTTTCATACGCTATAAATCATCCCATCGTCTGCATTAGCCCAAGTGTACACAATAGTCGGACGTTAAAAAAAAATAGCCTGAATGAACTTTTCGCCTTAAAATAACAACTAAAAACTTATAGCTAAACATTTAATATAATTAATCCTATACTTGCAAATAACAAGTTTTGACAAATGTTTTCATTTAATCTACTTTGTCATGAAGTGGTTTTATTTGTGCGTTGCAGAGAAGTGACAATGTGCCTTGGAACGGGAGATAAGAGCACGGAACGCGGATGGACAAACAGCCCAGACACTGGATGGAACTCGGATACGAAGCGAGTGAACTCGAACGAAGCGTCAGGAGAAGAAACTGGCGAGGTAACAATGAGGAGGCTGCCAATAAAAATAACCATTAGTTTTAATATTTTAAGATGTTGTAATACCGATAAAATTATCTTTCCTATGACGGTGCCAAACAACGTCTGTTAACTATTAAAAGCCCACTTCGGATATTTGACAAAAAAGTTAATAACAAACGTGTGCAACTCAGTGGAAAACAAAGCTCTGATGAATATATAATTACTTTGAAATATATTGTTTTGCTTATATAAAAATAAATACGTGAACCTAAGATATTATTTACTGTAGTTATAGTAAAAAATCAGCTGTTTTATACAAATTCGTAACGATCAGCTGATTTCATTGAACAGCTGATAGGCTATAATAAGTTTAAGGTTATGTTGTTAAGACTAGGAATATTAACAATTATTATAAACGTTTATATTAATTTCGAATGTATAAAAACGGTTACAACATGTACGTGTTCTTCAACTAAGGAAAAATACCGAAACCAAAGCGACACAACGTTTTCGTTTAATACGCGAGTTCTGTTATCGAAGAGGAAGAAAAGGAAAAGACAGAAATATAGACAAAACGAACTTTGCTCGTTTCCGTTTCGTATATCCATTATATTTTAATGTAGATATGGTTCGGGACATTTTTTTCTTTCTTCTCTTCTCGTCAAAATTAACATTAAAAGCTTCCCTTCAATAGTGAGAAATGAATCAATTGTCTTGTATTTTAAAATATGTTTATACAATGAAAGTCTATTTAAAGGAGTTGTAAAGTTACGAATATTTGTTTATTCTGGTTTGTTCTGTAAGTATGTAAAGAGAACAGGAAGTAGTGGAGTGGCTGAACTCTCGTTGTTTGTCAATTAACAAAAATCTACGAATGAAGATCGGTTTTCAGCGAATTAATACAGAAATGAAGCTCAAAAAATGACAAAACCTCGCAATTTTTTCGTCCAGCATCGATTTGGATAAAAATTTGGAATTAGGCTCATTTCACCCTCTAGTTTATTTTCTACGTTGTGTCGTTGTACGCTTTTTATTTTTTAAGGGTGAAAACTACTCCTAATTGTAAAAAATTATAAAATAACATTTTAAACCTTAATAAGAATAAAATATGGTGTGGATTAACTAAATATGGATCGTTTTTATGGTTTAGAATGTAATTTCATAATGTTTCAACCCTTAAAAATCAACCCTTATTGGAGCTTAATGTAAAAAAAAGTATTTATCTTAAAAAATGATTTCACCTTGCATCGATTTGCACCAAAATTTGAAATTAGCTTCGTCTTAGCCTCTACTTCAAATTTTATATCATTATCATCGGCACTGTTTGTTTTTTAAGTGTGAAAACTACCCCTAATTATGCTCTCTAAATTTTTTTGATAAAATTCATATTTTTCGAGTTATTCGAAAAAGTTTTTTAAAAACATCGATTTTCTCATCGAAAAACTGCTACTTTCAACCGCGAAAAATTCGAAAAATATTAGTTTTACGAAGAAAAAGTAAAGAACATTTTTTTTTAGAATTACTTTTCCCATCGATTCCTGTAGTTAAAATGTAGTAAAAAATGTCCACCCCCGAGATGAGGTGGCAACCACCCCCAAGGTTTTAGCGTACACCAGCATGATGTAGAAAATGATCCTTGAGCTATTCCCTACCTTCTGAGAAAATTTCATGTAATTCTATGCTGGACGAAAAAATTGCGAGCCAAAATGCTTCATTTCCTGTACTGAATAAAGAATGTGTGACGATGGATGCGCTTGTTAAAATTTGTCTCTATCTCCCTCTTTTTCACTTCCCCTCTCCGTTTATTATCTCCCACACTCATCCTCTCTCTTTCTTCTATCTCTCACTATTCCTCTCTCCCCCTCTTTTTTCATCTACCTTTCCCCTCCTTTGATTATAAACGTTTTTCTTAACAAGTTTAATAAACTGAATTTAGTTTATATGATTCAAATTCTGACAAACCGATTTTGAAGAAATTTAGACATTTTGCGGTATTTTGCCGATAATTCCGACGTGGATTAATCAGGAAAGTTGTTTTTGTGACATTGTTTTTGTACTTCTTTTTATATTCTTCTTCTTTTCTGCTAGGATTATTTTCACTATGTTCAGTATAATGATCTGCCTTCCCTAGCTTCGTCAATTCTTCTTTCGTCGACGCGTTTTGGAGAATGTTCTGGAATACGGGGAATCGTACGTTTTATTTTATTACTTATAGAATAAATGGGCAAAATTTTATGAAAATTTGCACAGAAATATCGAAAAAATCTGACTTTTAAAAGTCATAATCGTAACTTTAAACCAAATAGGAGATTCAAAATTTGTAATGTATACTAAATTTTAGTTGGTGTCAATAATTGATTCAATCTCCAACGATGTGAGCTCACACACTGACGCATGCACACACACACACACACACACACACACACACACACACACACACACACACACACACACACTCTCTCTCTCTCTCTCTCTCTCTCTCTCTCTCACACACACACACACACACACACACACACACACACACACACACACACACACACACACACACACACACACACACACACACACACACACACACACAAACGCATATATATATATATAGCCGCCTCGGTGGCCTAAGTTGTTAGCGTACTGGGGCCTTTCACCCCGAGGACTCAGTTCGATTTCCGGCCAGGGCTTGGCATTTTCATACGCTATAAATCATCCCATCGTCTGCATTAGCCCAAGTGTGCACAATAGTCGGACGTTAAACACCAAAAAAATCAAAAATATTTCTATACTGGTCACCAATATTATGACTGGTCCTGTTTATAACTTTCTAGCTCCATCTCGTACCCCTCCTCTAGAGTTACGTAAGTGGAGGATGGGTACGAGGTGGAACAAGAAAATTATAAATAGGACGAGCGATAATATTGGTGACCAGTATAGAAATAGTTTTTGAAGATGGAGGTTCTCCAAAACGCGTCAACGAAAGAATTGAGCTAGGGAAGGCAGATTATTATACTGAACATAATTTTTTTGTACCATTGAACTGAATCCCTCAGCATCCCAATCCTTTCATTTCTTTCATGTTTACAAGATTATTTAAATTTTCTCTAATTCTTTTCGTGCTTCTTCAGAGTCCAGTATTGGTTAACGGTTGAAATGACGGTGAGATTGGACTCCCAGCAGATCGGCGGTCAGTCGAACCTTGGCATTGGTTCGCAAGTTTTGTTTCTTCCTTTTGTTGTAGTTTTATCTGACATTATACCACGCCTAGGCACTAGAAGTAAAGCAATTAGTGGACAAGTTTGTTTGAATAATTCGTAGGCTACGTAGTGTTTTCCTCAAAGTAAAAGAATATGTATTGCTGTTGTCTTTGAGTAGATATTTCTTAGTACTTCTGGCCGCTTGTAGTTCCAACTTGTTTTACAATTTCAGTCAAATATGTTTTCTTCTGTTGTTACTTTCCACTATTTTATACACGTTTTATTTTAAAATAATTAATATAGTGTGTGATTCGAAATGAAATTATAATAGCAGCTCAATAGCTGACGTGATGGAAGCAAGTTTCTCATAATTTATTAATCTTACAGTAATTTTAAAATCTGATTTCATTATAAAAATCAGCGAATTTGCGTAAATTAGCATTTTAAATTTTAATATTTTCAATCGAAATACGATATTAAGTTACAAATACATACATTTCATTAAATCTGTAATTTATTTAACCCATTTTTGTATCGCATTGGATTAGAAACTGACGTTATATTGTTAGACGAAGTGTGTTCAGAAAGTAACGAGAATTTTTAAATTTCGCGGGCTTGGAGAGTCCGATTGTCAAACATTTTGTTTTATTATGTTGGTATACATGCCCTTGAAGTATGATAAAACTTTCAGCTGTTTTCATTGTTGACTTTGTCTGTGACAGCCACTAAGGTTAGACGTGTTTTTATGAGCTCGACGATTTTCGTTTGTTAAAAGAAATTGATCAAAGAATTTGTATCACATTTTGCGTAAAAAATGGAATAAATTGTAACAAAGTGTGTGAAATGTTAACAAAGGCATATAGTGAGTCTGCTATGAGTAAAGGAAGAGTTTACGAGTGGTGTAAGCGTTTCCAAGAAGGCCGTGAAGACGTTGAAGATGACGAACACCCTGGACGCCCCAACAACTGATGAAAACGTGGAAAAAGTACAAGAAATAGTTATGAACAATCGCCTAATCACAATTAGAGAGGTCGCTGATGATGTTGGCATATCGATTAGATCATGGCATGACATTGTTTCCAATGTTTTCTGTATGAAACGCGTGGCAGCAAAATTCGTTCCAAAATTGTTGAATTTTGAACAAAAACAGCGGCGAATGGAAGTTGCTCAGGAGTCACTAAATGAAATCAACGACGATGCAGAATTACTGAAACGTATTATAGTGACGAAACATGGGTTTACGGATATGGTGTCGAAACTAATGCTAAATTATCCCAGTGGAGGCATTCTGGCTCGCCAAGACCGAAAAAGGCTCGACAAGTGCTGTCGAACGTGAAGGTTATGCTCACTGTGTGCTTCGATATTAATGGCACAGTGCATCATGAATTCCTGCCACCAGGTGAAACGGTCATAAGGAGTACTACCTACAAGTTCATAAGGTCAATAAGGAGTACTACGGATCTGTGGAAAAACAATTCATGGCTTTTGCACCACGATAATGCACCAGCTCACACTTCATTGCTTGTTCGTGAATGTTTGGCCAAAAACAGTAATGTAACGATGCCCCAGCCTCCATATTCGCCAGACATGGCTCCGTGTGACTTTTTGCTATTTCCAAAAATAAAGAGAACCTTAAAGGGCCGTCGTTTTACAGCCTTAGATGACATTAAAAGCGCATCTCTGAAAGAACTAAAGGCTTTCTCAAAGATCGAGTTTGAGAAGTGTTTCGAGGATTGGAAGAAACGCTGGCATAAGTGAATAATCTCCAATGGAGCTATTTTGAAGGCGACCAACATCAATGTAGAAGAATAAATAAATATTTTATTCGAAAAATTAAAGTTCTTGTTACTTTCTGAACACACCTTGTATATAATTTTAACAAATTATAGCAAAACATACGCTTACTTTAAATTGAAAACTAATTCAAAACAACAATGAGGTCGTAACTTTTCTGATTTGGTAACTATTTCAGGTGAACCGACTGCTCTAACATTTGATTTTAACTTAACGGTTTCAAAACGGCTATTTTGTAACGGGGAAGTACAGCTTAAATATTTGTAGCTACTTTAACATGTATAATGTTTTAGGGGTAGTTATGATGTTAGATGCACAAATTTATATTGATATACAAAAGTATATTTTGCTCGTAGAACGTTTCATATTAAATTAATTATAATGAAAGTGGATTGTGTTTCCGCCCGGGATCGAACCGGGGACTTGCACGTGTAAAGCGCACGTGATAACCACTACACTGCGAAAACTACGAAGAAGTTTGACCTTTGTAAATATATGAAATGAATTGTTAATTTGATTTTTATAAATATATAATAGTAAAATATCACAAGTTTTATATTAATTCGTAACGATCAGATGATTTCATTGAATAGCTGATGTAATAAGTTTCAGGTTATGTTGTTAAAAACTAGCTATTTTAATTTGTCGCGTTTTCGAACAAATTATCGTAATTAAAATAAAAAGGATGGAATTAATAATACGTAATTAAAATATCATATTATTAAATTAAATAATATTATATTTAATTTAAAATAATAAATACGTTACATGAATTTTGTTTTTATTTCAATAACAGAATTTTTTTTAGTTTCAACTTGCAATATATTTCTACTTTTGCTTATTTTTTATAGAACATTGTGAAATAATATTTTCCGTAGTGATAAGCTTTGATTTCTGTTGTCAGGACGTAACCAGTCAGATGTTGCCCAAAGAGGCTGGAGCCAAACCCGCCAAAAAACTTTGTCGGATGAGAACTATCGGGCATCAAATCAGGTGAGACTTCCTCGTGTCTTCTTATATTCCGTTATTTAATATTCTTTAAAAAAAGGAGAGAAAGGGGTAAAATGAACTATTTCGAAAAATAAGATTACTGTTTTTATTTTAAAACATTTATAAATTTATTTCATTTCAAGTTTGTTAAACTGGGTTGATAAATAAATCTTTTTTATTTAATTAATAAATAAATCTTAAAATATATATATAAACAAAAATTCTGTAAAATAAGGTCAATTATTTTAAAAAATTTGACCGCGTTTTTTTGTGGTTTTTATGGAATATATAGATCTTTTCTAGATTCAAGCTAGACCAGAACAAAACATAAAACTTGTGTTCACCCATTAGAGAAGCATTACCGACAGACGGACGTAAAAAAACTGTCCTCCGTTACAGATTTCTCAGACGGCTAGAGACGAGCCTCAGAAGACGCGAGAGCCCCGAGAGGAACACGCTCGCCACTTCGCCCCTCCTGGTACATCCTCCAGCAGCTACATCCTCCATGCATCGCTCTAGCAGCGGCGGGCGGCTGGGTCGTTTGTCGCGCCATAGAGCCACGATGAGTGATGAGCCTTTACTCACACCCGAAGAAGTCTCCTGGAAAAGAGTCACCATCTCAGGCAGCGGTCACACGGATTAACCGGGAAAGTCTATTGACTTATTAAATTACCTTTGGGTCCGCAGGATCCGTTCACACACTTTAAGATAACCAATGGATGGCTTACATCAATGTACTATCATCTTTGTCAGACATTTTCTTCATTTCTACTTTGAAGACGACTTTAAGAACCAAATCAAATGTTTTTTTTTTTATTCAAAAGTTTCACTGTTTCCCTTCAAGACGGATAAAGTTAAGAGATCACGAAAAATCGATTGCCAGTGTGTGTGTGTGTGCGCGCGCGCGCAATTTGTGCATTACTGTAAACTAAACTATTCAGCAAATTTATTTAAAATCGACATAAAGAAATATGATTGCTCATGTCTACGGATTGAAAAAATTCTGGTTTTGAAATACTCGAAAAATCGTAAAATTTAGACTGATTTTTCAAAATCATATCATCAGATTTTGTTCGAATTTCTGCCGTATATGTATTTATATTTCAGGAGTTAATCGAAAGAAAGTCACCGCTTTATTTTTTCTTTAAATTCACATACGTGCGCGCGCTCAAACATACACACAAAACAAACAAGCAAACAAACACACACACACACACACACACACACACACACACACACACACACACACACACACACACACACACACACACACACACACACACACACACACACACACACACAGACACACACACACACGCTCAAACATACACACAAACAAACAAGCAAAACACACACACACACACACACACACACACACACACACACACAATCATACACACAAACACACACACATACACATACATCATACACATACACAAACAAACACACACACACACACACACACACACACACACACACACACTCAATCATACACACAAAAACACACACACACACACACACACAAACACACACACACACTCAAACATACAAGCAAACAAACACACACACTCAAACATACACACAAATACAAAAACACACCAACACAAAAACACAATCACACAAACACACACACAAAACATACACGCAAACAAACAAGCAAACACACACACACACACACACACACACACACACACACTCAAACAAACAAGGAAACAAACACATACACACACACACACACACACACACACACGCACACGCACGCACACACACACACACACACACACACACACACACACACACACACACACACACACACACACGCACACACACACACACGGTAAATTTATTTTATTTAAAATTATTTACACTCTCTTGAGTTGTAAGAATCATTCATGAACAAAATTTGAATAAATAATTTTAAGATATTAACCAACAAGTTTCTTTTACAATTTACGAACCAGATATTTGTAAAAATAATTGATTATGAGAAGATAATGGAAACTGATTTTATAGAATACCAAACTGGATTACACTGTAAAACAACATCAAGTTGTCTGTTCATAATGCAAGCTTGGTATACAAGTTACTCAACGTACCTAACGGACCCTTCTTAAATGCTGTATTTTTTGGGAGGGGATTGGTTTTAATGTCAAGTTTTTAAAATTTAATTTTTTTGAATAATAATGTTCCTGAAAGGATTAATAAGAAAATATTTGTTGTGAAAAGATTTTTCGTTAGTTGTCACGCGAAAGTCGTTGTTTTTAAATTACATTTGTAACGTTTAAATATGTTTTTTGTAATGTACATTTTCTTCTAAACGGTTCTAAATATTTTGCTGTTTTTTGATATAAAAAAAGCAAACATAATTAAAAAGTACGTCGTCCTTGAAGTTTATAATTTCATAATTTGGATGTTAAAAGAAATCTATTACGTTTACAAAAGCAATCGACTTTAACCAGTTCCCCACGTGATGGACTACAATCTGGTGTTATAAAATTTCACAGCTTTGCCAGAAAAGACTGCAAGTGATTTTTATTAAATCCATAGATTCACAGTTTTAGATAAAGTATAAAAAAAAAGATGGCAGTGGCATGACTGCCGACAGAAGTGACTACTTCTTATCACGGGTTATGGCTGTATATTTTACACAACAAAATAAAATTTATAGTCGATTTTCAAAATCATTAGTACATTATTTCAGTTTTTTATATTTCTAAATACAATATTATATGATTTCATGGTTTTATTAGGGATAAGGGTTTTCTACTATTCGGGTCCTTCAAACAATTAACAATCGGTGGTTCATCAAAAAAATACCTTTAATACGTTGAGATGTATTACCTTACATTATCTTGTAACAGTTACAACTATGGTTGATGACAACCCCAAGAATGAACACTACTGTCTTATTTTACACAACAAAATATATATTAATGTATTCAAACCAAAAGTAAAAGGGGAAGAAGTGTACGCCAATTTTTGTCTACTTACTTTTACCGCCGATTCGCCACTTATCAGCACCGCCCGGATGGAATGCTCTTCCGTAGATTGTGCCGACGCGAAGTCTTCGGGTCTTCCCAGAGATCGACCGTCTCCCGGAATTTACCGACATTCCGGTTCCCTCGGAATCGACTGTCCCCGCCCTACTTCTTCCCCGAGCTTTTATTTCCTGCTGTTCTACATACCTTGTTGCTTATTGCAACAAGCAGTGTGTCAGCAGTTCCGTAATTTGCCTGTCTTTGTCAATAGTGTTCTTCCTTTGACTGTGACCTCATTATAATATTTAAAACTAGTAACTAAAAATTAATATTTTTCTAAATCCTAACAGTTTTTTGCCAATACATAGATTTTTGCTACTTGACACTAGAATAGGCTATAATTGACCATTGGAGAAGCACGGAGTCCCAAATGTATTCCTGCTACTCTTAATATCTGACCCTGTGACTTTAATTGTCATTGTAAATGGAAACTTCAATGGAAACTGCAATATTTTAATTTGGAAAGACAGGTTGTTTGGAATTATAATTAAAATCATTGCAAATGTAAGCTTATAAACAATAATTTTATAATAAATAATAACAGGGATTCAGATTTTTAAAACGGGAATGCATCTATGTCCATCTCAGGTACCTAAGCCATGTTCATTTTAAATTTCATCTCAATCAGTCCAGTAGTTAATGTGTAATTGAATAACAAACAAAAACACACACATAAACTTTCAAATTTAAAATATTATAGTAAGAAGTATAAAATATTAAAACGTCACTGTTGTAGCCTACAGTTAACACATATCACAAAACTGAATACTAAATAATTCAGTTGCACTGGGTAAGTAGTATAATGGCATTTAAATAATTATTATTCACACCTACCAATATATAATAACGTATGAAATGTCACCATTACACAGTTAACACTTGACACAAAACTAAATAATCAAGTTGGACTGGGTAATTAATATAATGGCGCGAACATACAAGTTTTCACTTCAAAAATACATTTTAAAACAGGGATTCATATTTTTAAAACGGGAATACATCTATGTACATCTCAGGTACATAAACCATGTTCATTTTAAATTTCATCTCAATCGGTCCAGTAGTTAATGTGTGATTGAATAACAAACAAAAACACACATAAAATTTCAAATTTAAAATATTATATTAAGAAGTTTAAAATATTATTAAAACGTCACTGTTGTAGCCTACAGTTAAATCATAAAACTGAATATTAAATAATTCAGTTATACTGAGTAAGTAGTATAATGGCATTTAAATATTTATTATTCACATCTACCAATATATAATAACGTATAAAACGTCACTGTTACACAGTTAACATGTCATAAAACTAAATATTAAATAAAGTTTGACTGGATAAGTAGTATAATGGCGTTTAAAATAATTTAAATATTTATTATTCACACCTACCAATATATAATAAACGTATAAAACATCACTGTTACACAGTTAACACTTGACACAAAACTAAATAATAAAGTTGGACTGGGTAATTAATATAATGGCGCGAACATACAAATTTTAACTTCAAAAATACATTTTAAAACAGGGATTCAGATTTTTAAAACGGGAATACATCTATATACATCTCAGATACCTAATCATTTAAAATTTCATCTCAATCGGTCCAGTAGTTAATATGTGATTGAATAACAAACAAAACACATAAAATTTCAAATTTTAAATATTATATTAAGAAGTATAAAATATTATTAAAACGTCACTGTTGTAGCCTACAGTTAACACATATCATAAAACTGAATATTAAATAATTCAGTTATACTGGGTACGTACTATAATGACATTTAAATATTTATTATTCACATCTACCAATATATAATAACGTATAAAACGTCACTGTTATACAGTTAACATGTCATAAAACTAAATATTAAATAAAGTTGGACTGGGTAAATAGTATGATGGCGTTTAAAATAATTTAAACATTTATTATTCACACCTACCAACATACAATAAACGTATATAACGTAAACGTATAAAACGTCATAAAACTAAATACTAAATAAAGTTGGACTGGGTAAATACTATAATGGCGTTTAAAATAATTTAAACATTTATTATTCACACCTACCAACATATAATAAACGTATAAAACGTCACTGTTATACAGTTAACATGTCATAAAACTAAATACTAAATAAAGTTGGACTGGGTAAGTAGTATAATGGCGTTTAATATAATTTAAATATTTATTATTCACATCTACCAACATATAATAAACGTATAAAACGTCACTGTTACACAGTTAACACTTGTCATAAAACTAAATAATTAAGTCGGACTGGGTAAGTAATATAATGGCGCGAACATACAAGTTTTCATTTTAAAAATACATTTTAAAAAGAGCGTGATACGTGACGGCAAACTGAATTTTTTCCCGTGCAAAACATACATCCATACCCCGCCATAAGAAGTATTCATTTCAAAAAATCCTATAAAATGAAATTTCCAGCGCACAAATTCCAGTTCTATTTTCCAAATTGTTACATAATGTTTTATTTTAAAAAATCGTTCACTACAATGAACAACAAAATTCAAATGTTATTTCTTTTAACATCTTGTATATCGGATAGAAAAATAAAACATTTTTTTAATTGTTAAACATAATAATGTATTATACAAAACATTTTGCAAATCCGTCTATTTCGATGTTTGTCTCCGTTATTACGTTCCGTTTACTTTTCGTGTTTCCAATATTATGCGTTACATCTTCTCTATTCTATTTTTATACTTGAACTGTTTACTGTATAAATGTTGAATTTAATTTTTCTAATATTTTATACGTTCCTCACCTTATCATATGATAATACTTGTAAATAACCGGGAAAGTTTTGTTTGTTTAAGCGTTTAGGTGTTGAAACTTTGACTCGTTGAAACTTTATTTCCACATGTTCGATGTTGTGCTGTATTTTATAATGGTTTTTTATATCGATGTGCTCTCGCTAAAGTGTTTAATTTGTTTTCGATCCTTTTTTTTCGAATCGTTTTCGTTGTCGATACGTATTTTAAGATGTCGAAAAAACATGGATAATAATTTTTTTCAAATTCAACCAGAAGATAAATTATAACAGTGTCTTGGCATATTTCCTGAGTTACACAGAAGTAATTTACGAGGGTTATTCAGAAAGTAGATTACGTTTTTGGATAAAAAAAAAAACTAAGTACAGGAAAAAATTTTATTATATACATTTGAAAGAGGAACTAAAATACTATTTTTCGACATAATCGCCAAACAAATTTAGACATTTGTCATATCTGTGAACTAGCTTTGAAATTCCCGTGTCGTAGAATTCCGCCGCCTGTGACGCCAGCCAGTCAGTCACGCCCGCGCGGAGATCTGCGTCGTCATCGAAGCGCTGTGTTGCAAGCCAAGTCTTCATCTTCGGGAATAAGTGGAAATCACTAGGTGCCAGGTCCGGACTGTAGGGTGGATGAGGGAAAATCTCCCACTTGAAGGCCGTCAAGACGTCTTTTGTTCGATTTGCCGTGTGAGGGCGGGCATTGTCGTGCAAAAACAACACTTTTGCACTCAGTTTTCCTCTCCGCTTGTTCTGGATAGCTTGTCTTAAGTTTCGTAATGTTTGGCAATACCTTTTTTAAGACGAGCTATCCAGAACAAGCGGAGAGGAAAACTGAGTGCAAAAGTGTTGTTTTTGCACGACAATGCCCGCCCTCACACGGCAAATCGAACAAAAGACGTCTTGACGGCCTTCAAGTGGGAGATTTTCCCTCATCCACCCTACAGTCCGGACCTGGCACCTAGTGATTTCCACTTATTCCCGAAGATGAAGACTTGGCTTGCAACACAGCGCTTCGATGACGACGCAGATCTCCGCGCGGGCGTGACTGACTGGCTGGCGTCACAGGCGGCGGAATTCTACGACACGGGAATTTCAAAGCTAGTTCACCGATATGACAAATGTCTAAATTTGTTTGGCGATTATGTCGAAAAATAGTATTTTAGTTCCTCTTTCAAATGTATATAATAAAATTGTTTTCCTGTACTTAGTTTTTTTTTATCCAAAAACGTAATCTACTTTCTGAATAACCCTCGTATATTCCGCGTTTATCTCACGAACGCTTTGTATAAACTGTTAAAACGTATGAAATATAATTATAATAGACGATTATATTATGTATTGAAATACGTGAAGGTTTTTAAATTCTTATACATTGTACCATTGAACCATACATTGAACGTTTGATGGAAGTCAGTTAAATACTGCTTTAACTATTTAAATTTGTTCAACAAATATTTCGATAAGTCTTAGGGTCGGGCAGAACCAAAATCGATTTTTTAAAATCGCCGCCTTTTTATTTCCAAATTTTAGCCGTATTTGTTTTTCTATCGATACATTTTAAATTTGAACTTTTCTAATTTTTTTTTTCTAACGTCCGACTATTGTGCACACTTGGGCTAACGCAGACGATTGGATGATTTATAGCGTATGAAAATGACAAGTAATTCGGGTCCTCGGGGTGAAAGTACGCTATCCACTAGGCCACCGAGGCGGCCATTTTTCTAAAAATATATATAAATGAATACGTATTGCTTAGTTTTGTGGGCAACATTAAATGTATAAATTAGGCAGGGTAAAGTTTGTATAATGTATACCTGAACGTTATTAAATCGAGTTTTTAGCCGCCTCGGTGGTCTAGTGGATAGCGTACTTTCACCGAGGATCCGGGTTCGATTCCCGGCGAGGGCTTGGCATTTTCATACGCTATAAATCATTCCACCGTCTGCATTAGCCCAAGTGTGCACAATAGTCGGACGTTAAACACCAGAAAAAAAAATCGAGTTTTTCGACATAAAACTAATTAAGTTCCCAAAGTCTTTTGCACGTCTCAAGGTCGTTTCGGAACTGTATTTACTGTGGTTTTGATTTGACTTTCTCAGCATTGCTTTAAATTTAAAATATGTACAGTCGTTCTTGAGATAACACGCGTGAATTATTTACAATGGCACTCTTTTAACATTGTTTTCTATCAAAATCTGATAATAGTAAACAAAAAATATAGTATTTACTTACTTTATATAGTATAAATATATTTATATAGTATAAATATAGTATTTACTTGATAACCACTCTGTTTTGTTTTTGTATTTTTATCAGCAACATTATCAGAGTATGGTTAAGCGTACCAGTGTGTAATTATAGCAATTGTGACGTTTTACTTAGATTTGAGACATGCTGTTTGTAGGGTGCCAGAATAAAGGAGAAATTTTGAAAAATGTTTTCGCTGATTCAAACTTCAAAAAGTGATTCAGCTCACAAAGAATGAGTTGCGGAATTCGTTATTATTTTTCTCTCTCTTTTTAAGTTAATATTATTGTGAATGTCACTATGTTCGGTATAATAATCTGCCTCTATAGCTTCGTTGAACTGTTGAAGAGAAAGTTTGAAAGTGGCCAATCGGAAGCAAACGTATGATTTTGAAGAGCCAATCAGAAGCGAGCACGTTAGTTTAATGTACACGTGTTAGGCACGTAAACAGAGGATGGGTACGAGGTGGAGCTTGAAAGTTATAAATAGGACGAGCCATAATAATTAGTGCCTAGAAATGGGCGTTTTTGCTATTGTTACAAAACGTCAACAAACTGTTTGTAGAGGAAAAAAAGCTGCTTTTTAAAACAGTTGGAAAAAAACCGGTTTAGAAAACTGAAACTCGAAGTTGTATTAGCAGCTAAAACATAAAGCATATACGTTCAGTTTTCTAAGACTACTTTTTCATTCTCATTGCTACCATGTCCTTAAATTGTTTTTGGGTGTAAAGCATTTAGAAAGGATAAAAATAATCCTTATAAGTGTAGTAATAATATAACGGTTACATTCTCAAAACGTAATAATTACGTATGTCATTTTATATTTACAAAATGCAATGAATTTCTAATAGAAGCATTCTTTTTTTACTTAAAAATTAAATAGTTCTTTGCATATTTACCAAAATGCAAACGATTTAGAATATTTTTAGTCGATTAAAAAATATTGACGATTGATTATAAATATAAAAAATATGTTTAAATAAAATTAGGCTCTGTATCTACAAAATGTGAGAGGTTGTTACTACAACTCGCAACAAAATAGAGATAAACGTTGACATTGACCAAACAGTTCTTACTTCACTACAAGCAACAAGCAACTTTGGAATAAAGGAAAAAAGCATAAAAACAGGTAGAAGAAAAGCAGTTAGCAGGAAAACAGTTTTAGCGCTTGCAGCAACGTTCGAACAATTCATAAACCAGTCCAAATCCAACTGCCTGTTTCCATTTGAAAAATCATTTTGTTTGTCGTTGATATAAAAGCAGTTATTTTAACAGTTTGGTGTTTTCTGCCCCACCACTATTGGTGACCAGTATAGAAATAGTTTTTGAAGATGGAAGTTCTCCGAAACGCGTCAACGGAAGAATTGACGAAGCAAGGGAAGGCACATTATACTGAACATAGTGACAATAATCCTAGCAGAAAAGAAGAATATAAAGAGAATTATTGTGAATGTTTGAAAACAAAATTTGATATTGTTAAGCCTAACAATGTTATATTTAACATTAGTGAGCCGCCAGTGATCCTAAGGAACAAAAAAAGTATTTTAGTGGACTTGATTCGAAACCACGTTTTCATATAAAACTGTATTTCAGTGTAAAAATTTGTTAAGTTCTTTCTGGTCTACCAAAACTGCGACAAATCTAAGTAAAAAAGCACTGGTTGTCTTAAAACAGATATTATTTTTCTCATTGGAACATTTTATAGTGAGTGTTTAGTTCCTAATTAAATGCCAAGTCTGAGTTAAATCACAAAAAACAGGCTTTCGATGTTACCTCACTCAAATTATGAACCCGTGTTTGCTGGCAGACACCGGGAAACCAAAATTCCCTTCGAATTTCCCCGCTAAATGTTTAGTTAAGCTAGCTGGTCTTGTAAATATCAACGTTTTTTAACAATTGTTTATGAATCTGTGATATGT
>CM040186.1:11896831-11926831 GCA_022606455.1 Callitettix versicolor | reverse complement strand
TAACACCATTAAACTACTAACCCAGTCCAAATTTAATAATCAACTTACAACCAATACTATTATAGCTAGAGACTTGAAATTTTCAGGGTACCTTCTTACAACATTGTCGAGATGCACTGAAAAAGGGGTGCACTGAAAAACGATTTTCCAGTATGCAACCCCTAAAGAGGTAAACATGATGTACAACAATTTTTATTGGAAAAATGTGTTTTTCATCTGACCTTCTTAAAACGTACCATAGTCACTCTTAAGTATAAGTAATGAAATATATTTTCACCTTTTCCCCAAAACGCATCCCCTAAAGAGATTGAAAGAAGGTATAAAATATAAAAAAGGGGTACAATTTTGTATTGAAAAAATATTTTTTTTATCGTATATTCTAGAAATATGATATGAAACACATATTTCAACATTTTTCTGAATTCATCCCCTAAAAGAATACAAATGGAAAAAGGGTTATCATGGGAGAAAAAAGAATGTTTGCATTGGAGAAAAATATTTTTTATCAAATTTTCTTTAAAAGTAAACAAAATATTTTAAAACACAAATTATGATACACGCAATTCAGTATTTTCCCCCGAATTCATCCCCTAAAATGACAAAAATATAGAATAGGTATAAATGTTTGTATTGGACAAAAATATTCTTGATTAGATTTTCTTAAATTCGAATGGAACACGTTTGAAGACAACAAAACAACATATTCAGGTTATAATATTTTTTCATATTCATTGTAAAATAATCATGAGTTTAGATGATCACGCTTTTATTAATATATTTTTTATGTTTCTAAATTATTACATTACTGAAACAGTTTAAGTTCCGTGGGCGAAGCCGCGACGGGTAATGCTAGTATTTATAAATTCTCTAAATAATATATTTTTTTGGATTTGCTAGATACATGAAATACTTTAAAATATGTATTCCTATAAATATCAAAAATATTATGAATTCTCAAGTGGTTAGAAAAACTAGTCTTCATAATTGAACTTCAAACTTCTTTTGTGTTTTTCTATTATAATTTTAAATTTACTACCAGTTTGTTCTGCAGGCTGAAGTGTTGCCAGAACGTCAGGATTTCATGGTCCCAAGTCAGAATACCCCATAGCTCACTATCAAAAAAACATTATCCTTTAAGGTTTTCGTATTAACATACTGTATTTAAATTCTATTAACAACATAAAACTTACAGACGAATATCGTGAACTTAGTCACGTTCATTTGTATAGTACCTATAAATAGGTCTACAAACTTTGGTGTCCGGGACAGGTTTTACAGCGGCTAGGTATGTCACAGGGTATTCCTGTTTTATGACTTTCCCAAAACTTTGCATTATTCAAAGCGTATATCAGAGGTAACCCTTCCTTGCAAAATGTCGCTCATAAATATTAAACAAAGCTTACAGTAAAACGCTACGGGATAATGTTCCGTGCACTGTACGTAGAATGAGCAAACGTTTTATGTTAGAGCGAAAAAATGTTTTCGTTTTACGATGTTATTGTCGTTACACTTGGTTTAACATGCGAGTATTTTATGATTTAAATTATGCAACAGCTGATTTTAAATACAAGCAGCTGATATTGTAAGGAAATTAATTTTGTATTGCAAGCGTTTTGTGTACCTTCGCAAGACATTTTTATGTGTCTTTACAAGAACATGTTATGTGTCTTAGTAAGACTTTTTATGACATTTTATTTGTTTTCGTAAGACATTTTTAAGGACATTTTATGGTACTTATGCAGTGTAGGTTGTTTTTTCAAAATGTGATTTATTAATATTTTTTGTTTTATTTTATAACTGTTATTTATTTACAAACAGTTGTTTATTTTATAACTGTTGTTTTATTTTATAGCTGTTATTTATTTACAAACAGTTGTTTATTTTATAACTGTTGTTTTATTTTATAGCTGTTATTTATTTACAAACAGTTGTTTATTTTATAACTGTTGTTTTATTTTATAGCTGTTATTTATTTACAAACAGTTGTTTATTTTATAACTGTTGTTTTATTTTATAGCTGTTATTTATTTACAAACAGTTGTTTTTTTTATAACTGTTGTTTTATTTTATAACTGTTATTTATTTACTAACAGTTGTTTATTTTATAACTGTTGTTTTATTTTATAGCTATTATTCGTCGCGGCTTTATGTAGATAACAAAATTTATAGTCAATTTTCAAATTCAGAATAGAATTACTTCAATTTAATATATTTCTATACACAATATTATATAATTTGTGGTTTTCGGCTAAGACATATAGATTCTTGCTACTCGACACTAGAGAACAGGCAACATATAGCCTAACTTACCGTGGGAGAAGCACGCGAGTTCCCAAATGTATTCTTGCTACTCGACACTCTAGAACAGGCAATATAGCAAGCTTACCGTGGGAGAAGCACGCGAGTTCCCAAATGTATTCCTGCTACTCGACCCTCTAGAACAGGCAACATATAGCCTAACTTACCGTGGGAGAAGCACGCGAGTTCATAAATGTATTCTTGCTACTCGATACTCTAGAACAGACAACATATAGCCTAACACCGTGGGAGAAGCACGCGAGTTCCCAAATGTATTCTTGCTACTCGACACTTTAGAACAGGCAACATATAGCCTAACTTACCGTGGGAGAAGCACGCGAGTTTCCAAATGTATTCCTGCTACTCGACACTCTAGAACAGGCAATATAGCCTAGCTTACCGTGGGAGGAGCACGCGAGTTCCCAAATGTATTCTTGCTACTCGACACTCTAGAACAGACAACTTATAGCCTAACTTACCGAGGAGAAGCATGCGAGTTCCCAAATGTATTCCTGCTACTCGACACTCTAGAACAGGCAACATATAGCCTAACTTACCGTGGGAGAAGCACGCGAGTTCCCAAATGTATTCCTGCTACTCGACACTCTAGAACAGACAACATATAGCCTAACTTACCGTGGGAAAAGCACGCGAGTTCCCAAATGTATTCCTGCTACTCGACACTCTAGAACAGGCAACATATAGCCTAACTTACCGTGTGGAGAAGCACGCGAGTTCCCAAATGTATTCTTGCTACTCGACACTCTAGAACAGACAACATATAGCCTAACTTATAGTGGGAGAAGCACGCGAGTTCCCAAATGTATTCCTGCTACTCGACCCTCTAGAACAGGCAACATATAGCCTAACTTACCGTGGGAGAAGCACGCGAGTTCCCAAATGTATTCCTGCTACTCGACCCTCTAGAACAGGCAACATATAGCCTAACTTACCGTGAGAGAAGCACGCGAGTTCCCAAATGTATTCTTGCTACTCGACACTCTAGAACAGGCAACATATAGCCTAACTTATCGTGGGAGAAGCACGCGAGTTCCCAAATGAATTCTTGCTACTCGACACTCTAGAACAGGTAACATATAGCCTAACTTATCGTGGGAGAAGCACGCGAGTTCCCAAATGTATTATTGCTCCTCGACACTCTAGAACAGGCAACATATAGCCTAACTTACCGTGGGAGAAGCACGCGAGTTCCCAAATGTATTCTTGCTACTCGACACTCTAGAACAGGCAACATATAGCCTAACTTACCGTGGGAGAAGCACGCGAGTTCCCAAATGTATTCTTGCTACTCGACACTCTAGAACAGACAACATATAGCCTAACTTATAGTGGGAGAAGCATGCGAGTTCCCAAATGTATTCCTGCTACTCGACACTCTAGAACAGGCAATATAGCAAGCTTACCGTGGGAGAAGCACGCGAGTTCCCAAATGTATTCCTGCTACTCGACCCTCTAGAACAGGCAACATATAGCCTAACTTACCGTGGGAGAAGCACGCGAGTTCATAAATGTATTCTTGCTACTCGATACTCTAGAACAGACAACATATAGCCTAACACCGTGGGAGAAGCACGCGAGTTCCCAAATGTATTCTTGCTACTCGACACTTTAGAACAGGCAACATATAGCCTAACTTACCGTGGGAGAAGCACGCGAGTTTCCAAATGTATTCCTGCTACTCGACACTCTAGAACAGGCAATATAGCCTAGCTTACCGTGGGAGGAGCACGCGAGTTCCCAAATGTATTCTTGCTACTCGACACTCTAGAACAGACAACTTATAGCCTAACTTACCGAGGGAGAAGCATGCGAGTTCCCAAATGTATTCCTGCTACTCGACACTCTAGAACAGGCAACATATAGCCTAACTTACCGTGGGAGAAGCACGCGAGTTCCCAAATGTATTCCTGCTACTCGACACTCTAGAACAGACAACATATAGCCTAACTTACCGTGGGAAAAGCACGCGAGTTCCCAAATGTATTCCTGCTACTCGACACTCTAGAACAGGCAACATATAGCCTAACTTACCGTGGGAGAAGCACGCGAGTTCCCAAATGTATTCTTGCTACTCGACACTCTAGAACAGACAACATATAGCCTAACATATAGTGGGAGAAGCACGCGAGTTCCCAAATGTATTCCTGCTACTCGACCCTCTAGAACAGGCAACATATAGCCTAACTTACCGTGGGAGAAGCACGCGAGTTCCCAAATGTATTCCTGCTACTCGACCCTCTAGAACAGGCAACATATAGCCTAACTTACCGTGGGAGAAGCACGCGAGTTCCCAAATGTATTCTTGCTACTCGACACTCTAGAACAGGCAACATATAGCCTAACTTATCGTGGGAGAAGCACGCGAGTTCCCAAATGAATTCTTGCTACTCGACACTCTAGAACAGGTAACATATAGCCTAACTTATCGTGGGAGAAGCACGCGAGTTCCCAAATGTATTATTGCTCCTCGACACTCTAGAACAGGCAACATATAGCCTAACTTACCGTGGGAGAAGCACGCGAGTTCCCAAATGTATTCTTGCTACTCGACACTCTAGAACAGGCAACATATAGCCTAACTTACCGTGGGAGAAGCACGCGAGTTCCCTAATGTATTCTTGCTACTCGACACTCTAGAACAGGCAACATATAGCCTAACTTACCGTGGGAGAAGCATGCGAGTTCCCAAATGTATTCCTGCTACTCGACACTCTAGAACAGGCAACATATAGCCTAACTTATCGTGGGAGAAGCACGCTAGTTCCCAAATGTATTCCTGCTACTCGACACTCTAGAACAGGCAACATATAGCCTAACTTACCGTGGGAGAAGCACGCGAGTTCCCAAATGTATTCCTGCTACTCGACACTCTAGAACAGGCAACATATAGCCTAACTTACCGTGGGAGAAGCACGCGAGTTCCCAAATGTATTCCTGCTACTCGACACTCTAGAACAGGCAACATATAGCCTAAAGTCGAATTTTGCACCTGTCTCCTGTCAAATTGTTAGCTTTACGAAACTGGGCCCCAGGCTTAATGTGAACTAATTATACTAATTGTATCTAGACACAAAGATAATATGCCCTTCATCCTTCTTCTTGTTTTACTGAATAACAACAAACATTAATCTGGTTATAATATCTTGATGGCCCATTTGTCTTTAACGAAATGTTAGTGACTTATTTTACTGTATGGGTTGTCCGTAAAGTAAGGTTCCCAAGGCGCTATAGTCGCTGCGAACGTTGTTACGCGAGATCCGCTGACCTTGGCTTGCAGCTTGGTTCCTCCGCTCCCAATCCCCACTCCGCGAGCGGCTGCGACGCTCAGTCTTCGCTTGGTAGCCGTTAATAATGGAATTGCCTCTTCTGTCTTCCGGCAGGTGCGAATTACGCTCTGTGATTCGTTTTTGTGTGCAAAAAACACTGCGCCAGTGGACATTCATATCCAACTTTGTGAAGTCTACGGAGACAAATGTATGAGCATTGAACACGTGCGCGAATGGTTCAGAGAATTTAAAGACGGACGTTCATGATGAACAGCGTTCCGGACGGCCATCTGTATCGAACGAAAGTGGAAGAAGCAATGCTGAACGAACGTAGGGTGTTGTTCGGGAGCTCTCCGAGATGATACCTGATGTCAGCAAGACCTGCATTGATAAAATTTTGACAGACCATTTAAGTTATAACAAATTTGTGCAAAATGGATCCCAAGGAGACCACAAACGGCAACGGATTGATGCGGCCCGCGAATTTCTTCAGACCTACGAAACCGATGGCAAGAAATTCTTGGACTCCATTGTCACTGGGGACGAGACCTGGGTACACTACACGACACCGGAAACGAAAGAACAATCACGTCAGTGGAAATATCCAGAGTCGCCGAAGCCGCGAAAGTTCAAACAAACACTGTCTGCCGGCAAAGTCATGGCGAGCATGTTTTGGGACAGGAAGGCTTATATTGTTGTGCGAATTCATGGTTACCGGCACAACAATCAATGCTGATCATTACTGTGAGACGTTAAGGAACCTTCGCAGGGCGATTCAAAACAAGAGGAAAGGCATGCTCACGAATAGAATTTGTTTCCATCAAGACAACGCTCGCCCGCACACCACCCGTGTAACAACCGATCTCATCAAATTGTTGCATGGGATACTGTCACACATCCGCCCTACAGCCCCAAGTGACTAACATCTCTTCCCTAATTTGAAGGAACACGTATGTTGGACGTATTTCAGTACCAGAGAGGAGCTGAAAGAAAACGTTTTAAGCTACCTTCGCGGCGCGGCGGGAGAGTTTTTCGACTCAGGCATACAAAAGATGGTTCACCCTATGGAAAAATGCATCGACCTCAACTGCGATTGAAAAATGTAAAAAAAAAAGTGTAAGCTTTCCAAAAACATATTATTCAATGCAAATAAACATGTTTTTCATTGTGAAAAATTATTGGGAACCTTACGGACAACCCTAGTATTTATGTCGTCTGACTTCGTTCAGTCAATGCCTAATATTAGCTTTAAGAGTTTCGTTGATACACAACTCATGGGGATGTATTCGTTATTTTTTTTCGCTTTAAACAGCGTCATTTTAAAAAGAATTTTTCTGATTCAGGCATTAATTGGTATTTATAATCTGAATTATTATTCCAGCTGATGTCAGATCAGCTGCTTCAGGCAGATTCATAGACATTTTCACGAAATTATCTATATAAAACAAAATATCAGGTATATCTTGGAATAAATACTGTTCGTATGTAAATAACTAATATAACCTAAGTAATAATTTAATTTTATAATTTCATATATTGTAAAATAGTTTATTATATTTTTAACAACGTTTTATATTAATTTATATTATTGAGACATCTCACCTGTGTTAATTAGTTTTCAAATCTAACCTCAAATTTTATAAATTTTACAACAATTTTATTTTAATTTTAAATGTAAAATCAGTAAATGTTTTTTCTAGGCCTACAACTATTTTATTTTATTATTAATTGCAAAATATATACTAAGAATTGTTTTCAGTTTTTTCTTAATGCCATCCTATCAATGTTTAACCAGTATTTTATACTGAGTAGGTCTAAATTTAATATTATTAATAATAGCCTACTTTAATTATAGTTGTGTTTAATGTTCAGGTCTATATTTTAGCAGACTTTTTTAATTAATCCAACATTTTCACATCTAAAAAAAAAAAAGTAGCCGCCTCGGTGGACTAGTTGATAGCGTACTGGGCTTTCACCCCGAGGACCTGGGTTTGATTCCCGGCCAGGGCTTGGCATTTTCATACGCCATAAATCATCCCATCGTCTGCATTAGCCCAAGTGTGCACAATAGTCGGACGTTAAACAGCCGCCTCGGTGGCCTAGTGGATAGCGTACTAGGCTTTCACCCTGAGGACCCGGGTTTGATTCCCGGCCAGGGCTTGGCATTTTCATACGCCATAAATCATCCCATCGTCTGCATTAGCCCAAGTGTGCACAATAGTCGGACGTTAAACAGCCGCCTCGGTGGCCTAGTGGATAGCGTACTAGGCTTTCACCCTGAGGACCCGGGTTTGATTCCCGGCCAGGGCTTGGCATTTTCATTCGCTATAAATCATCCCATCGTCTGCATTAGCCCAAGTGCGCACAATAGTCGGACGTTAAACAGCCGCCTCGGTGGTCTAGTGGATAGCGTACTAGGCTTTCACCCTGAGGACCCGGGTTTGATTCCCGGCCAGGGCTTGGCATTTTCATTCGCTATAAATCATCCCATCGTCTGCATTAGCCCAAGTGTGCACAATAGTCGGACGTTAAACAGCCGCCTCGGTGGCCTAGTGGATAGCGTACTAGGCTTTCACCCCGAGGACCCGGGTTCGATTCCCGGCTAGGGCTTGGCATTTTCATACGCTATAAATCATCCCATCGTCTGCATTAGCCCAAGTGTGCACAATAGTCGGACGTTAAACAGCCGCCTCGGTGGTCTAGTGGATAGCGTACTAGGCTTTCACCCCGAGGACCCGGGTTTGATTCCCGGCGAGGACTTGGCATTTTCATACGCTATAAATCATCACATCGTCTGCATTAGCCCAAGTGTGCACAATAGTCGGACGTTAAACAGCCGCCTCGGTGGCCTAGTGGATAGCGTACTGGGCTTTCACCCCGAGGATTTGGGTTCGATTCCCGGCCAGGGCTTGGCATTTTCATACGCCATAAATCATCCTATCGTCTGCATTAGCTCAAGTGTGCACAATAGTCGGACGTTAAACAGCCGCCTCGGTGGTCTAGTGGATAGCGTACTAGGCTTTCACCCTGAGGACCCGGGTTCGATTCCCGGCCAGGGCTTGGCATTTTCATACGCTACAAATCATCCCATAGTCTGCATTAGCCCAAATGTGCACAATAGTCGGACGTTAAACAGCCGCCTCGGTGGCCTAGTTGATAGCGTACTGGGCTTTCACCCTGAGGACCTGGGTTTGATTCCCGGCGAGGGCTTGGCATTTTCATACGCTATAAATCATCCCATCGTCTGCATTAGCCCAAGTGTGCACAATAGTCGGACGTTAAACACCAAAAAAAAAAATCTAAAAAAAGTCACCTGTTTTTTCACAGTACATGTGAAGATTTTTATGCAGACCTATTTTTCCTATTTTTACTTGAATATCTGCGATGTAGGCTATACAAATTCGCGATTTTAGTGAAATTGAAAGACTTTTTAAGTTAACTCTCGATTTACAAAGCATTTACAAGAAAACTTTTAGCGTGATCAAATACAGATAAAGGGATCATTTGATTGGCGTTTGTTTATTTTCACCCAATAATATTTCCGTTTCAGAAGGAAACAATGGCCAATCAGAGTTATTCAGATAAACAAAAACCAAAATTAAAGTTCGCAGTTGACCCTCAATGTGCCAGCACAGTAAGTGATGCTCTCAGAGACAGAGGCTGGGAAGAGGTAAGTAGACTCATTTTAAAATAAGGATTCGCGTATTAACACAAACATTAATTAAACAGTGATTGATTGATTTTAATTTGTAGTTTTAAAAATCATAAATTTGCAATAATCTGTGACAAATATAAATTACACTCATTAATAACTTGTACTAGTGACATAAACTTTTTCTCAATGTAGACTACTTCACAGTGGCAGCCTCCTCATCGAGTTTTTTGCAAAAATTTCGGCTCAAATTCTGTTAAAAAAAGAAATATAAATTGAATCGATACGAATTTAAAATAAACGGGCGTTTTGGTTCGTATAATTTTTTGCAAAAAATCAACCAAAAATCTGTCAGTTATTTTTTATGTTTGTGAAAACCTGTACTTTTTAAACTGATTGGTTTTTATAGTTATTTGATGAATATTTCAACAAAATCATTGAACAGGTTATCAGTAATTGAGTCACTTAGATTTTTATAAAGCACGTTTTTTACTAAAGTTAATGTTTTGGAGAAAAATCGATACTTTCGATCAAAAGATCTTTTGATCTTTGAAAGTATCCGAGCAAATTTTGGAAAAATGTTGAAGTCACTTTTAAGAAAAATGTAATGTTATCGAGGCAGCCGCGAATTTTAAAGTTTTTTAATTTTCACAGTACATTAATAAATCAAAGAGTATTCACTAGAGGAATGAGACTAATTTAGGGTAGTTTTTTTGTCCCAATTTTGGGGTTGTAAGTGAAAATGTATAGTCAGTTGCACGGAAAAGAATGTGGTGGAGTCCCAAATTTTAATTAATTAGTTAAACTTAGTTAATATTTATGATCGTTGTTACTTGATTTATTGGATTTTTCTCATTTATAATATTTTGGTGTTTCCTGGCAAAGTAATCAAAGGATCTATTCTACTTCAGCAGACTGGTGCCCTCAGCAATCCACTGACTAACTCATTCAAATTGGGGGTCCTTGGGGTATACTTTCGTCAGCATTCTCAACTTAGTCTTAAAAGGCTTGTGTTTCTCACCCGAAGGTTTAAACATCTCACCCCAGAGATGTCTGTCGCTTATAGAATTAAATGGAAGCCCCTCTTCTGCCACCTCTCTTCTTCCCAATTTGCAATTTTTCTTTCCCCACAAACGTTTGTAGACTGCCTCACTGTTTTGAGATATTCGACCTCGTCTCTTACTTTATCCGCTGCAGGTCGGGAAGGTCTCATAGTTAGCTGTAAGTCACTGCTTGCGGTAGACTGCCTCACTGTTCTGAGATAATAGACCTCGCCTCTTACTTTATCCGCTGCAGGTCGGGAAGGTCCCATAGTTTGCTGTAACTCACTGCTTGCGGTAGACTGCCTCACTGTTCTGAGATATTCGACCTCGTCTCTTACTTTATCCGCTGCAGGACGGGAAGGTCCCTTAGTTTGCTGTAAGTCACTGCTTGCGGTAGACTTCCTCACTGTTCTGAGATATTTGACCTCGTCTCTTACTGTATCCGCTGCAGGACGGGAAGGTCCCATAGTTTGCTGTAACTCACTGCTTGCGGTAGACTGTCTCACTGTTCTGAGATATTTGACCTCGCCTCTTACTGTATCCGCTGCAGGACGGGAAGGTCCCATAGTTTGCTGTAAATCACTGGATGCGGTAGACTGTCTCACTGTTCTGAGATATTCGACCTCGTCTCTTACTGTATCCGCTGCAGGACGGGAAGGTCCCATAGTTTGCTGTAACTCACTGCTTGCGGTAGACTGCCTCACTGTTCTGAGATATTCGACCTCGTCTCTTACTTTATCCGCTGCAGATCGGGAAGGTCCCATAGTTTGCTGTAAGTCACTGCTTGCGGTAGACTGCCTCACTGTTCTGAGATATTCGACCTCGCCTCTTACTTTATCCGCTGCAGATCGGGAAGGTCCCATAGTTTGCTGTAAGTCACTGCTTGCGGTAGACAGCCTCACTGTTCTGAGATATTTCACCTCGTCTCTTACTTTACCCGCTGCAGGTCGGGAAGGTCCCATAGTTTGCTGTAAGTCACTGCTTGCGGTAGACAGCCTCACTGTTCTGAGATATTTCACCTCGTCTCTTACTGTATCCGCTGCAGGACGGGAAGGTCCCATAGTTTGCTGTAACTCACTGCTTGCGGTAGACTGCCTCACTGTTCTGAGATATTTGACCTCGTCTCTTACTGTATCCGCTGCAGGACGGGAAGGTCCCATAGTTTGCTGTAACTCACTGCTTGCGGTAGACTGCCTCACTGTTCTGAGATATTTCACCTCGTCTCTTACTGTATCCGCTGCAGGACGGGAAGGTCCCATAGTTTGCTGTAACTCACTGCTTGCGGTAGACTGCCTCACTGTTCTGAGATATTTGACCTCGTCTCTTACTGTATCCGCTGCAGGACGGGAAGGTCCCATAGTTTGCTGTAACTCACTGCTTGCGGTAGACTGCCTCACTGTTCTGAGATATTTGACCTCGTCTCTTACTGTATCCGCTGCAGGACGGGAAGGTCCCATAGTTTGCTGTAAGTCACTGCTTGCGGTAGACAGCCTCACTGTTCTGAGATATTTCACCTCGTCTCTTACTGTATCCGCTGCAGGACGGGAAGGTCCCATAGTTTGCTGTAACTCACTGCTTGCGGTAGACTGCCTCACTGTTCTGAGATATTTGACCTCGTCTCTTACTGTATCCGCTGCAGGACGGGAAGGTCCCATAGTTTGCTGTAACTCACTGCTTGCGGTAGACTGCCTCACTGTTCTGAGATATTTGACCTCGTCTCTTACTGTATCCGCTGCAGGACGGGAAGGTCCCATAGTTTGCTGTAAGTCACTGCTTGCGGTAGACAGCCTCACTGTTCTGAGATATTTCACCTCGTCTCTTACTGTATCCGCTGCAGGACGGGAAGGTCCCATAGTTTGCTGTAACTCACTGCTTGCGGTAGAATGTCTCACTGTTCTGAGATATTTCACCTCGTCTCTTACTGTATCCGCTGCAGGACGGGAAGGTCCCATAGTTTGCTGTAACTCACTGCTTGCAGTAGAATGTCTCACTGTTCTGAGATATTTGACCTCGTCTCTTACTGTATCCGCTGCAGGACGGGAAGGTCCCATAGTTTGCTGTAAGTCACTGCTTGCGGTAGACAGCCTCACTGTTCTGAGATATTTCACCTCGTCTCTTACTGTATCCGCTGCAGGACGGAAAGGTCCCATAGTTTGCTGTAACTCACTGCTTGCGGTAGAATGTCTCACTGTTCTGAGATATTTGACCTCGTCTCTTACTGTATCCGCTGCAGGACGGGAAGGTCCCATAGTTTGCTGTAAGTCACTGCTTGCGGTAGACAGCCTCACTGTTCTGAGATATTTCACCTCGTCTCTTACTGTATCCGCTGCAGGACGGGAAGGTCCCATAGTTTGCTGTAACTCACTGCTTGCGGTAGAATGTCTCACTGTTCTGAGATATTTGACCTCGTCTCTTACTGTATCCGCTGCAGGTCGGGAAGGTCCCATAGTTTGCTGTAACTCACTGCTTGCGGTAGAATGTCTCACTGTTCTGAGATATTTGACCTCGTCTCTTACTTTATCCGCTGCAGGTCGGGAAGGTCCCATAGTTTGCTGTAAGTCACTGCTTGCGGTAGACTGCCTCACTGTTCTGAGATATTTGACCTCGTCTCTTACTTTATCCGCTGCAGGTCGGGAAGGTCCCATAGTTTGCTGTAACTCACTGCTTGCGGTAGACTGTCTCACTGTTCTGAGATATTCGACCTCGTCTCTTACTTTATCCGCTGCAGGACGGGAAGGTCCCATAGTTTGCTGTAAGTCACTGCTTGCGGTAGACTGCCTCACTGTTCTGAGATATTTGACCTCGTCTCTTACTTTATCCGCTGCAGGTCGGGAAGGTCCCATAGTTTGCTGTAACTCACTGCTTGCGGTAGACTGTCTCACTGTTCTGAGATATTTCACCTCGTCTCTTACTGTATCCGCTGCAGGACGGCAAGGTCCCATAGTTTGCTGTAACTCACTGCTTGCGGTAGACTGCCTCACTGTTCTGAGATATTTGACCTCGTCTCTTACTGTATCCGCTGCAGGACGGGAAGGTCCCATAGTTTGCTGTAACTCACTGCTTGCGGTGGAATGTCTCACTGTTCTGAGATATTTGACCTCGTCTCTTACTGTATCCGCCGCAGGACGGGAAGGTCCCATAGTTTGCTGTAACTCACTGCTTGCGGTAGAATGTCTCACTGTTCTGAGATATTTGACCTCGTCTCTTACTGTATCCGCTGCAGGACGGGAAGGTCCCATAGTTTGCTGTAACTCACTGCTTGCGGTAGACTGCCTCACTGTTCTGAGATATTCGACCTCGCCTCTTACTTTATCCGCTGCAGTACTTGCACAATGTGTTAACTGTTACTGAAGGGAGCAGATAGATACAGCTACTTTGTACAGGTGAAACGGGATTCTGAATGTTGGGACTTGTGCTGGTGCGAGATGTGCACACTGCGGGACACGCTGGACAGTGTGCGTCACGGCAGTAACCAACTTGTGTCTCACTTCCGCAAGAATTACGAGCTGACAGTGAAGAACATGCTGTTCAGGAACATCAAGAGATACAAGTGAGCATATCAAACTAGTGAAATTCGCTTCTATCACGTCAACGAGGCAGTATAAGCAATAACAGAATGTGCTTTAAATGTTTAGGAGATTTTTATTGCAATCGCAGAAGTCAGAAGAAGCTGCACTATGCGACTGCCTTCCTGTTTGCTTTGAGATGCCTGTAAGTTAACAATTTCATCCAATTAGCTAATAAATGAAGGTACTGGACACTGAACATTCATGTCTCTCTCTCACTCTTCCTCTATCTCTCTCACCCTCTATTTCTTTCTTTATCTCTCTCTCTCACACACATCACAAACACACACACACACACACACACACACACACACACACACACACACACACACACAGCCTTTCTCTCACTCTCTCGCCCTCTCGCTCTCTCTTTCTCTCTCTTTGTATCTCTTTCCCTCCATCTCTCTCTATCTCTCACACACACACTCACTCAGCCTCTCTCTCACTCTCTCGCCTTCTATCTCTCTCCCTCTTTCTCACACATACACACACACACACTCTCACACTCACTCAGCCTCTCTCTCACTCTGTCGCCCTCTATCTCTCTCACGCGCGCATACACACACACACACACACACACACACACACACACACACACACTCACTCAGCCTCTCTCTCACTATCTCGGCCTTTATCTCTCTCTCTCTCTCTCTCTCACACACACACACACACACACACACACACACACACACACACACACACACACACTCACTCAGCCTCTCTCTCACTATCTCGGCCTTTATCTCTCTCTCTCTCTCACACACACACACACACACACACACACACAAACACACACACTCACTCAGCCTCTCTCTCACTATCTCGGCCTTTATCTCTCTCTCTCTCTCTCTCTCACACACACACACACACACACACACAGCCTCTCTCTCACTCTCTAGGCCTTTATTTCTCTCTCTCTCTCTCACACACACACACACACACACGCACGCACGCACATGCACGCACATGCACGCACGCGCACACACATACACACACACACACACACACACACATTTTTTCCCCAATACAAACACTTATACATTTTTATATTTTTATGTTCTTTTAGAGGATGAATTCGGGGGGGGGCAATGCTTAATTACGTGTATCATAATTTTTGTTTTAAAATATTTTTTTACTTTTAAGAAAATATGATAAAAAATATTTTTCCCCAATACAAACACTTATACATTTTTATATTTTTGTGTTCTTTTAGAGGATGTATTCGGGGGGGGCAATGCTTAATTACATATATCATAATTTTTTTTTTTAATATTTTGTTTACTTTTAAGAAAATATGATAAAAAATATTTTTCCCCAATACAAACACTTATACATTTTTATATTTTTGTGTTCTTTTAGAGGATGTATTCGGGGGGGGGCAATGCTTAATTACGTATATCATAATTTTTGTTTTAAAATATTTTGTTTACTTTTAAGAAAATATGATAAAAAATATTTTTCCCCAATACAAACACTTATACATTTTTATATTTTTGTGTTCTTTTAGAGGATGTATTCGGGGGGCAATGCTTAATTACGTATATCATAATTTTGTTTTAAAATATTTTGTTTACTTTTAAGAAAATATGATAAAAAATATTTTTCCCCAATACAAACACTTATACATTTTTATATTTTTGTGTTCTTTTAGTGGATGAATTCGGTGGGGGAGGGCAATGCTGAATTACGTGTATCATAATTTTTGTTTTAAAATATTTTGTTTACTTTTAAGAAAACATGATAAAAAATATTTTTCCCCAATACAAAAACTTATACATTTTTATATTTTTGTTCTTTTAGAGGATGAATTCGGGGGGCAATGCTTAATTACGTGCATCATAATTTTTGTTTTAAAATATTTTGTTTACTTTTAAAAAAATCCGTTAAAAAATATTTTCTCCAATGAAAACACTCTTTTTTTTAAACTATACATCATTTTTACATTTTTATTCTTTTAGGGAATTAATTCGGAAAAATGTTGAAATACGTGTTTCAAACCCACTGTAAGGTTCTAAGTACGATAAGGAAGGGATAATGATTAAAATAATTGTTTTAAAAGAGGTGAATAATTTAATTACAATTGTTTATTTAAAACTAATACCGATTTACTGAAAACTAAACTATCTATATATCTAAAAGGCAACGTCCTGACTGATCAACGTACAGCCCAAACTATAAAACCTAGAGACTTGAAATTTTAAGGATGCCTTCGTTTTAATATGTAAGCGCGTACTAAGAAAGGATTTTGCAAAAAATTGATTTTAACTCCATTAAACTACTTACCCAGTCCAAATTTAATAAATAACGTACATCCAATACTATTATAGCTAGAGACTTGAAATTTTCAAGGTACATTCTTACAACAATGTCAAGGTGCACTAATAAAGGATTTTGCAAAAATATGATATTAACACCATTAAACTACTAACCCAGTCCAAATTTAATAATCAACTTACAGCCAATACTATTATAGCTAGAGACTTGAAATTTTCAGGGTACCTTCTTACAACATTGTCGAGATGCACTGAAAAAGGGGTGCACTGAAAAACGATTTTCCAGTGTGCAACCCCTAAAGAGGTAAACATGAGGTACAACAATTTTTATTGGAAAAATGTGTTTTTCATCTGACCTTCTTAAAACGTAACATAGTCACTCTTAAGTATAAGTAATGAAATATATTTTTCAACTTTTCCCCAAAACGCATCCTCTAAAGAGATTGAAAGAAGGTATACAATATAAAAAGGGGTACAATTTTGTATTGAAAAAATATTTTTTTATCTTATATTCTAGAAATATGCTACGAAACACAAATTTCAACATTTTTCTGAATTCATCCCCTAAAAGAATAAAAATGTAAAAAGAGTTATCATGGGATGAAAAAAGAGTGTTTGCATTGGAGAAAAATATTTTTTATCAAATTTTCTTAAAAGTAAACAAAATATTTTAAAACACAAATTATGATACACGCAATTCAGTATTTTCCCCCGAATTCATCCCCTGAAAGGGCAAAAATATAGAATAGGTATATATGTTTGTATTGGACAAAAATATTGGCAACATATAGCCTAGCTTACCGTGGGAGAAGCACGCGAGTTCCCAAATGTATTCTTGCTACTCGACACTCTAGAACAGACAACATATAGCCTAGCTTACCGTGGGAGAAGCACGCGAGTTCCCAAATGTATTCTTGCTACTCGACACTCTAGAAGAGACAACATATAACCTAGCTTACCGTGGGAGAAGAACGCGAGTTCCCAAATCTATTCTTGCTACTCGACACTCTAGAACAGACAACATATAGCCTAGCTTACCGTGGGAGAAGCACGCGAGTTCCCAAATGTATTCTTGCTACTCGACACTCTAGAACAGGCAACATAGGGCCTAGCTTATCGTGGGAGAAGCACGCGAGTTCCCAAATGTATTCTTGCTACTCGACACTCTAGAACAGACAACATATAGCCTAGCTTACCGTGGGAGAAGCACGCGAGTTCCCAAATGTATTCTTGCTACTCGACACTCTAGAACAGACAACATATAGCCTAGCTTACCGTGGGAGAAGCACGCGAGTTCCCAAATGTATTCTTGCTACTCGACACTCTAGAACAGGCAACATAGGGCCTAGCTTATCGTGGGAGAAGCACGCGAGTTCCCAAATGTATTCTTCCTACTCGACACTCTAGAACAGACAACATATAGCCTAACTTATCGTGGGAGAAGCACACGAGTTCCCAAATGTATTCTTGCTACTCGACACTCTAGAAGAGACAACATATAACCTAGCTTACCGTGGGAGAAGAACGCGAGTCCCCAAATCTATTCTTGCTATTCGACACTCTAGAACAGGCAACATATAGTGTCCTGTTGTTGATCAGATTTTCTTAAATTCGAATGGAACACGTTTGAAGACAATAAAACAACATATTCAGGTTATAATATTTTTTCATATTCACTGTAAAATAATCACGAGTTTAGATGATCACGCTTTTATTAATATATTTTTTTATGTTTCTAAATTATTACATTACTGAAGCAGTTTAAGTTTCGTGGACGAAGCCGCGACGGGTAATGCGAGAAGTTCATTTATAAATTCTCTAAATAATATATTTTTTTGGATTTGCTAGATACATGAAATACTTTAAAATACGTATTCTTATAAATATCAAAAATATTATGAATTCTCAAGTGGTTAGAAAAACTGAACTTCATAATTGAACTTCAAACTTCTTTTGTGTTTTTCTATTATAATTTTAAATTTACTACCAGTTTGTTTTACAGGCTGAAGTGTTGCCAAAACGTCAGGATTTCATGGTCCCAAGTCAGCTCACTATCAAAAAAACATTATCCTTTAAGGTTTTCGTATTAACCTAAAAAAATACTGTATTTAAATTCAATTAACAACATAAAACTTACAGACGAATATCGTGAACTTAGTCACGTTCATTTGTATAGTACCTATAAATAGGTCTACAAACTTTGGTGTCCGGGACAGGTTTTACAGCGGCTAGGTATGTCACAGGGTATTCCTGTTTTATGACTTTCCCAAAACTTTGCATTATTCAAAGCGTATATCAGAGGTAACCCTTCCTTGCAAAATGTCGCTCATAAATATTAAACAAAGCTTACAGTAAAACGCTACGGGATAATGTTCCGTGCACTGTACGTAGAATGAGCGGAACGTTTTATGTTAGAGCGAAAAAATGTTTTCGTTTTACGATGTTATTGTCGTTACACTTGGTTTAACATGCGAGTATTTTATGATTTAAATTATGCAACAGCTGATTTTAAATACAAGCAGCTGATATTGTAATGAAATTAATTTCATATTGCAAGCGTTTTGTGTACCTTCGAAAGACATTTTTATGTGTCTTTACAAAAACATGTTATGTGTCTTAGTAAGACTTTTTATGACATTTTATTTGTTTTCGTAAGACATTTTTAAGGACATTTTATGGTACTTACGCAGTGTAGGTTGTTTTTTCAAAATGTGATTTACTAATATTTTTTGTTTTATTTTATAACTGTTATTTATTTATAAACAGTTGTTTATTTTGTAACTGTTGTTTTATTTTATAACTGTTATTTATTTACAAACAGTTGTTTTTTTTATAACTGTTGTTTTATTTTATAGCTGTTATTCGTCGCGGCTTTATGTAGATAACAAAATTTGTAGTCAATTTTCAAATTCAGAATAGAATTACTTCAATTTAATATATTTCTATACACAATATTATATAATTTGTGGTTTTCGGCTAAGACATATAGATTCTTGCTACTCGACACTAGAGAACAGGCAACATATAACCTAACTTACCGTGGGAGAAGCACGCGAGTTCCCAAATGTATTCCTGCTACTCGACCCTCTAGAACAGGCAACATATAGCCTAATTTACAATGGGAGAAGCACGCGAGTTCCCAAATGTATTCCTGCTACTCGACACTCTAGAACAGGCAACATATAGCCTAACTTAACATGGAAGAAGCATGCGAGTTCCCAAATGTATTCTTGCTACTCGACACTCTAGAACAGGCAACATATAGCGTAACTTAACATGGAAGAAGCATGCGAGTTCCCAAATGTATTATTGCTACTCGACCCTCTAGAACAGGCAATATATAGCGTAACTTAACATGGAAGAAGCATGCGAGTTCCCAAATGTATTATTGCTACTCGACCCTCTAGAACAGGCAACATATAGCCTAACTTACAGTGGGAGAAGCACGCGAGTTCCCAAATGTATTCCTGCTACTCGACCCTCTAGAACAGGCAACATATAGCCTAACTTACCGTGGGAGAAGCACGCGAGTTCCCAAATGTATTCCTGCTACTCGACCCTCTAGAACAGGCAACATATAGCCTAATTTACAATGGGAGAAGCACGCGAGTTCCCAAATGTATTCCTGCTACTCGACACTCTAGAACAGGCAACATATAGCCTAACTTAACATGGAAGAAGCATGCGAGTTCCCAAATGTATTCTTGCTACTCGACACTCTAGAACAGGCAACATAGGGCCTAGCTTACCGTGGGAGAAGCACGCGAGTTCCCAAATGTATTCCTGCTACTCGACCTTCTAGAACAGGCAACATATAGCCTAACTTACCGTGGGAGAAGCACGCGAGTTCCCAAATGTATTCCTGCTACTCGACCCTCTAGAACAGGCAACATATAGCCTAACTTACCGTGGGAGAAGCACGCGAGTTCCCAAATGTATTCCTGCTACTCGACACTCTATAACAGACAACATATAGCCTAACTTATCGTGGGAGAAGCACGCGAGTTCCCAAATGTATTCCTGCTACTCGACAGTCTAGAACAGGCAACATATAGCCTAACTTACCGTGGGAGAAGCACGCGAGTTCCCAAATGTATTCCTGCTACTCGACACTCTAGAACAGACAACATATAGCCTAACTTATCGTGGGAGAAGCACGCGAGTTCCCAAATGTATTCCTGCTACTCGACAGTCTAGAACAGGCAACATATAGCCTAACTTACCGTGGGAGAAGCACGCGAGTTCCCAAATGTATTCCTGCTACTCGACACTCTAGAACAGGCAACATATAGCCTAACTAAGTCGAATTTTGCACCTGTCTCCTGTCAAATTGTTAGCTTTACGAAACTGGGCCCCAGGCTTAATGTGAACTAATTATACTAATTGTATCTAGACACAAAGATAATATGCCCTTCATCCTTCTTCTTGTTTTACTGAATAACAACAAACATTAATCTGGTTATAATATCTTGATGGCCCATTTGTCTTTAACGAAATGTTAGTGACTTATTTTACTGTATGGGTTGTCCGTAAAGTAAGGTTCCCAAGGCGCTATAGTCGCTGCGAACGTTGTTACGCGAGATCCGCTGACCTTGGCTTGCAGCTTGGTTCCTCCGCTCCCAATCCCCACTCCGCGAGCGGCTGCGACGCTCAGTCTTGGCTTGGTAGCCGTTAATAATGGAATTGCCTCTTCTGTCTTCCGGCAGGTGCGAATTACGCTCTGTGATTCGTTTTTGTGTGCAAAAAACACTGCACCAGTGGACATTCATATCCAACTTTGTGAAGTCTACGGAGACAAATGTATGAGCATAGAATACGTACGTAAATAGTGCAGAGAAATTAAAAAAGACGGACGTTCATGACGAACAGCGTTCCGTACGGCTATCTGTTTCAGACGAAACGATTGCGAAAGTGGAAGAAGCAATGCTGAACGATCGAAGGGTGCTGTTCGGGAACTCTCCGAAATGATCCCTGATGTCAGCAAGACCTGCATTGATAAAATTTTGAAAGACCATTTAAGGTATAACAAATTTGTACAAAATGGATCCTAAGCAGACCACAAACGGCAACGGATTGATGCGGCCTGCGAATTTTCTCAGGCCTACGAAACCGATGACAAGAAATTCTTACACTCCATTGTCACTGAGGACGAGACATGGGTACACTATACAACACCGGAAACGAAAGAACAATCACGTCAGTGGAAACATCCAGAACCGCCGAAGCCGCGGAAGTTCAAATAAGCACTGTCTTCCGGCAAAGTCATGGCGAGCGTGTTTTGGGACAGGAAGGGTTATTGTGCGAATTCATGGATACCGGCACAACAATCAATGCTGATCGTTACTGTGAGACGTTAAGGAACCTTCGCAGGACGATTCAAAACGAGAGGAGAGGCATGCTCACGAAGGGAGTTTGTTTCCATCAAGACAACGCTCGTCCGCACACCGCCCGGTAACAACCAATCTCATCAACCAATTTGAATGGGCTACTGTCATACATCCGCCCTATAGCCCGGACGTAGCTCCAAGTGACTACCATTTCTTCCATAATTTGAAGAAACACTTAGGTGGGACGCATTTCAGTACCGGAGAGGAGTTGAAAGAAAACGTTTTAAGCTACCCTCGCGGCGCGGCGGGAGAGTTTCCCGACTCAGGCATACAAAAGATGGTTCGCCGTATGAAAAAATGCATCGATCTCAACTGCGATCGGAAAATATAAAAAAGTGTAAGCTTTCCAAAAACATATTATTCAATAAAAATAAACATGTTTTTCATTGTGAAAAATTATTGGAAACCTTAAAGGACAACCAATATTTATGTCGTCTGACTTCATTGCAGCCAATGCCTAATTTTAGCTTTAAGAGTTTCGTTGATACACAACTCATGGAGATGTATTCGTTGTTTTTTTAGCTTTAAACAGCGTGATTTTAAAAAGAATTTTTCTGATTCAAGCATTAATTGGTATTTATAATCTGAATTATTATTCCAGCTGATGTCAGATCAGCTGCTTCAGGCAGATTCATAGACATTTTCACGAAATTATCTATATAAAACAAAATATCCGGTAGATGTTGGAATAATTACTGTTCGTATGTAAATAACTAATATGACCTAAGTAATAATTTAATTTTATAATTTCATATATTGTAAAATAGTTTATTATATTTTTAACAACGTTTTATATTAATTTATATTATTGAGACATCTCACCTGTGTTAATTAGTTTTCAAATCTAACCTCAAATTTTATAAATTTTACAACAATTTTATTTTAATTTTAAATGTAAAATCAGTAAATGTTTTTTCTAGGCCTACAACTATTTTATTTTATTATTAATTGCAAAATATATACTAAGAATTGTTTTCAGTTTTTTCTTAATGCCATCCTATCAATGTTTAACCAGTATTTTATACTGAGTAGGTCTAAATTTAATATTATTAATAATAGCCTACTTTAATTATAGTTGTGTTTAATGTTCAGGTCTATATTTTAGCAGACTTTTTTAATTAATCCAACATTTTCACATCTAAAAAAAAAAAAAGTAGCCGCCTCGGTGGACTAGTTGATAGCGTACTGGGCTTTCACCCCGAGGACCTGGGTTTGATTCCCGGCCAGGGCTTGGCATTTTCATACGCCATAAATCATCCTATCGTCTGCATTAGCCCAAGTGCGCACAATAGTCGGACATTAAACAGCCGCCTCGGTGGCCTAGTGGATAGCGTACTAGGCTTTCACCCTGAGGACCCGGGTTCGATTCCCGGCGAGGGCTTTGCATTTTCATACGCTATAAATCATCCCATCGTCTGCATTAGCCCAAGTGTGCACAATAGTCGGACATTAAACAGCCGCCTCGGTGGCCTAGTGGATAGCGTACTAGGCTTTCACCCTGAGGACCCGGGTTCGATTCCCGGCGAGGGCTTTGCATTTTCATACGCTATAAATCATCCCATCGTCTGCATTAGCCCAAGTGTGCACAATAGTCGGACATTAAACAGCCGCCTCGGTGGCCTAGTGGATAGCGTACTAGGCTTTCACCCTGAGGACCCGGGTTCGATTCCCGGCGAGGGCTTTGCATTTTCATACGCTATAAATCATCCCATCGTCTGCATTAGCCCAAGTGCACAAACACCAAAAAGACGTCTGGTTAAACACGTGGTTCGTCTGACGTTAAACACCAAAAAAACAACAAAAACAAGAAAAATCTAAAAAAGTCACCTGTTTTTTCGCAGTGCATGTGGAGATTTTTATTTAGACCTATTTGTCCTATTTCTACTTGAATATCTGCGATGAATACACAAATTTGCGATTCAGGGAAATTGAAAGACTTTTTAATTAACTCTCGATTTACAAAGCATTTACAAGAAAACTTTTAGCGTGATCAAATACAGATAAAGGGATCATTTGATTGGCGTTTGTTTATTTTCACCCAATAATATTTCCGTTTCAGAAAGAAACAATGGCCAATCAGAGTTATTCAGATAAACAAAAACCAAAATTCAAGTTCGCAGTTGACCCTCAATGTGCCAGCACAGTAAGTGATGCTCTCAGAGACAGAGGCTGGGAAGAGGCAAGTAGACCCATTTTCAAATAAGGATTCGTCTATTACCACAAACATTAATTACACAGTGATTGATTTATTCTAATTTGTAGTTTTAAAAATCATAAATTTGCAATAGTCTGTGACAAATATAAATTACACTCATTAATAAATTGTACTAATGGCATTAACTTTCACAATGTAGACTATTTCACAGCCTCCTCATTGAGTTTTTTGCAAAAATTTCGACTCGAATTCTGTTAAAAGAAGAAATATAAATTCAATCTATACGAATTTAAAATAAACGGGCGTTTTGGTTCGTAAATTTTTTTGCAAAAAATCAACCAAAAATCTGTCAAAGTTATTTTTTATGTTTGTGAAAACCTGTAATTTTTAAACTTATTTGTTGGTTTTTCAAGTAATTTGATGTATATTTCAACAAAATCTTTGAACAGGTTATCAGTAATTGTCACATAGATTTTCATAAAGCACTTTTTTTTCTAAACTTAAAGTTTTGGAGAGAAATCGATACTTTCGATCAAAAGATCTTTTGATATTTGAAAGTATCCGAGCAAATTTTGGAAAAAAGTTGAAGACACTTTTTAAGAAAAATGTAATGTTATCGAGGCAGCCGCGAATTTTAAAGTTTTTTAATTTTCGCAATACAGAAATAAATCAAAGAGTATTCACTAGAGGAATGAGACTAATTTAGTGTAGTTTATTTTGTCCCAATTTTGGGGTTGTAAGTGAAAGTGTATAGTCAGTTGCACGGAAAAGAATGTGGTGGAGTCCCAAATTTTAATTAATTAGTTAAACTGTTAATATTTATGGTCGTTGTTACTTGATTTATTAGATTTTTTCCTCTATAATATTTTGGTGTTTCCTGACAAAGTAATCAAAGGATCTATTCCACTTCAGCAGACTGGTGCCCTCAGCAATCCACTGACTAACTCATTCTAATGGGGGGGAGGGGCCTCGGGGTATACTTTCGTCAGCATTCTCATCTTAGTCTTAAAAGGCTTGTGTTTCTCACCCGAAGGTTCAAACATCTCACCCCAGAGATGTCTGCCGCTTATAGAATTAAATGGAAGCCCCTCTTCTACCACCTCTCTTCTTCCCAATTTGCAATTTTTCTTTCCCCACAAACGTTTGTAGACTGCCTCACTCTTCTGAGATATTTGACCTCGTCTCTTACTGTATCCGCTGCAGGTTGGGAAGGTCCCATAGTTTGCTGTAACTCACTGCTTGCGGTAGACTGCCTCACTGTTCTGAGATATTCGACCTCGTCTCTTACTTTATCCGCTGCAGGTCGGGAAGGTCCCATAGTTTGCTGTAAGTCACTGCTTGCGGTAGACTGCCTCACTGTTCTGAGATATTCGACCTCGCCTCTTACTTTATCCGCTGCAGGTCGGGAAGGTCCCATAGTTTGCTGTAAGTCACTGCTTGCGGTAGACTGCCTCAATGTTCTGAGATATTCGACCTCGTCTCTTACTTTATCCGCTGCAGGTCGGGAAGGTCCCATAGTTTGCTGTAAGTCACTGCTTGCGGTAGACTGCCTCACTGTTCTGAGATATTCGACCTCGTCTCTTACTTTATCCGCTGCAGGACGGGAAGGTCCCATAGTTTGCTGTAAGTCACTGCTTGCGGTAGACTGCCTCACTGTTCTGAGATATTCGACCTCGCCTCTTACTTTATCCGCTGCAGGTCGGGAAGGTCCCATAGTTTGCTGTAAGTCACTGCTTGCGGTAGACTGCCTCAATGTTCTGAGATATTCGACCTCGTCTCTTACTTTATCCGCTGCAGGTCGGGAAGGTCCCATAGTTTGCTGTAAGTCACTGCTTGCGGTAGACTGCCTCACTGTTCTGAGATATTCGACCTCGCCTCTTACTTTATCCGCTGCAGGACGGGAAGGTCCCATAGTTTGCTGTAACTCACTGCTTGCGGTAGACTGCCTCACTGTTCTGAGATATTCGACCTCGTCTCTTACTTTATCCGCTGCAGGTTGGGAAGGTCCCATAGTTTGCTGTAACTCACTGCTTGCGGTAGACTGCCTCACTGTTCTGAGATATTCGACCTCGCCTCTTACTTTATCCGCTGCAGGACGGGAAGGTCCCATAGTTTGCTGTAAGTCACTGCTTGCGGTAGACTGCCTCAATGTTCTGAGATATTCGACCTCGCCTCTTACTTTATCCGCTGCAGGACGGGAAGGTCCCATAGTTTGCTGTAACTCACTGCTTGCGGTAGACTGCCTCACTGTTCTGAGATATTCGACCTCGTCTCTTACTTTATCCGCTGCAGGACGGGAAGGTCCCATAGTTTGCTGTAACTCACTGCTTGCGGTAGACTGCCTCACTGTTCTGAGATATTCGACCTCGCCTCTTACTTTATCCGCTGCAGGTCGGGAAGGTCCCATAGTTTGCTGTAAGTCACTGCTTGCGGTAGACTGCCTCACTGTTCTGAGATATTCGACCTCGTCTCTTACTGTATCCGCTGCAGGACGGGAAGGTCCCATAGTTTGCTGTAACTCACTGCTTGCGGTAGACTGCCTCACTGTTCTGAGATATTCGACCTCGTCTCTTACTGTATCCGCTGCAGGACGGGAAGGTCCCATAGTTTGCTGTAACTCACTGATTGCGGTAGACTGTCTCACTGTTCTGAGATATTTGACCTCGCCTCTTACTGTATCCGCTGCAGGACGGGAAGGTCCCATAGTTTGCTGTAACTCACTGCTTGCGGTAGACTGTCTCACTGTTCTGAGATATTTGACCTCGCCTCTTACTGTATCCGCTGCAGGAAGGGAAGGTCCCATAGTTTGCTGTAACTCACTGCTTGCGGTAGACTGCCTCACTGTTCTGAGATATTTGACCTCGTCTCTTACTGTATCCGCTGCAGGACGGGAAGGTCCCATAGTTTGCTGTAACTCACTGCTTGCGGTAGACTGTCTCGCTGTTCTGAGATATTTGACCTCGTCTCTTACTGTATCCGCTGCAGGACGGGAAGGTCCCATAGTTTGCTGTAACTCACTGCTTGCGGTAGACTGTCTCACTGTTCTGAGATATTTGACCTCGTCTCTTACTGTATCCGCTGCAGGACGGGAAGGTCCCATAGTTTGCTGTAACTCACTGCTTGCGGTAGACTGTCTCACTGTTCTGAGATATTTGACCTCGTCTCTTACTGTATCCGCTGCAGGACGGGAAGGTCCCATAGTTTGCTGTAACTCACTGCTTGCGGTAGACTGTCTCACTGTTCTGAGATATTTGACCTCGCCTCTTACTGTATCCGCTGCAGGACAGGAAGGTCCCATAGTTTGCTGTAACTCACTGCTTGCGGTAGACTGTCTCACTGTTCTGAGATATTTGACCTCGTCTCTTACTGTATCCGCTGCAGGACGGGAAGGTCCCATAGTTTGCTGTAACTCACTGCTTGCGGTAGACTGTCTCACTGTTCTGAGATATTTGACCTCGTCTCTTACTGTATCCGCTGCAGGACGGGAAGGTCCCATAGTTTGCTGTAACTCACTGCTTGCGGTAGACTGTCTCACTGTTCTGAGATATTTGACCTCGTCTCTTACTGTATCCGCTGCAGGACGGGAAGGTCCCATAGTTTGCTGTAACTCACTGCCTGCGGTAGACTGCCTCACTGTTCTGAGATATTTGACCTCGCCTCTTACTGTATCCGCTGCAGGACGGGAAGGTCCCATAGTTTGCTGTAACTCACTGCTTGCGGTAGACTGTCTCACTGTTCTGAGATATTTGACCTCGTCTCTTACTGTATCCGCTGCAGGACGGGAAGGTCCCATAGTTTGCTGTAACTCACTGCTTGCGGTAGACTGTCTCACTGTTCTGAGATATTTGACCTCGTCTCTTACTGTATCCGCTGCAGGACGGGAAGGTCCCATAGTTTGCTGTAACTCACTGCCTGCGGTAGACTGTCTCACTGTTCTGAGATATTTGACCTCGCCTCTTACTGTATCCGCTGCAGGACGGGAAGGTCCCATAGTTTGCTGTAACTCACTGCTTGCGGTAGACTGCCTCACTGTTCTGAGATATTCGACCTCGTCTCTTACTTTATCCGCTGCAGGACGGGAAGGTCCCATAGTTTGCTGTAACTCACTGCTTGCGGTAGACTGCCTCACTGTTCTGAGATATTCGACCTCGCCTCTTACTTTATCCGCTGCAGGTCGGGAAGGTCCCATAGTTTGCTGTAAGTCACTGCTTGCGGTAGACTGCCTCACTGTTCTGAGATATTCGACCTCGTCTCTTACTGTATCCGCTGCAGGACGGGAAGGTCCCATAGTTTGCTGTAACTCACTGCCTGCGGTAGACTGTCTCACTGTTCTGAGATATTTGACCTCGCCTCTTACTGTATCCGCTGCAGGACGGGAAGGTCCCATAGTTTGCTGTAACTCACTGCTTGCGGTAGACTGTCTCACTGTTCTGAGATATTCGACCTCGTCTCTTACTTTATCCGCTGCAGGACGGGAAGGTCCCATAGTTTGCTGTAACTCACTGCTTGCGGTAGACTGCCTCACTGTTCTGAGATATTCGACCTCGCCTCTTACTTTATCCGCTGCAGGTCGGGAAGGTCCCATAGTTTGCTGTAAGTCACTGCTTGCGGTAGACTGCCTCACTGTTCTGAGATATTCGACCTCGTCTCTTACTGTATCCGCTGCAGGACGGGAAGGTCCCATAGTTTGCTGTAACTCACTGCTTGCGGTAGACTGCCTCACTGTTCTGAGATATTCGACCTCGTCTCTTACTGTATCCGCTGCAGGACGGGAAGGTCCCATAGTTTGCTGTAACTCACTGCTTGCGGTAGACTGTCTCACTGTTCTGAGATATTTGACCTCGCCTCTTACTGTATCCGCTGCAGGACGGGAAGGTCCCATAGTTTGCTGTAACTCACTGCTTGCGGTAGACTGTCTCACTGTTCTGAGATATTTGACCTCGCCTCTTACTGTATCCGCTGCAGGACGGGAAGGTCCCATAGTTTGCTGTAACTCACTGCTTGCGGTAGACTGCCTCACTGTTCTGAGATATTTGACCTCGTCTCTTACTGTATCCGCTGCAGGACGGGAAGGTCCCATAGTTTGCTGTAACTCACTGCTTGCGGTAGACTGTCTCGCTGTTCTGAGATATTTGACCTCGTCTCTTACTGTATCCGCTGCAGGACGGGAAGGTCCCATAGTTTGCTGTAACTCACTGCTTGCGGTAGACTGTCTCACTGTTCTGAGATATTTGACCTCGTCTCTTACTGTATCCGCTGCAGGACGGGAAGGTCCCATAGTTTGCTGTAACTCACTGCTTGCGGTAGACTGTCTCACTGTTCTGAGATATTTGACCTCGTCTCTTACTGTATCCGCTGCAGGACGGGAAGGTCCCATAGTTTGCTGTAACTCACTGCTTGCGGTAGACTGTCTCACTGTTCTGAGATATTTGACCTCGCCTCTTACTGTATCCGCTGCAGGACGGGAAGGTCCCATAGTTTGCTGTAACTCACTGCTTGCGGTAGACTGTCTCACTGTTCTGAGATATTTGACCTCGTCTCTTACTGTATCCGCTGCAGGACGGGGAAGGTCCCATAGTTTGCTGTAACTCACTGCTTGCGGTAGACTGTCTCACTGTTCTGAGATATTTGACCTCGTCTCTTACTGTATCCGCTGCAGGACGGGAAGGTCCCATAGTTTGCTGTAACTCACTGCTTGCGGTAGACTGTCTCACTGTTCTGAGATATTTGACCTCGTCTCTTACTGTATCCGCTGCAGGACGGGAAGGTCCCATAGTTTGCTGTAACTCACTGCCTGCGGTAGACTGCCTCACTGTTCTGAGATATTTGACCTCGCCTCTTACTGTATCCGCTGCAGGACGGGAAGGTCCCATAGTTTGCTGTAACTCACTGCTTGCGGTAGACTGTCTCACTGTTCTGAGATATTTGACCTCGTCTCTTACTGTATCCGCTGCAGGACGGGAAGGTCCCATAGTTTGCTGTAACTCACTGCTTGCGGTAGACTGTCTCACTGTTCTGAGATATTTGACCTCGTCTCTTACTGTATCCGCTGCAGGACGGGAAGGTCCCATAGTTTGCTGTAACTCACTGCCTGCGGTAGACTGTCTCACTGTTCTGAGATATTTGACCTCGCCTCTTACTGTATCCGCTGCAGGACGGGAAGGTCCCATAGTTTGCTGTAACTCACTGCTTGCGGTAGACTGTCTCACTGTTCTGAGATATTTGACCTCGTCTCTTACTGTATCCGCTGCAGGACGGGGAGGTCCCATAGTTTGCTGTAACTCACTGCTTGCGGTAGACTGTCTCACTGTTCTGAGATATTTGACCTCGTCTCTTACT
>CM040186.1:11876831-11884331 GCA_022606455.1 Callitettix versicolor | reverse complement strand
ACATACATACATATATACACACACAAACACGCAGGCACGAGCGCGCGCACACACACACACACACACACATATATACATATACATATACATGCACACATACACATACACACACATACAACACACGCGCGCGCACACACACACACACACGCACACACACACACACACACACACACACACACACACACACACACATATATATATATATATATATGCACACACATACACGCGCACTCACACGAGCACGCACGCAAACACACACACGCAAGCACGCACGCACAACACACACACACACACACACACACACACACACACACACACACACACATATATATATATATATATATATATATATATATATATATATATATATATATATATACATGCACACACATACACGCGCACTCACACGAGCACGCACGCAAGCACGCACGCACAACACACACACACACACACACACACACACACACACACACACACACACACACACACACACACACACACACACACACACACACACACACACACACACACACACACACACGCGCGCGCACACACACACACACACACACACACGCACGCACACACATACACACACACGCGCGCGCACGCACGCACACACACACACACACACACACACACACACGCACGCACGCACACATACACACACACACATACACACACACGCGCGCGCGCACACACATACATACATATATACACACACAAACACGCAGGCACGAGCGCGCGCGCACGCACACACACACACACACACAAACACACATACACACACGCGCGGGCACACACATATACGCATGCACGCACGCACACACACACACACACACACACACACACACACACAAACACACATACACACACGCGCGGGCACACACATACACACAAACACACATACACGCATGCACGCACACAACATACACATGCGCGCACAACACACACACACACACACACACACTCACACATACACACACACAAACACGCAGGCATGCACTCGCGAACACACACACATACATACATACACACGCGCGCATACACTTACACACACATACACACGCGCACACGCGCGCGCGCGCACGCACACACACAGAACATACACGTGCGCGCACAAAACACACACACACACACACACACACACACACACACACACACACACACACACACACACACACACACGCACACACACACACAGACATACATACACGCGTGCGAGCACGCACACACACACACACATAATCACGCGCACGCACGCGCACGCGCACACGCGCACCGACGAACAAAGGTTGGATCAGAAGTAAATAATCGCCAAGTGGGGCTATGACGTTACAAGGATGAAAAATAAAGTTGTGGAATTAAAGGACCAAAGTAAAACAATAGATATATGAAAATATATATTTTTATCTCACTCTGCTTTTGGAAATCTGATTTCCCATCTCAATCAACCTTAACGTTTTGCATACAATAACATTTGAAACCAATTAAAATTAAAAAATTCAATTTAACAATGGTCAGGGCTTAAAGTGTGACATGCCAATTTGTGGTGATTATAATTGTCAAACAGAAATTCGCTTCCATTACGTCAGCGATACAGTTGCGTGCTCAGTTTGCAAAACTAAGTGGCTGTGTTTTTAAAGGTTAACGGGAAAAGAGCTCCGAGTCGGCGGCTTCGACTTGATTTGTGACGACTGTCCGGTGTACGAAGTGATCCCGGGCAGCAAACAGGCCGGAGGAGTGGTTGAAACTTCGCACAAGCACCTCAACTCTTATCTGGGTAAGTCAATGCTTAGATAGGGAAGGAGCCTCGCATAACCTGTGTCAATACACGACTGTAATAACAAGGCCCTCTAAGGTGTTACTGTATATCCGACTTCAATGATACACATGCCCGCGGTGTTTATACCAGAATAATCGTGTATTTAATTTTTTAATTTTTTGTAAGTGATATTATCCTTGTTAATCTCAGGGAGACAGTTGGGTGCTAAATGTTGAATAGCGTCCGATCTCAATATTTTCACTATAAAAACACGTTTCGCCCAAATTTTACGGTGAACTGTCATCATCAAAAGAAGAATCTTTGGTTTTACCATTACACACGCTAAAAACAAAGCCTTGCTTCACTGCAGATCCAAGGCAAGGTGCGGGCCCGGGACCTTGAAATGAAATGAGCACCGATCACTTGAGGGATCTTCTAAATTTATATATATTCTATATAATACATATAAATTTATATAATTCCATATATCCTAGGGTTGTCCGTAAAATAAGGTTCCCAATAATTTTTCACAATGAAAAACAGGTTTATTTGCATTGAATAATACATTTTTGGAAAGCTTACACTTTTTTCTATTTTTCGACATAATTGCCGTTGAGATCGATGCATTTTTGCATACGGTGAACCATCATTTATATGCCTGAGTCGAAAAACTCTCTCGCCGCGCCGCGAAGGTAGCTTAAAACGTTTTCTTTCGGCTCCTCTCCGGTACTGAAATGCGTCCCACCTAAGTGTTTCTTCAAATTAGAGAACAGATGGTAGTCACTTGGTCTAAGTCCGGGCTGTAGGGCGGATGTGTGACAGTATCCCATCCAAATTGGTTGATGAGATCGGTTGTTACCGGGCGGTGTTTGGACGAGACTTTGTCTTCATGGAAACAAACTCGCTTCGTGAGCATGTCTCTCCTCTTGTTTTGAATCGCGCGGCGAAGGTTCTTTAACGTCTCACAGTAACGATCAGCATTGATTGTTGTGCCGGTATCCATGAATTCGCACAATAACCACTTCCTGTCCCAAAACACGCTCGCCATGACTTTTCCTGCAAACAGAGTTTATTTGAACTTCCGCGGCTTCGGCGACTCTGGATGTTTCCACTGACGTGTTCTTTCTTTTCTGGTGTCGTGTATTGTACCCAAGGTCTCGTCCCCAGTGACAATGGAGTCCAAGAATTTCTAGCCATCGGTTTCGTTGACCTGAAGAAATTCGCGGGCTGCATCAATCCGTTGCCGTTTGTGGTCTGCTGTAAGCTGTCTTGGGACCCACTTTCCACACAAATTTTGCTATACCCTAAATGGTCTGTCAAAATGTTATCAATGCAAGTCTTTCTGACATCAGCGATCATCTCAGAGGGTTCCAAAACAGTAACCCTTGCTTTTTCCACTTTCGCAATCATTTCGTCCGAAACAGATGGACGTCCGGAACGATGTTCACCATGAACGTCTGTACGTCCGTCTTTGAATTCTCTGCACCATTTGCGTACGTGTTGTATGCTGATACATTTCTCTCAGTAGACTTCACACAGTGGGAATGAACGTCCACCGTCGCAGTGTTTTTTGAACACAAAAAACGAATCACAGAGCGTAATTTGCACCTGGCTGAAGACATAAGTGGTAACTCCATTACTAACGGCTGCTAAGCCAAAACCGAGCGTCGCAGACAGCTCACGGAGTGGGGATTGGGAGCGGAGGAACCAAGCTGCAAGCCAATGTCACCGCATCCCGCGTAACAGCGTCAACTTTAGCGCCTTGGGAACCTTACTTTACGGACAACCCTCGTTGTCACATCCGTTTGACACAATTCTTCTGGAAAATACATTGTTTCGACATTTCGCCAAAATTTTATTTGGCATCTTCAAGGTTATTCTCGCTCGAAGTCTGAACTTAGAAAATATATTCGGAGTCGAATAATATACATATCGCAATTTCGGTTCAATTTCATTCAAACATGGCACAAAAACCACTTTTTGTAATATTTTGGACATTTGCAATTCGTTAACCAGCAAAATTTAACATTTTAAATTTTAAAAATTCACAATTTTTTCTCTTATATTTTTTAATCCGATTTCAATATAATTATCAACGTTAAACACTGCATAAATCGGCATTTTGGATTTTCAAAATCGGTTGAAATTAATAAATTTGTTCTGGCGGCGGTCAGGGTTTCGCTTTCGTACTTTCAATGTAATTTGAAAGTTTAAAGCACTGTTGAAAGTTTGGTGTTGATTACGTGGGATAAATAGGTATTTTAAAAATACAAAGACAAACACTTTTAGAAATTCGCTTCTATTATGTCAGCGAGACGCGAGTTACGTTTATTTAATTTTTTTTGCAAATTTTTATTAGAAATTAATCTATGGAGCGCCATCATGGTAAGACCCAGATCCAGGACCGTACTTGACTTATCTATATATTTAACTTTTATGTTTAAGAATTTCTAACAAAATCCGAATGCTTTTCTTTTTTTTTTATTGCTTTGTGTTTCAGGTTGCTTTAACGATCGGGAGGCGAATTTGAAGAAAATTGCCAAGTGGAAAAATATTGTGGAAACTGTGAAAAATGAAAAACTGTGACCTTTACTTGTTGTTGAAATATCATTTCACAAATATTATTGTGTTATTTTTCCTTCTTACAGAATATAAAGAAAATTTTTGAATGTGAAAAAATCGATCTTGATATTATTTAATGGCCCTTGTACATCGACGGAGACTGAACTTATTGAATGATTTCTCCGTTAAGATTCTTCTGTAACGGGTTAAAAATTAACCCGTTTACTAATATGCACGGCTGGTCCTACGTAGCCGTGAGCAGGTAGTAAACCGTACGAAGATCAGTTGGAGATGGTGCAAAGGTACAGTGCAAAGGTCAGTTTGCGATATCTACCATTAGCTACACTGGGAAGAACCGCTCGCTCAGAGTTCTGGGACACGACTGACTAAGAACGGGTTTCTGCGCATGTGCGGCGCTCAACAGTATACAAGGAGGCCGCTGTGGCTGCTACAGGGTCAGTCTTTTGCCGACCGTCCGCGATGACTTATGGTCGGCCTTTCGCCGACCGCCCGCGCTAACTTGGGCAGTCTTCCGCCGACCACCCGCGATAACTTTGGGCAGTCTACGACATATCAACGAACGAAAACGTATACTGTCAGGAAACAGGTGACGTATACCGAGGTAGGAAATACCGTAGAAGCATTTATAAATCTTAGAAATTGGGCATTTCATTAGAAGAATTTCCTAAGGGGAATCCTTAGAGTATTTAGGATTCCGAGAGCTCGAGAATAGCGTAGAAATTGGGCATTCCGAATCCTTAGAGTAGTTAGGATTCCGAGAGCTCGAGAATATTGAGCACCTAAAAACTTCTTTACGCTCGAGAATATTGAGCACCTAAAACTCCTTACATTCGAGAATATTGAGCACCTAAAAACTCCTTACGCTCGTGAATATTGAACACCTGAAACTCCTTACGCTCGAGAATATTGAACACCTGAAACTCCTTACGCTCGAGACTATTGAAACCTAAAAACTCCTTACGCTCGAGAATATTGAGCATCTAAAAACTCCTTTAGCTCGAGAATATTGAGCACCTAAAAACTCATTACGCTCGCGATATTGAGCACCTAAAAACTCCTTTAGCTCGAGAATATTGAGCACCTAAAAACTCCTTACGCTCGAGAATATTGAGCACCTAAAAACTCCTTATGCTCGAGAATATTGAGCACCTAAAAACTCCTTACGCTCGAGAATATTGAGCACCTAAAAACTCCTTACGCTCGAGAATATTGAGCACCTAAAAACTCCTTACGCTCGAGAATATTGAGCACCACCTACGCTCGAAAACTGAACACCTAAAAACTCTTTACGCTCGAGAATATTGAGCACCTAAAACTCCTTACGCTCGAGAATATTGAGCACCTAAAAACTCCTTACGCTCGAGAATATTGAGCACCTAAAAACTCCTTACGCTCGAGAATATTGAGCGCCTAAAAACTCCTTACGCTCGAGAATATTGAGCACCCGAATCCTTGCTCCCATAAATTTGCGCAGCTATTCAATTTTAAAACTCAAAATCTCTTTTTGCGATGATGACTTAAACATGGGTGAGCAAAATCATGAAATACTGATTTTTGTCAATGAGCCCAATTTATAACTGAGCCAAAAACCTTACTTAAAGTTGAACCCTGGACGAAGCCTGTGAATGCGGACGGCTATCGGGCATTAATGGTAACGAACGCCGAGAGCGAAACGTTTTAGCGTTACACTTCAATAAAGAAAGCTCTATTTTCTTAAAATCGGATTTCGCTCAGTGTACGAACTTACAGTTCGGGAATACCAAAAATAAACCCTGAATATCGTAACTAAATTCTGTAAAACTGTATGAAAGTATTTTGAAAATTTTCTCTGATTTTCCGAGAGACAGGTTCTTACGGTAACTTCCGAACTGGATTGTGGTTCATGTGATTTTTTCAATTATAATTTCATAATTTTTTTCTCCATTTATATTTATTGATTTTATGTTTTTGTATTTGGTAACAGAATTTAAAGAGTTCACTATACTAGGGAGGCATTCGTCGATATGAAAGCTGGAGTTACAACCATTGATTACTTCCGTGTGTTTCTTTAATTCCCTTTAATTCAGTCTAACACAAAATAAAAAAGTTAAACCACAAAAAGTTATAACATTTAGTTTTTTTTTACTTTTCTGATTTAATAATACGTAGTTTTAAATAATGCCACCAAGGAGCTGAAGAATTTAGATGTTCACTTCATTATTTATCGTACAACTTCTCTGTTTAGGCGTAGTTTTAAATAAGGCCACCAGAGTGCAGAAGAATATAGACGATCAGTTTATTATTTATTCTACAACTTCTCTGTTTAGGCGTAGTTTTACATAAGGCCACCAGAATGCAAAAGAATTTAAATGTTTAGTGTATTATTTATTCTAACAACTTTCCTGTTTAACTTCCACCAGAGTGCAATGTATAAGGTATTTCGACATTAAGTACTATACAACTTCTCTGTTAAACTTCTTTGATTAAATATACGTAGTTTGAAATAATGCCACCAGAGTGTAGAAGAATTTACATTTTCAGTTTATTATTTATCGTACAACTTCTCTGTTTAGGCGTAGTTTTACATTAGGCCACCAAAATGCAAAAGAATTTAAATGTTTAGTGTATTATTCATTCTAACAACTTTCCTGTTTAATCGAACTTTTTAATGCCACCAGAGTGCAAAATATATATAGAATAAGTATTTCGTCATTAGGTACTATACAACTTCTCTGTTAAACCGTTTTTTTTTTTACTTCTTTGATTAAATAATACGTAGTTTTAAATAATGCCACCAGAGTGCAGAAAAATTTACATTTTCAGTTAATTATTTATTGTAGGCATAGTTCTCTGTTTAGGCGTAGTTTGCAATAAGACCACCAGAGTGCAGAAGAATTTAGATGTTCGGTTTTGTTATTTATTCTACAACTTCTCTGTTTAGACGTAGTTTTACATCATGCTCCAGACTGGAAGAGTTTAAATGTTTAGTATTATTTATTCTAAAAACTTCTCTGTTTAGTCGTAACTTTCAATAATGCTACCTGTTGCAATTTAAAAGGAATAAGTATTTCGACATTAGGTATATGTGTGGTCATGACATGTGTTTCACTGTTTTGTTAACGATCTCGACGGAGGGATTTTAGCATTCGACCTGAAGATGAAACAGCGAAATTTCG
>CM040186.1:11861831-11871831 GCA_022606455.1 Callitettix versicolor | reverse complement strand
CAATACGACAACCAGCCCTAAAACGTGATGCGACATGTTTAAATCAATCCGAAAATATTTAAAACAATGTGAAAAACGTTTGTGCAAGTCCTTGTATTTAACAAGGCCTGCTGGGACACATTATGCGGAGGTCAAAGCTTCGGGAACCGACTGATTCTCTACTCAGACCTGTGTGTGAGTGTGTGTGTGTGTGTGTGTGTATGCAAGTCATGTCCGTAACAAACTGGACGACATTACCATACTTTGTCCGTCACACGTCACCTGCATCGTTAGCATTTCTTTAAAATATATGTTGTTTTGTTTCTATTCAGTGAGAGCTGACCAAAGCTTGAAACCTTCAAAGTGGCGTGTTCCCAGTACGTCACATTAGGATGTGCTGAAGCTGTAACTACACCAGGGACAGTGGCCGGCAAACTGTCGTTACAACGGCCAAGATATGTTTTACGTGGCACAATTAGTTACATTAATTAAATAGAATAAATCTGTTAATTTGTATGGCATTTAGCTTGTCCACATCTTTACTTAATAAAGCCGCCTCGGTGGTCTAGTGGATAGCGTACTAGGCTTTCACCCCGAGGACCCGGGTTCGATTCCCGGCGAGGGGTTGGCATTTTCATACGCTATAAATCATCCCATCGTCTGCATTAGCCCAAGTGTGCACAATAGTCGGACGTTAAAAAAAAACTTTACTTAATACAGTGTGTGTTACAGTACTTTGGTATACTTACAATGTGGGCGCAATGACTCTGTAGGCTGCTCCATAACCTGTGCAGACCTTTCCGAAGGATGTTCCGGCATCTTGTGGAACGGCACCGGAGGAGGTCGTACCGTGTCAGCAGGTACCTCGGCGGACTGGGAATGGAAGATGGGGATGATGTGTTCTTCCCTGGCGATTATGTGAATCGGGCTATCGTCGTTACCTTTAGCGACCTCTTCTTGAGCGATGCGTGCCAACACGTTTAGAGGGATATGACCTACTTGGGCTTCGGTCTGTGCGGGGTGTGACGACGGCTGAGCGTGAGGCATCACGGGTGGGCGTGACACGATTGGAGTAGGACCTTGATGCATCATCGGTTGAGGACGGAAAGACTGAGGCGGCATCATTTGCTGCGGTGCTCGCTGTGCCATCTGAGGAGGCGTGTGAGGAAGGAAGGGGTTTCCTGGGTGAATTAATGGGATTTGATTGTGTGGGACCATGGGAGGTGGTGGAGGGCCGTGTGGTGGGAACATGGGTCCGGGTCCCATAGGGATTGGTACTCCCATAGGAAATGGTCCGTGCATGGGTACTGGCACAACAATCGGAGTGCTTATCGGTTCCATCGGCACGTGCCTGCAAAGCAAGTCCCCTCGTCAGTCGATAACATACAGTACAACGTGTGTTCAGAAAGTAACAAGAATTTTAATTTTTTGGAAAAAATATTTACTTATTCTTCTACATTGATGTTGTCGCCTTCAAAATAGTCCCCATTGGAGATTATGCACTTGTGCCAGCGCTTCTTCCAATCCTCGAAAAACTTCTCAAACTCGATCTTTGAGATAGCCTTTAGTTCTTTCAGCGATGGCTGTAAAACGACGGCCCTTTAAGGTTCTCTTTATTTTTGGAAATATGATAAAGTCACACGGAGCCATGTCTGGCAAATATGGAGGCTGGGGCATCGTTACAGTACTGTTTTTGGCCAAAAATTCACGAACAAGCAATGAAGTGTGAGCTGCTGCATTATCGTGGTGCAAAAGCCATGAATTGTTTTTCCACAGATCCGGGCGTTTTTTTCGGATTGCTTTCACGCAAACGGCGTTGAACTTGTAGACAGTACTCCTTATTGACCGTTTTACCCGGTGGCAGGAATTCATAATGCACTACACCATTAATATCGAAGAACACAGTGAGCACAACCTTCACGTTCGACCTCACTTGTCGAGCCTTTTTCGGTTTTGGCGAGCCAGAATGCCTCCACTGGGATGATTGAGCCTTAGTTTCGACGTCATATCCGTAAATCCATGTTTCGTCACCTGTTATAATACGTTTCAGTAATTCCGTATTGTCGTTGACTTCATTTAGTGACTCCTGAGCAACTTCCATTCGCCGCTGTTTTTGTTCAAAATTCAACAATTTTGGAACGAATTTTTCTGCCACGTATTTCATACACAAAACATTGGAAAAAATGTCATGACATGAACCAATCGATATGCCAACATCATCAGCGACCTCTCTAATTGTGATTCGGCGATTGTTCATAACCATTTCTTTCACTTTTTCCACGTTTTCATCGGTTGTTGATGTGCCGGGGCGTCCAGGGCGTTCGTCGTCTTCAACGTCTTCACGGCCTTCGTGTAAACGCTTATACCACTCGTAAACTCTTGCTTTACTCATATCAGACTCATCATAAGCCTTTGTTAACATTTCACACACTTTGTTACGCTTTATTCCATTTTTTAGGCAAAATTTGATACAAATTCTTTTCTTTTAACAAACGAAAATCGCCGAGCTCATACGAACACGTCTAACCTTAGTGGCTGTCACAGACAAAGTCAACAATGAAAGCAGCTGAAAGTTTTATCATACTTCAAGGGCATGTATGAACATAAAAAAAACATAAAAAAATATTTTGACAATCGGACTCTCCAAGCCCGCTAAATTTAAAAATTCTCGTTACTTTCTGAACACACCTCGTATTTACTTGGATATTCACACAAAATCACTTTGTTTTGACAAAAGCTTTCATAATCAAAACAAATTTAGCTTAGATGATAGTTTTTGTCTTCAGGTACACAAGTAAAACAAACTTTAATTACCATAAGAAATGTTTACCTCTGATCGTGTCCGCTTTCGCAGAAGATGGCCATGCGCTCTCCAGTGACGTGTTCGTATCTAGGGTCCGTGGTAAGGTTTACTCCGAACGGAAGACTGATCTTCTTGGGTTGGTGGTCCATAACCTCTTCGGCCCGACGTTTCTCCACAATACAGTTCATGCGAGATCTTTGGTTCCTCTCCATCAGTGACTGGACAACATTTATGTTTTTAAATTTTTAGTTAGAATTAAAATTTCTTTTAGGATACACTAAGGTTGTTAAATGGGAAGCTAGAGGCAGGTCTCTAGACAAAATGTAAAAGATTTAAATATAGTTTTCTATGCTGAACGGGGTGTTGTGGGATCGAAACATTTCAAAAGAGAATAAAAAAAGAATTTATGGCACAATTGTAAAAAGCATTATAACATATGGTAGTGAGGTATGGCCAATTAAGAGCACAACAGAAAGAATGGACTTTTGGAGAAGAGCGGCAGGAAGATCAAGAAAAGAGAGAGTGAGAAATGAAAGTATACGGAGGATAATGGACGTAAGGCATACAATTGTAGAAGATATAAGAACGAAACAACTGGTTTGGTACGGACATGTACAAAGAATGCCGGATGAGCGAATTCCAAAAAAAATCATGCAATGGCGAACACCTGGAAGAAGAAAACGAGGAAGGCCGAGACTGAACTGGAGAGAGGAAGTCGAAAAGGAAATAAAAAAAAGAGATCTACCAGAAGACCTGTGGTGGGACCGCGATCGGTGGAGGTTGGAGATCAGAAGACGATGTAGAACGTTGTAGACCGAATTATAGATAGATATAGTTTTCCTTAATCGAAACAGTGCAGAGAAAACAAGGTTAGAATAACAGGCTAAGAATACGTTTTTGAAACTTTTTAAAATTGCAGAAGCTGCAATTGCTTTATAAAGTAATATCAGTAAAACCAAATATTCCAAAAACTGCATAAGTTTGTAGCAATACGAGAATTTTTACACGATTAGAAACATGTTTTGTTCATTTCATTGCAAACATTATGCAAAACAAATTACATTTCACACAGTTGGTAAGACTGATTTTTCTGAATACCTGTGACGTCACAGTTCAAATTCTGGCTGTTCCGTGTAACGTCAATAATAATTATGTTAACAATAAACTTTGCAGGCAATGCACGTATTAACACACTTACGCCAGCCAACTCATCGAAGTCGAGCTGCAGTGGTAACTTGATCTGTATCGGCGATGAAGTGTCTTGCGGTGCAGGAGGCGGTGGCGGCGGCACCAAGCTCTCGTGCTTCGAGTCGGAACTCTCATCGGACTGCAGAGGGTCGACCAGATGTTGGTAGTGCGGATGGTCTTCCACTTCCTGAAACATAAGGACAAACATATTGTAAAAACAATAATCCTTTTGAATCATCGGTGCGGTCGTGAAAGGGTTCAAGAGAAGACGTTCGTCTCGCGGTAATTTGGTCAAATTTATCGTTTGTAGAGCTTTACAATTCTATTCCGTGAACTAAATTTTATGCGAAATACATTTACCGTTTCTGAGTTGCGGCGGAAATGGATTTGAGAGAAATCTTATGAAAAATTTACAAAATTAAGCCAATGCAATACTTTCTGGGGCAATGGCGGTGCGAACGTTTTTTTGTTTACATACTTCTGGTGCAGCTTTGAGCAAAACTTTATCAAAATCTTTGACACACACACACATACACAAATACAAACAGACGAACGTACGAATGTTTGTGTTGTGCGTACACAAACACAAACAAACTCACTCTCTCACACACACACACTCTCTCTCTCTCTCTCACACACACACACACACACACACACACACACACACACACACACACACACACACACACACACACACACACACACATACACACACACTCAAACATATACACAAACAAACAAACACACACACACACACACACACACAAACACACACATATACACACACAACACATACACAAACAAACAAACAAACAAACACACAAACACACACACACACACACACACACACACACACACACACACACACACACACACACACACAAACAAACACACACACACACACACACACACACACAACACACACACACACAACACACACACACACACACACAACACACACACACACACACACACACACACACTCAAACATACACACAAACAAGTAAACAAACACACACAAACACACAAACACCACAAACAAACAAACATACACAAACACACACACCCACAAAAAACAAAAACACAACACACATACACACACACACACACACACACACACACACACACACACACACACCAAAAAACAAACTAACACACTCGCACACACACACACACACACACACACACACACACACACACACACACACACACACACACACACACACACACATACCACAAATACACACAAACATAAACACACACACACAAATGCAAAAACGCTCGCGCGCGCGCACACACACACACACACACACACATATACACACACTCAAACATACACACAAGCAAACACTTACATACACGTCCGCGCGCGCACACGCGCGCGCACACACACACACACACACACACACACACACACACACACACACACACACACACACACACACACACACAAACACATATGGATAGAAACTGTCAAGATCGATGTAAAATCTAAAGATAGATTTTCCACTCCCGTCATTCTTTCTTTGTACAGTTGGTATATCTGTACAAATTATTTACATTGTCCGCCCAACACACTGGGAACTGTCACATATGCCCTTCAGTCAGTGCAGTTAACCAATTCCGTCAATGGAGTTTCATAAAAACTTAAATATTAACTTCCCAGCCGGTTTTTTTTACAATTCCGTAATTATCCACGCTAGACACAATTAATATAATTGCTTATGCATGACAATGGAGAATTTATGGAGACTGATCAGTGCACAATTTGTACTTTGTGGTGTTACATAAGTACGAGTCATTGACCTGCAAGTAGCGGGAGACAGGAGGCGGGTGCACACGGTGGAAAGTTTGATTACTTAACTGGGAAACAACCTATAACAGCTGATTCTTGAACATATGGTGAGTTAGTTTCCATGTTGTGTGTTAAAGGAATATCAAGAACAAAAGAGATATGATTGATGTTTTCACAAAATACATAATTGTACATTTAAATAACATAATATTTATTCATGCTGGTATTTACAAAATCAATTTTTATATGAAGTTTTGATGAAATCGGACGAAAATTGCATTTACGAAAATGCAGTACAGTTGTGTTAGCATAATAAGTTTAATTATTGTTTAATCAATCGAGTTTTTTTATTATTATTATTATCTTTATTTGTTTCACCCAACTTTGTGGTACACTACATCAATCACTTTTCAATGTTCTGTGCCTTCCTCGTAGCCCAGTATTACTTCATTCGTTGTGATCTTGCTTTTCTTTCTTCGTCAGAGATTTGGATCGTTCGCTTGGATTTGACTTTGCCTTGGAACCGTTGCTTCTTGTCCTTAGTTATTGTTTTGGCTGTTCTGTCCATGAGCATAATGTCAGTGATTTGTAGTTCTGTTATGTCTTTCTCCGTTTCTCTAAACCAAAGTGGTTTGGCTCTTCTATTGCGAAAGTAGTCAAATATTTTTTTGGTTAGTCTATTTTTGTCCGTTCGGAGGATGTGCCCATAAAAATCAATTCTCCTTTTTCTTATTGTATCTGATAGTGTTTCAGTTTTTTGGTAAAGAGTTTCATTACTGATGTGGAGTAATTGGTTGTTACGGAATTTGGGGCCTAAGATTTTTCGTAATATCTTTCTTTCTTTGATCTCCAGCCTTTCAAGTGGGCCCTGGGTTGTGAGAGATAATGTTTCAGCTGCATATAAGGCTTCTGGTTTAATTACCGTATGATAATGCCTTATCTTTGTATTCCAGGAGAGGGACTTCTTGTTGTATGTGTCCTTGGTAAGTTGGAAGGCTAATTCAACTTTATTTCTTCTAGATTCCATAGCTTTTTTCTCTAGGGCGTTCCAGCTGATCCATTCCCCAAGATATTTGAATAATAATAATTATTATTATTATTATTATTATTATTATTATTATTATTATTGATTTTTTATGTTTAATAATAGCTACACACGCAACTGTATCGCTGACGTGATTTTGCCTTTTTTTGAAACTGATTTCACCGTCACAAGCAGCATTAAAATCTGCATTTATTTGCACTGAAATTAAGAAGACCAACCGTGATCACAGTCAAGTTAAATTTCTTAATTTCAGTGAATTTTAAAAATTCGAAATACTAACGTTTGCAGTTTATGACTTTGCTTGCAATGGTGAAATTGTATTTTCGAAAACATTAAAGACAAAAACTTAAAAAAGATTTTAACTTGCCGTTATTGTTGAAACTGTTGAACGAATTTTGCCAGTTAACGAACTTGGCTCAAGCGTTTATCAAAACCGATTTGTTAGTGTTTTTCAATCAAGTTTTAAATGGAAAAGCTTATTATAGGCTCAGCAGAAATAGTATTATCGAGAGAATAGCTGTTTTATGGGATCAACGTCAACTTCTATTATCGCCATACCGTTAAAATATTTCCGTCGATAATTACATCGTTTGTGTATTTTTGAAGTAAATTTGGGAAAAGCAGTTTTGTGTGTTTTATAAATTTTAATTTGACTGAATAAAGTCACGCCTCCGGATTGTAGTATTGCTGCATACAGCACCGCTGTGGACTTTAACCTGAGCTTATGGAAAACTGGAAGATTTGAAAGAGAAGAATTTGGTGTTGGAAAACCTTCGCAAAGGGTTTCAGGTTAACTGCGCACTGTAACATATTGCCACCAGTGCTGCAACTCGATTGTCAACTTTTCTTGCACGTGGAAAATAAAAAATTTAAGGAAGTCTTTTTCTTTGGTTGTTAACGTCCGCCCCCGACAGGTCTGCTATAAGCTTCTTGTATACCCCTATGACTTCAGCTCCATAGCTATTCCAGTGACGAGCTCCAGAATCTTTTATAAGGTGTCCTCGTTGAGCTCCTGATCCGGTTGCTGAGGTCCAAGAGTCTCCTTTTGGCCTCCAGGACCTCGCACTCAAGGAGTACGTGTGCTGCAGTTTCAACACCCTGCCCGCACAGGAAGTTCCAGTTTTCCATAGTGACTTGAGAGGTTAGGAACCACATAAACTTTAATAATTCTCTCTTGTACGAGCGTGTAGGCCTATTAGGTAACCAAAGTATGGCGACAGAGTGAGTCAATCTGCGGTATAAAAGTGAATGTCCAGAACGTCATGACACCAAGATGGCGGCCCGTTATTGTTGCAGAACGAAGATTTCACCATAACGTACAAGCTCTAATTAAATGTCATTGTAGACAAATGTGTATTAATACCGTACGCGTATTCAATAATGCATCTATTATTAACGTTTAAACGGTAAGTTGCCGCCTCGGTGGCCTAGTTGATAGCGTACTAAGCCCCGAGCACCCAGGTTCGATTCCCGGCCAGGGCTTGGCATTGTCATACGCTATAAATCATCCCATCGTCTGCATTAGCCCAAGTGGGCACAATAGTCGGACGTTAAACACAAAAAACAACAACAAAATAAATAAACGGTATTAAACTTGCAAAGTCAATGCTTAATGTGATTATATAAATAATAGATTTTGTTTACGTTTTGCTTTACAATAAAACAAGCACGTTGTCAGTCCTATATTGTCGCAGTCACTAAATATAACTTATAAACAATGCTTTTCACGTTCAATCACTTCCCACAACACCTTCGCCACCGGAAAGGATGAAAAGTCAGATTCGCTCAACATTTGCTCATATCTGAATAGTCACGAAATCAGTGTTGCCAAATTTGAAATAAAAAAAATTATGATTCGGTAGAAATAAAATTCGACGGCGGTCAGGGTTTCTTTTCGTTTATTAAGTCCCGAATCGTATTTTTTTTTATGTAGAATTTGCTGCCTCACTTGAATTAGGCTTTGAGTATAAATTTGGATTTTCAGTGAATTTCCACAGGGTTAAAGCAGGACTTCTTTGTGTTGCGTATTAATCAACTTGCACTCGGGCATTTCCTCAAGTTGATAACAAACGATAAAGCCGATTTTAATAGTTTTTGGAAATATAGGTAAACCAGAAATGCACTTGTAGTTTCATTTCGTTCAAATTGATCAACTACCGTATTTCATCGATTCTAAGACGAACTGTATTTTACAGACAATGTTTAAGGAAAACTACAAAGTAACACACATTTTAAAAAATCAAATATACGAGGTGTGTTCAGAAAGTAACGAGAATTTTTAAATTTCGCGGGCTTGGAGAGCCCGATTGTCAATTTTTTTGTTAATATATTGGTATACATGTCCTTTAAGTATGATAAAACTTTCAGCTGTTTTCATTGTTGACTTTGTCTGTGACAGACGTGTTTTTATGAGCTCGGCGATTTTCATTTGTTAAAAGAAAAGAATTTGTATCAAATTTTGCGTAAAAAATGGAATAAAGTGTAACAAAGTGTGTGAAATGTATGGTGAGTCTGATATGAGTAAAGCAAGAGTTTACGAGTGGTATAAGCGTTTCCATGAAGGCCGTGAAGACGTTGGAGAGGACGAACGCCCTGGACGCCCCAGCACATCAACAACCGATGAAAACGTGGAAAAAGTGAAAGAAATGGTTACGAACAATCGCCGAACCACAATTAGAGAGGTCGCTGATGATGTTGGCATATCGATTGGATCATGTCATGACATTGTTTCAAATGTTTTGTCTATAAAACGCGAGGCAGCAAAATTCGTTCCAAAATTGTTGAATTTTGATCAAAAACAGCGGCGTATGGAAGTTGCTCAGGAGTCACTAAATGAAGTCAACCACGATGTAGAATTACTGAAACGTATTATAACAGGTGACGAAACATGGGTTTACGGATATGACGTCGAAAGTAAGGCTCAATTATCCCATTGGAGGCATTTTGGCTCGCCAAGACCGAAAAAGGCTGGACAAGTGCGGTCGAACGTGAAGATTATGCTCACTGTGTTCTTCGATATTAATGGCATAGTGCATCACGAATTCCTGCCACCAAGCGAAACGTTCAATAAGGTGTACTACCTACAATTCATAAGGTCAGTAAGGAGTACTACGGATCTGTGGGAAAACAATTCATGGCTTTCGCACCACGATAATGCACCAGCTCACACTTCATCGCTTGTTCGTGAATT
>CM040186.1:11826831-11856831 GCA_022606455.1 Callitettix versicolor | reverse complement strand
CTTGTTACAAACATGATACAACATTTTTTTGTGTTATTTAACATAATACTTGTTAAAAATTCTAACAGTATTGCACCCGGAAGCCTTGCAACATCAGCTGATCTCAAACAAAACTTATTTAAACAAAACTTGCATTTCCGTTATCTTAACTTCGAGGTTATATTACCGTTGAGAGCAGTAGCCGCAGAGAAAGTTGGTCAGTAATCCACGTCTTGTGTGAAGGTGTACCAGTGCGGTATTGTGTTACCATGGCAACCCCGCGTGAGTCACAAGGAGCGGAAGTTCAAAAGAAAAGCAAATCAGAAAAGCTGCCTCGGTGGCCTAATTGATATCGTACTAGGCTTTCACCCCGAAGACCCGAGTTCGATTACCGGCCAGGCCTTGGCATTTTCATACGCTATAAATCATCCCATCGTCTGCATTAGCCCAAGTGTGCACAATAGTCGGACGTTAAACAGCCGCCTCGGTGGTCTAGTGGATAGCGTACTGGGCTTTCACCCCAAGGACCTGGGTTCGATTCCAGGCTGGCCTGGCATTTTCATACGCTATAAATCATCCCATCGTCTGCATTAGCCCAAGTGTGCACAATAGTCGGACGTTAAACAGCCGCCTCGGTGGCCTAGTGGATAGCGTACTGGGCTTTCACCCCTGAGGACCTGGGTTCGATTCCCGGCCAGGCTTGGCATTTTCATACGCTATAAATCATCCCATCGTCTGCATTAGCCCAAGTGTGCACAATAGTCGGACGTTAAACAGCCGCCTCGGTGGCCTAGTGGATAGCGTACTGGGCTTTCACCCTGAGGACCTGGGTTCGATTCCCGGCCAGGCCTTTGCATTTTCATACGCTATAAATCATCCCATCGTCTGCATTAGCCCAAGTGTGCACAATAGTCGGACGTTAAACACCAAAAAAAAACAATCAAGGTCACAAAGTACACCGTCAAGCAGTGTTATTTCGGGCGAGAATTGTTTCATTTCTAATTGTGACATTGTCAAATAAACACTTTCAAAACCTCTTATTTCTCCGTACAAAATTCTTTCAAAAATGGTTACTGTGACGGTCAAGGTTTTTTACCCCAAATAATTTCACAAATTTAAATTTTGTCACTCTTTAATAAGACGATTAAATTTTTAGCAAATCCTTTTTAGTAATATACATTTTAAAACTACAGTATTGTGTACTGAAAAAGTTATTGATTATAATATAATTTAAGTAAATGCAGCCAATTTCTCTTATTTTGTTTCTTACTACATTACTTTGTCAGTTAAGACTACAGAGGCATACGCGTTAACTACAGTAACTCCAGTCTCGAAATTATGACCTTGAAGTGCGCAATTTTGTCCAACCACCACTGATACGTCGACCACTTATTTAACTGCTCATAATATAGTTGAGGTGTGGCAAACTTACATATTTCTAAATTATGGCCCTCAAAAAGTGCTATCAGCAATTGTAATTAACTATTTACGTTAAGTAAGTTGTCCGTGACCAGAAAACAAAACTTTTTGTGTGTTTAACGTCCGACTATTGTGCACACTTGGGCAGACGATGGGATGATTTATAGTGTATGAAAATTCCAAACCCTGGCCGGGAATCGAACCCGGGTCCTCGGGGTCAAAGCCCAGTACGCTATCCACTAGGCCACCGATGCGGCTGTTTAACGTCCGACTATTGTGCACACTTGGGCTAATGCAGACGATGGGATGATTTATAGCGTATGAAAATTCCAAACCCTGGCCGGGAATCGAACCCGGGTCCTCGGGGTGAAAGCCCAGTACGCTATCCACTAGGTCACCGAGGCGGCTGTTTAACGTCCGACTATTGTGCACATGGGCTAATGCAGACGATGGGATAATTTATAGCGTATGAAAATGCCAAGCCCTGGCCGGGAATCGAACCCGGGTCCTCGGGGTGAAAGCCCAGTACGCTATCCACTAGGCCACCGAGGCGGCTGTTTAACGTCCGACTATTGTGCACACTTGGGCTAATGCAGACGATGGGATAATTTATAGCGTGTGAAAATGCCAAGCCCTGGCCGGGAATCGAACCCGGGTCCTCAGGGTGAAAGCCCAGTACGCATCCATTAGGCCACCGAGGCGGCTGTTTAACGTCCGACTATTGTGCACACTTGGGCTAATGCAGACGATGGGATAATTTATAGCGTATGAAAATGCCAAGCCCTGGCCGGTAATCGAACCCGGGTCCTCGGGGTGAAAGCCTAGTACGCTATCCACTAGGCCACCGAGGCGGCTGTTTAACGTCCGACTATTGTGCACACTTAGGCTAATGCAGACGATGGGATAATTTATAGCGTATGAAAATGCCAAGCCCTGGCCGGTAATCGAACCCGGGTCCTCGGGGTGAAAGCCTAGTACGCTATCCACTAGGCCACCGAGGCGGCTGTTTAACGTCCGACTATTGTGCACACTTGGGCTAATGTTGACGATGGGATAATTTATAGCGTATGAAAATGCCAAGCCCTGGCTGGGAATCGAACCCGGGTCCTCGGGGTGAAAGCCCAGTATGTTATCAACTAGGCCATCGAGGCGGCTAACAAAACTTTTAAAATTAAGGATTTGTTTATCTGTTGTTAAATGTTTTTGCTTTGACTAGTATTAATAGAATATGTCATTAAACAGCGGAAGCCTCAAGACTTGTTAACCCTCGCCTTATCACTAACCTGTTGGTACTGTTCCTGGCCGTAGTGGGCACAAGAGGCGGTAGCAGTGATGTAAGCGGAAGCGAGGATGAAGAAGCCCAAGATGAAAGTAACTGCGATCACTGTGGCAGCTGCTATACGGGCGATCTGGATGGCAGTGCCTCGGCCTTTGTGATACGCCTGTAGAAAATAGAAGCATTATTACTTAGTCTACGTGGCAGTAAACTTGTACTACAACAGAATCCGAACAAACTTGTTAGAACCGATTTTGAGAAAAACGTTTTCGTATTTGTCAAAAATACAATAGTAAGGTTTTAAGTTTTTTTCACAAAAATGGTAAAACATTTTAAGTGATGTGCACGTAATAAATTTAACTAAAATCGGTATTATATCTTAATTTAGACGGCAAGACGTCCGGGTGTAAACAAGTTTTTGGACTCAATGGGTCTGAAGAGGGATCGATCTATCAAAATCTAGATCGATTCTTTTGCGTTCGAAACGCATTTTTCTTTGCGGACTTAGAAAAGCATAAAAGCTTCGTTGTAATCAAAACAGTTCTCAATAGAAAGGAAGTAATACTTTAACGTCATTGGTGAAAGGTCCTTGTTTTTTGGTGAAAAAATTGCAATTTTCCTTGGGGGGGTTGACCAGAAGTCATACTCAAATATTTAAATTGTAACAGCCTTTGTGCTTTGTGTAGTACATGATTTAAGTCGACTGCTACAGATATGAAAAGTTATATAATATCCGTATCCAATATGTCGACGGAATAAATTTCGAGTTAATTGAATAACCTGTTTTACAAAACTACAATTTTAGTGTTGTAATACAATAAGCATCTATGTTTACTTTCTGGTTTTGAAGAAATAAGTCCAGAGCTGATACCATCACGCCTGTCCGCAACAATTAGGAACAATGTTTATATTAAATATTATGTTTAATAAAATTAATTATTATTAAATTATTCAAATATTATATTAAATATAAATATTAGATTATATTGTATTAAATAATATAAATATAATTTATATTAAATATAAATTAATGATGAAACAACAGCGATTAAACAGATAGAAGTCCTAAAGGAACGCGCAGAGAGGGTCGGTCTACAGATCTCGTTTCAAAAAACCGAATTCTTCTGTTCAAAATTAAATATTCAAGAACTAAACACAAAATACGGCAAGATAAACAGAGTCAAGCACTTCAAATATCTGGGAGAAATTCTTGAACCCACAGGTGGCGAGAAGGCTGCTAAAGGGTTCGGCTGCTGAGAATGAAGAGGGCTCTTGGTATAACGCGTGATATCTACAATAAGAGATATATGTCGACGCACACAAAAATCAGACACTACAACACAGTCATAAAACCGGAGGTATTATATGAAAGCGAGACACTAGCACTCCACACAGAAGGTTCAATGGAAGACATTTTGAAGGAAGAACGCAAAATCTTGAGGAAGATCCTTGGCCCAAGATTAACAGTAGACGGATACAGGTTGCACTCCCGAAAGACCACAGAGAGGATATCGAACGTAGCAGTAGATATCAGAAGAAGGAAGCTTCAATTCTATGGACACGTCAGTAGACTCCCAACAACGAGACTTGCCAACGGAATCTTTGTATATACAAAGAGTCAAATCAACAACGTCGTGGATCACACAAGTCAGAATAGGCCTATATGACGCAGAAATAGACTCAACAGACGTTGAAGACAGGAACGCATACAGGAGAAAGATGCTAGGGTGGAAAATCTCAGAGAATTAAATCCCAAAGAGAGCAGGGGTAAAATGGACGGAGGAGCGGAGGAGGATCTATGGGGACAGGATGAGGGAGGTGTGGAGGATTAGAAGGAACAAGACATGAGTCGAAATGCTTTGCGTGATCCAACAGGGCCTATACTCAAATAATAATAATAATATAAATTAATAAAATATGTTTATATTAAATATAAACTATTGTATTTGGAGAAGTAGAAAAATATTCAGTTGAAAAATTCCGAAAATGATTTTTTTTTTTATTTTAAGGCGAAAAGCACATTGACGCTATTAAAGCCTCCCTAAATGTAAGTGTGAGTGTAACGTGTTAAAGTCGTAAGTGTAGTGTTGTAAGTGTAAGTGTGTGTTACTCGGGTACCGCGAGGGACGTTTAAACCCTCTCAATAGGTGCAGCTAGTCTGCACCCCCCTGCGGGGTAAAAATGATGAATATAATTTAGAAAATTCGAGTGACACTTTCTCTATGACGAAAAGTGTGCCTATATTTTAAGTCAAGAATCAGTATTGTGGAAGTATAAAAATGTTTTAATATTTTAGTAATTTTAATGGATTCCCACAAAGTATCAAGTACAAATAGTTTATGTTCTCCGGATCAAATAACGTTGTTTTTCATTAAAAACTGTTCATCAAAAGATACATGGAATTGTTTACTTTAAATAGGACACATCCTAAGGAATACATTATTTCAGAACTGGTTTCCCTAGCCTTGACCCAGTCTCCAGACAACAATAGCCTCGCGCTAACCAAATCACCGGTAAAATACACGGCCCTTGCACATACACCGGTTAGTTCGTTCAACCTCGTTCAACGCTCGTGATTAAATACACCATCAGCTGATGCACTAACAGCTGTTACAGTTAATTGTGCGTTTATTGCTGGGTAAAATCAACCGAAGCGGATGTTAAATCAAATTGACTGTAACTTCTCGTTTCAGAACATCGTCAAATCAGCTGTGAATCTAATCCTATTCGCGTAATACAAGAACAGCTGTTAGAATAAATCAGCTGACCTTGTTCTTTTACCATCCAAAACGCATTACACTCGTTTATTCGAAAAGTCAAAATAAAAGATATGTTCAAAATTTTAAAGGCCGTTTCAATTACAAAATGCCTTCTTAAAGATTCTCACAATGATTTCACAGTTTTATTAAATGTTTGTGTTTTTTTTTATAAAAGTTAACCTTCGTTCTTTACCACATCACTTCGGCTTTGTTATTTTGCCAATTCATTATTTTCGTCCTCATTATCCTGCAGGCCCGCTTCCAGTTCACTCTTTATTTCCTGAACACGACAATTAACGAGTAGGCTACTTCGGATCAACGACAAAGAGGAACATGAGCTGTGCTCATGCTTAAATAAAAGACAATGAAAAGCACGAACAAGAGGACGACACCTTTTCCAAGTGTCTTCGGTTCTGTGGTCCTCATTCCTGTTCGTTGACCTTGAACGGTGGTATAATTTTAACTCAGTAAGTCAGAACTTCCGTCAATTTACATTGTATCCTATATTGTAAGCCGCCTCGGTGGCCTAGTTGATAGCGTACTAGGCTTTAACCCGAGGACCCGGGTTCGATTTCCGCCCAGGGCTTGGCATTTTTATACGCTATAAATCATCCCATCGTCTGCATTAGCGCAAATGTGCACAATAGTCGGACGCTAAACGCCAAAAAAACAAAAAAAAAACAAAAATTCTATATTGTATCCCATATTGTATCCTATATTGTATTTCGAAGTTTAGTATCACAGTAAGTCCTCTTTGGACCATGAGCGCCCTCTTAGACAAAAGCTGTAACTAAACCAAGCTGTTGCAAGTTTCGAGTTCGCAAAGTACATTTTTGTACTCAAATTTTATCTTTAGATTCTGATTTGTGTCCGTTTTCAGAACGTACGGGTTGCGATATTTCTGAAAAATCTCGTTTGCAAACTTTAGACCAATAGAAATCGAGAAAATTCAACAATTAAAAAATTGTCAACAATGAACACGTTAGTAACACAAATTAGTTTTGTACGTTTAAACAAATACCTATTCAAAAGGAAATCTAAAACATTAAACAAACCCCCGAGAGCGGTGAGTGTTTTTGCGGTTCTATACACAATGTAACACAATGTCTTAAGTTATGAATTTCACATTTCATCCGTAAATGTGACCAGGCCCATTTTTAGAAACTAGGAAGATTTTCCAGTTACATTTTCGAAGCACAGCTACAAGATCAAACCTTACCAAGATAATTTATTAAACCCGGTATTTTGAAATGTGCACCTATCCTGACCTTTACATCACTTCGATAAAGATGTTATAAGTATTAAACTAATCATGTAGTACTATAAGTACTATTATAGTACTATATTTATTATAATTACTTATAACTACTATACTAAACATGTGATAGCACTTTCATTTCCTTCTGTGTTGGACTAATTTTCACTCAAACTTGGCACGAAAATTTATGTTTTAATGTTTACAATACTTTCTCTACTTTTTTTATTATTTTTGGCCTCGTGGGACCACTTTAGTCTAAATTTCAGTTCTTCCTAACATTGGGCTGTAATTTTTTTCTCCAATAATCCCTCATTCGATCAGATCGTTGCTTCCTGACGGCATCTGTGATCACCACCTTCTTGTGTCTCTTTGGTTTATCCACTTAAAATTTATTAGTGTTAAGAATGCGTGTTATTTTACGATTGTCTGTTGCATCATCCATTTTCAGTCCTATTTCACTGAGGTCTTGTGTGATGTATATTCCCTGTGTTTTCCTGTTGATGCTTCTCATTACCAGTTGTCTCAGGATTCTGTCCTCCGGCATTCTTAATGTGATAGACGTGGGAAATTCTTCGTTTTTTCATTACACTGAGAACTGGGTCGATATATTTGTATACTGTTTCATTGGTGGCTATCCTCCAGGTCCCGTCTTTCCGGTGGCTTTTGTTGAGACACGTTCTGATGATCCTTCTCTCTGTCTTAAGCAGCGGGTCCGTCTTACTGTTTTTGATTTGGAAGAGAGTTTCACTGGAATATAATGTTTCTGGGAGTACCACTGATTTGTAGTGGCGTATTTTTGTTTATATTGACATGTTTTAAATAATATTTAATTTATATATTTGTTATTTCTTGTGTTATTAAATTTATTTAGTTTATCTAAATAACTTTATTTCTGTTATGTTTATGTATACTTTTACGAATTGTTATTAAATTTTATTCATTATTCATTGTTATTTAGTTCTGAAGTATTTGTTATTGTGATATAGTTAAACCTGTTATTTAAATTTTGTTTAATTTATTTTAATTATTATAGTTTGTTGTAGTTTTTTTTTCTTAAGTAAATTTAAAAAAAAAAAATTTATACTTTCATTTTGCATGACGGCGATGATAAACTTAACGGTTTTTCCCGGAAAAATGTTTTTATTGACAGGCATTTTTTTTCTTATACGTTGGCCAAGTTTCTCTACTTTTATAATAAAAATTTTTTTAAAAAGGAGCATCTAACAAAGGCAACAACGCATTGCTTTACATTGACTGCACTTACATCTGCAGATCGGTTACCAATATCAGGGCGCAGGTTAGGCAATACGGATACACCCCTGTAAGGTGGGTTATATAACTTTAATATTTTAATTTTTTACGAATAGGCATTGGAAATTAAACAGTGGTTGCTGCCATGACTGTAAGAATCAAATCCTAGACCTGTAATGGGCACCGATCCATACCTCTAGATCCCTTTTTGAGAATTATTTATAAAAATGTATGCATAATATAAGCACAGTGTATTTACAGCGGAAGAAACATTGTTTCACCAAAATTGCACTAGCTTCTTCGAGGTGGTTCTCGTATAATTCTGTAGTCAAAATGCCTTCACAAGTGTGTGTGTGTTTGTTGTGTTAGCTTTATCGTGTTTGATTCAAAACTTGGGACAAAAAATCGATTTTCGTCACATCGTATATTTCTTGTAATGAAAAAGTCTTCAGTATGAGCTCGCAGTCGATGACGTTCGACGATGGCATCACGTTACAGTCGAAACGCTCACGAAATGAATACGCTGCCAACGTTTCCACAGAACAAAAGCAATAAATCGTTTCTAAATGTTCCGACCACAAAAATAAAAAGTTTAAAACAGCTGATCGACTGTTACCCGTTGTTTTCGTCATGCTTTCTACACAAACAGCTGATCGTTCCAGTTTATGTTCCGCATTGAACGGAGAAGGAACGAATAACGGCTCGATCACAGATACGATAAACAAAGAAGTGTTGCACCACCAGGCACAGACACAGATACAACACAAAGAACAATACTAGTGGCGCAACGAATTGTACATTTACATTCTGCTAAGATAAGCGAAGAGCATTATTTACACGTTATAACGTCGTACACGAAGCAACGCATTTTTCTTTAAATAAGCCATATTGCAAATATAATTAAGAAAACTGTTATTTTATTGCAAATAATTGCTACTTATTCAACAAAGATATAACATAATCTCTTATTTTTTATAACGCAATGTAAAATAGACGCAGAACAATCTTTGTGCATACAACTTATTTGGCTTGACAACAATATTTCCTTCTGCTCTTCAGTATGCCAAAAACAAACAAAATATTACAGAAAATAATGATCAACTAAAAAAAACCGACTGGCGCAGTTTATTTCGTACTTTCAGACATATATAAACGCAATCAACACTAAACAGTTCATTGATATCGCTTGTATTCTTAAACATGCTTTTATTGATTTTAACCATTTAATTATACAAAGCAATGTCATAAAATACCCAGAATAGAATCATTTGTGTTTCCTCCGATTTTTGTTTTTGACCTTCACTTTCATTCATTTAAAACTTTGCTCATTTAGTCGCTGTTGGGTCCTGCATTTAGCCTCTGATTAAAACTTTGCTCATTCAATCGCTGTTAGGTTCTGTATTTAGCCTCTGATTAATACTTTGCTCATTTAGTCGCTGTTTGGTCCTGCATTTAGCCTCTGATTAAACCTTTGCTCATTCAGTCGCTGTCGGGTTCTGCATTTAGCCTCTGATTAATACTTTGCTCATTTAGTCGCTGTTTGGTTCTGCATTTAGCCTCTGATTAAAATTTTGTTCATTCAGTCGCTGTCGAGTTCTGCATTTAGCCTCTGAATTTTCTCATTCAGTTGCTGTTTGGTCCTGCATTTAGCCTCTGATTAAACCTTTGCTCATTCAGTCGCTGTCGGGTCCTGCATTTAGCCTCTGATTAAAATTTTGTTCATTCAGTCGCTGTCGGGTTCTGCATTTAGCCTCTGATTAAAATTTTGTTCTTTCAGTCGCTGCCGGGTTCTGCATTTAGCCTCTGATTTTTCTCATTCAGTCGCTGTTTGGTCCTGCATTTAGCCTCTGATTAAACCTTTGCTCATTCAGTCGCTGTCGGGTCCTGCATTTAGCCTCTGATTAAACCTTTGCTCATTCAGTCGCTGTCAGGTTCTGCATTTAGCCTCTGATTTTTCTCATTCAGTCGCTGTTTGGTCCTGCATTTAGCCTCTGATTAAACCTTTGCTCATTCAGTTGCTGTCGGGTCCTGCATTTAGCCTCTGATTAAACCTTTGCTCATTCAGTCGCTGTTGGGTTCTGCATTTAGCCTCTGATTTTGCTCATTCAGTAGCTGTCGGGTTCTGCATTTAGCCTCTGATTAAAACTTTTCTCATTCAGTCGCTGTTGGATTTTTATTAATTTAGCCTCTGATTTTGCTCATTCAGTAGCTGTCGGGTTCTGCATTTAGCCTCTGATTAAACCTTTGCTCATTCAGTCGCTGTCGGGTCCTGCATTTAGCCTCTGATTAAACCTTTGCTTATTCAGTCGCTGTCAGGTTCTGCATTTAGCCTCTGATTTTTCTCATTCAGTCGCTGTTTGGTCCTGCATTTAGCCTCTGATTAAACCTTTGCTCATTCAGTCGCTGTCGGGTCCTGCATTTAGCCTCTGATTAAACCTTTGCTCATTCAGTCGCTGTCGGGTCCTGCATTTAGCCTCTGATTAAACCTTTGCTCATTCAGTCGCTGTCAGGTTCTGCATTTAGCCTCTGATTTTTCTCATTCAGTCGCTGTTTGGTCCTGCATTTAGCCTCTGATTAAACCTTTGCTCATTCAGTCGCTGTCAGGTTCTGCATTTAGCCTCTGATTTTTCTCATTCAGTCGCTGTTTGGTCCTGCATTTAGCCTCTGATTAAACCTTTGCTCATTCAGTCGCTGTCGGGTTCTGCACTTAGCCTCTGATTAAAATATTGTTCTTTCAGTCGCTGCCGGGTTCTGCATTTAGCCTCTGATTAAACCTTTGCTCATTCAGTCGCTGTCAGGTTCTGCATTTAGCCTCTGATTTTTCTCATTCAGTCGCTGTTTGGTCCTGCATTTAGCCTCTGATTAAACCTTTGCTCATTCAGTCGCTGTCAGGTTCTGCATTTAGCCTCTGATTTTTCTCATTCAGTCGCTGTTTGGTCCTGCATTTAGCCTCTGATTAAACCTTTGCTCATTCAGTCGCTGTCGGGTTCTGCATTTAGCCTCTGATTAAAATTTTGAATAAAATCTGTCGGTACATTTTATTTTAAAACTAAGCTTTTTACTTTTAACATTTTTTTTTAATTCCAAACTTGAATTTTGAGAAACTAACGCTGGGTAACATTTCGGTCAGAATCAAACTTGAGAAAATTAAAATGATTTCTATGTTATCACAACGCGGAAGACTTCAAGTCTGAACGAAATCGGATTGGTTCTTGTTATAGGGTAAATTAACACACACACAGATGGACATCCCCTTCAAAATACGTCTATCTCCTAACAGTCATGCATAATGGGACCTGTTAAATTATTTACATTTAAATAACATTTTCATAATATTTTTGTTACTGTTTTTAACCCTATTAAAGCCAATAATAAACAGCGATGGGGTATGCATAAATACTTGTTTAAAATTTTAAAATACAAAAATTAAACCAGATCGCCCTCAGTTTTGTATTTTGAATACGCAGATTGTAACGCTAGTTTAATTGTGTCGAAAATTATTATCAAAAAAGCGTATAAAAAAGTAATTTTTGTAATTTTCGTTTTAAATTATTGAACGAATTTTGCTTCCTGACGACTAACCCGTGCAAAGTATGAATCTGACACCCAAGTGTTAACTACTCTTACACAGTGATTCAGAGGTCAGTGTCCCGGGTCTGGCTCTTACCATGATGGCGCTCCAATAGTCCAGCTGACTTACTGGTGGTAATTCGCGAATAACCAGTAACGAAGTATAGTCCGTTATTGGATTAATGTACTACATCTTCCTAACTAAAACAGTCATAATTTGTTCAATAAAATAAGAAACAACAGCCTAACCTAAAATAACAATAGGGTTTGTATTCAATAAAATGTTTACTTTTACTTCTTAATATACGTTTCCAAATCACTAAACAATCAGTACAGCTAAATTCGAAATATGATAAATCAATCAGCTGTTTTTTTTTTTTTTTTTTAACGTCCGACTATTGTGCACACTTGGGCTAATACAGACGATGGGATGATTTATAGCGCATGAAAATGCCAAGCCCTGGCCGGGAATCGAACCCGGGTCCTCGGGGTGAAAGCCCAATACGCTATCAACTAGGCCACCGAGGCGGCTACAATCAGCTGTTCTGTGCCAACTTAATTATATTCTTTGAAGAATAATTCACCGGACTTCCGGCGGCAGTGGATCGTCTTCAATTAAATGATCGGCAACGGTTACTTTTATTCGAATGGTGACCTTATAAAATGGTTTCGTAAAAGTTACATTGAAATAGTTTTTTTTTAAATAATGCTTTATAGACTGGGTAAAATTCTAGAAGCATTAATTTTAACCAATTTTGTAATTAAGATTAACACATTTTGTTAAACGTATTCGGACAATATAGCGGAAGTTTTATTTATAATTTTATAGAACAGGAGAATTCTACAGAAATTCTCAAAATCTGACATACTGATATTGCCGCCTCGGTGGCCTAGTTGATATCGTACTGGGCTTTTACCCCGAGGACACGGGTTCGATTCCCGGCCAGGGTTTGGCATTTTCGTACGCTATAAATCATCCCATCGTATGCATTAGCCCAATTGTGCACAATAGTCGGACGTTAAACACCAAAAAAAAAAAATAATTAATAAATAAATATATATATATACTGATATTTTGGACATACAGTGAAACCTCGGCTAACCGAATTCGGGTCAACCGAAACGCATCCAGAATATAAAATCTCTTCAAAAACATGACCGGAAATACTTAAAATATACAGAAACATAAGGACAAGATGGCAGGGAAGTATACCCGACTTCCCCAGCCGCGGGTCTAGAGTCTAAATAAAGTTACACTGCCAAGCCGCATCAGTCACTTCCAAAATTTATGGAACAATGCTGCGAGTCCAGTGAAGAGATAATGGCGCATAGCAGCTCGAAAACGTTGCCAAGGATGTAAGAGACAAACAAAAATTACTGAGTTCTTTTAACGAATAATTAATAAGCTACAACTTATCTAGCTTAAGTACAATATATACTTTGTTGCTGGAATGTAAAATGTAATTTTTAACCTTAATAAAGAACACAAGCATCTGGGAGTCGGTAGTCATAAAATCGAGAGAGTTGACCACTTCAAATATCTGGGTGAATGGATCAGCTGGAACGCCTTAGAAAAGAGAGCATTGGAATCCAGGATGTGTAAAATGGAATTGGCCTTTCAATTAACCAAAGAGGTGTATAACAAGAAATCGTTATCCTGGAATTCCAAACTTAAGCATTATAAAACTGTGATCAAACCAGAGGCTTTATATGCATCTGAAACTCTTACACTCAATAATAAGGGATTACTGGACAACCTGGAGAAGAAGGAAAGAAAGTTAATAAGGAAGATATTGGGCCAAAACTTTAGAAATAATGAAGTAAAGTTGATTTCTAATAAAAACCTGTATCTCAAAATTGAGAGACTCTCAGATAGCATGAGGAAAAGACGACTTAGTTTTTATGGCCATATTAGTAGGATGAACAGCAGTAGACTTACTAGGCGGATCTTTGCTTTCTTCAGAGATCGGAAAACGAAGAGTAATTGGTTCAGGCGGGTCCAGGAAGACTTAACTGAGCTGGCGATATCAGATGAGATGATTGACGATGTACTTAAACTGCGAAAACTTTTACATAATGAAAACCTAAGGTTCCAAGAAAAACCAACATCTAAAAGGGGCGGGGCAGTCTCGAATGAAAGAAGGAAGGCAGCCTCGGATAGAATGAAGCAGTATTGGATACAGCGGAGGGCAGCTAACGCACATCAAAGTAATTGATTTGGCGTACCCCAAAGTGGGTGATCCGGATGAAAAAAAAAAAGAACACAAGTTCCATATTTTTTTTAACGTCCAACTATAGTGCACATTTGGGTTAATGTAGACGAAGGGATGATTTATAGCGTATGAAAATGCCAAGCCCTGGCCGGGAATCGAACTCGGCTCCTCGGGTTGAAAGCCCAGTACGCTCTCAACTAGGCCACCGAGGCGGCTATGCCACAAGTTCCATATGCGGTCAAACAAAGAGCCTTATGAAAGGTTTCAAAAAATCACTATTACAATGAAGAAGAGGCGATTGATGTTTTATGGGCACACCAGCAGGATGAAACCAGAAAGAATAGCGAAAAGAGTGCTAACTTTCCAGGAAAACACAAATTCCATGGCTCAAGGAAGTCCATCAGGATCTGACTAGATGTGGAATGAGCGCTGAAGAGGTACAAAATAGGGACACATGTGGGAGGAAGATAGATGCTGCTGAGTTGAAAGACATCTCTGAAGAGAATCCAAGAGGAAGGAGGCGAGTGGTTTCGGAGACGGAACGTCATAGAATGAGCCAGAGAATGGAGTACTGGCGTAGGAGGAAACAGGGATTAACAGGGAAGAAAGTTGTGTAATTGTAGTCCATAGATGGCTGTATAAAATAAAACACACACACACACACACACACACACACACACACACACACACACACACACACACACACACACACACACACACACACACACACACACACACACATACATGTCATGTATAACATACAAAAAGAGGTTAGAAACAGATTACCTTCAAAATCTTGTAGAATTAATTAGAAAAAACGTATTACATGTACATGGCTTAATCGATTATCCGAAACGGTTCCCCCTTTATTCGGATAATCGGGTTCTGTACCGTACATGAATATTCGAAGGAGCACTGAGCAGTGGTGTACAGAAATGCGAAAAGAAAACTCTTTGTTGCACTTTCCTGTGATGTACGTTTCGGTTTTATAGCTGCCTTCTTCAGAGGGCTACCGAACACAAGTAACGAAAGTAACTCCGTAGCACAATCTGAATCCTTTATGTCCAGGACACCGCCTCGTTGAGTTCCGCTGTATCCAGGTCACTGCGAGCCTTGCCGCGGTCTACAAACCCTCGCCTCGCCTCTAATAGATTGTACAGTGTTACAGTTAACCTGATTCGCGCCCAACAAACAATGCATTATGAACTTATCAAAGCCGTTTAAAGATGGGCCTGCCACAACAATGCAAGTGAATAAGTAATCAGACATTGTAACATTCTTAGTTCCAACATTATAGCATAGCCAGTCATATACTTTAACAAGTCAAAAAGTGGATACATGAAACTTGTCACAAAAATGCAAATGAATAAGTAATCAAACATTGTAACATTTTTAGTTCCAACATTATAGCACAGCCAGTCATATACTTCAACAAGTCAAAAAGTGGATGCATGAAATTAGTCAGGTGTGCCAACATTATAGCATAGCCAGTCATATACTTTAAGAAGTCAAAAAGTGGATGCATGAAACTTGTCACAACAATGCAAGTGAGTAAGTAATCAAACATTGTAACATTCTTAGTTCCAACATTATAGCATAGCCAGGCATATACTTTAGCAAGTCAAAAAGTGGATGCATGAAATTATTCAGGTGTGCACAACAATGCAAGTAAGTAATCAAACATTGTAACATTCTTAGTTCCAACATTATAGCCTAGCCAGTCATATACTTTAGCAAGTCAAAAAGTGGATGCATGAAATTAGTCAGGTGTGCACAACAATGCAAGTGACTGAGTAATCAAACATTGTAACATTCTTAGTTCCAACATTATAGCATAGCCAGTCATATACTTTAGCAAGTCAAAAAGTGGATGCATGAAATTTGTCATGTGTGCACAACAATGCAAGTGACTGAGTAATCAAACATTGTAACATTCTTAGTTCCAACATTATAGCATAGCCAGTCATATACTTTAGCAAGTCAAAAAGTGGATGCATGAAATTAGTCAGGTGTGCACAACAATGCCAGCGAGTAAGTAATCAAACATTGTAACATTCTTAGTTCCAACATTATAGCATAGCCAGTCATATACTTTAACAAGTCAAAAAGTGGATGCATGAAACTTGTCACAACAATGCAAGTGAGTAAGTAATCAAACATTGTAACATTCTTAGTTCCAACATTACAGCATAGCGAGGCATATACTTTAACAAATCAAAAAGTGGATGCATGAAACTTGTCACAACAATGCAAATGAATAAGTAATCAAACATTGTAACATTTATAGTTCCAACATTTTAGTGGATGTATGAAACTTGTCACAACAATGCAAGTGAGTAAGTAATCAAACATTGTAACATTCTTAGTTCCAACATTACAGCATAGCCAGGCATATACTTTAACAAGTCAAAAAGTGGATACATGAAATTTGCCAGGTGTGCACAACAATGCAAGTGAGTAAGTAATCAAACATTGTAACATTCTTAGTTCCAACAATACAGCATTGCCAGGCATATACTTTAACAAGTCAAAAAGTGGATGCATGAAATTAGTCAGGTGTGCACAACAATGCAAGTGAGTATGTAATCAAACATTGTAACATTCTTAGTTCCAACATTATAGCATAGCCAGTCATATACTTTAACAAGTCAAAAAGTGGATGCATGAAATTAGTCAGGTGTGCACAACAATGCAAGTGAGTAAGTAATCAAATATTGTAACATTCTTAGTTCCAACATTATAGCATAGCCAGACATATACTTTAACAAGTCAGAAAATGGATGCATGAAATTAGTCAGGTGTGCACAACAATGCAAGTGAGTAAGTAATCAAACATTATAACATTCTTAGTTCCAACATTATAGCATAGCCAGGCATATACTTTAACAAGTCAAAAAGTGGATGCATGAAACTTGTCACAACAATGCAAGTGAGTGAGTAATCAAACATTGTAATATTCTTAGTTCCAACATTATAGCATAGCCAGGCATTTACTTTAACAAGTCAAAAAGTGGATGCATGAAATTAGTCAGGTGTGCACAACAATGCAAGTGGGTAAGTAATCAAACATTGTAACATTCTCAGTTCCAACATTATATCATAACCAGACATATACTTTAACAAGTCAAAAAGTGGATGCATGAAATTAGTCAGGTGTGCAAAACAATGCAAGTGAGTAAGTAATCAAACATTTTAACATTCTTAGTTCCAACATTATAGCATAGCCACAGTCATATACTTTAACAAGTCAAAAAGTGAATGCATGAAATTAGTCAGGTGTGCAAGTGAGTAAGTAATCAAACATTGTAACATTCTTAGTTCCGACATTATAGCACAGCCAGTCATATACTTTAACAAGTCAAAAAGTGGATGCATGAAATTAGTCAGGTGTGCACAACAATGCAAGTGACTAAGTAATCAAACATTGTAACATTCTTAGTTCCAACATTATAGCATAGCCAGTCATATACTTTAACAAGTCAAAAAGTGGATGCATGAAATTAGTCAGGTGTGCACAACAATGCAAGTGAGTAAGTAATCAAATATTGTAACATTCTTAGTTCCAAAATTATAGCATAGCCAGGCATATACTTTAACAAGTCAAAAAGTGGATGCATGAAATTAGTCAGGTGTGCACAACAATGCAAGCAAATAAATAAATGATCAAATATTACAACACTGTACATTGTAAGTGTGACAATAGATAGTTGGGGATTTGTCAGGTTTGTTAAAAGAATGGAAGTGGAGGCAATTTAATGGAGTAATTAGAGATTATAACGTTTGTCAAACATTCGTCAGGTGACATCGTAGTCAAACAATGTAAAATGTAAATTAGTAATATGTTTAAATAATCATATTACAAGTTATCGATAGTAATATCGTTAATTAAATATTTTAGTACTGTAAACACACAAAGCTCACAATAACTATATATATATATATATATATATATATATATATATATATATATATATATATCGTGTAATTTTAATAAACTAAAATAATTATGTTCTGTTACTGTACATGTATTTACATGCAAAACAGCAAGACACCTTGAGATACAGGAAGAAATAGTAAAGCATTAATAAAATAGGTTACAAAAGAGACAGGTGACTTCATTAGGGACAGAAAGGCAGTTCACAGATCGAGGCGCATTCAAGGTTATTTGCAGAACCGTAACTAGGTTTGCCTTGGTTGGGTGAAGTGAAAACTGTCCTGTTTATACTTTATATCTTCACTATATTCAGTATAATAATCTGCCTTCCCTAGCTTCGTCAATTCTTCTTTCGTTGACGCGTTTCGGAGAACCTCCATCTTCAAAATAGATATAGTTTTTGAAGATGGAGGTTTTCCGAAACGCGTCAACGAAATAAGAATTGACGAAGCTATGGAAGGCAGATTATTATACTGAACAGAGTATAGAAATAGTTTTTGAAGATGGAGGTTCTTCGAAACGCGTCAACGAAAGAAGAATTGACGAAGCTAGGGAAGGCAGATTATTACACTGAATAGAGTATAGATATAGTTTTTGAAGATGGAGGTTCTCCGAAACGCGTTAAGGAAAGAAGAATTGACAAAACTAGGGAACGCAGATTATTATACTAAACAGAGAATAGAAATAGTTTTTGAAGATGGAGGTTCTCCGAAACGCGTCAACGAAATAAGAATTGACGAAGCTAGGGAAGGCAGATTATTATACTGAACAGAGTATAGAATTAGTTTTTGAAGATGGAGGTTCTCCGAAACGCGTCGACGTAAGAAGAATTGACGAAGCTAGTGAAGGCAGATTATTATACTGAACAGAGTATAGAAATAGTTTTTGAAGATGGAGGTTCTTCGAAACGCGTCAACGAAAGAAGAATTGACGAAGCTAGGGAAGGCAGATTATTATACTGAACATAGTGACAATAATCCTAGCAGAAAAGAAGATTATAAAAAGAACTTTATAGCTTCTTTGCTTCATAATAAACAAATTTCAGGCACTAGGGGTAACGTATCCTTGCCTCACTGACTTCTACGCTAGCATCTGAAATTTCGCTTCCTCTCATGTCATATTTAGGTTCCGCGAGTTTTGTTTTTAATGTCCACCCGTTTGTTTGTTTGTGTATATGTCTGCGAATCGCTAGATACTAAATTAATTGATCAATTGTGGCGACATCTGACGTGAAATACTCGAACAAAACGAAGGCATCGTTGTAACCCGCAGTTATGCCGAGGTTATAGAAAAACTCAAAATAGGCCTAATTTTTCAACACAGTTTTCACAAGGTGTTTCAACAACGTTTGATCGGATGCGTAACTCAAGACAGTTCAAAAAAACTGAAATAAAAGAAATTTACTTTCATTGTTATATTTCAAATTTGCTAAATTGATATTATTTACCTTTATATAGGACGTAATTTTGATTAAAATCTAATTAACCGTTTTCGAGAAATCCAGTCAATAAATAAGTACGGCAAAGTGTGCGTAATGTTTTTGTGCCATCAATGCTCAAAAACTGCCATCAATGCATTGTACTATCAATGCTACTGTGCCATCAATGCTACTGTGCCATCAATGCTACTGTGTCATCAGTGCTACTGTACTATCAATGCTACTGTGCCATCAATGCTACTTGTCATCAATGCTACTGTGCCATCAATGCTACTGTGGCATCAATGCTACTGTACTATCAATGCTACTGTGTCATCAATGCTACTTGTCATCAATGCTACTGTGCCATCAATGCTACTGTGCCATCAATGCTACTGTGCCATCAATGCTACTGTACTATCAATGTTACTGTGCCATCAATGCTACTTGTCATCAATTCTACTGTGCCATCAATGCTACTGTACTATCAATGCTACTGTGCCATCAATGCTACTTGTCATCAATGCTACATCAATGCTACTTGTCATCAATGCTACTGTGCCATCAATGCTACTTGTCATCAATGCTACTGTGCCATCAATGCTACTGTGCCATCAATGCTACTGTGCCATCAATGCTACTGTGCCATCAATGCTACTGTGCCATCAATGCTACTTGTCATCAATGCTACTGTGCCATCAATGCTACTGTGCTATCAATGCTACTGTGCCATCAATGCTACTTGTCATCAATGCTACTTGTCATCAATGCTACTGTGCCATCAATGCTACTTGTCATCAATTCTACTGTGCCATCAATGCTACTGTACTATCAATGCTACTGTGCCATCAATGCTACTTGTCATCAATGCTACTTGTCATCAATGCTACTGTGCCATCAATGCTACTTGTCATCAATGCTACTGTGCCATCAATGCTACTGTGCCATCAATGCTACTGTGCCATCAATGCTACTGTGCCATCAATGCTACTGTGCCATCAATGCTACTTGTCATCAATTCTACTGTGCCATCAATGCTACTGTACTATCAATGCTACTGTGCCATCAATGCTACTTGTCATCAATGCTACTTGTCATCAATGCTACTGTGCCATCAATGCTACTTGTCATCAATGCTACTGTGCCATCAATGCTACTGTGCCATCAATGCTACTGTGCCATCAATGCTACTGTGTCATCAATGTTACTGTGCCATCAATGCTACTTGTCATCAATTCTACTGTGCCATCAATGCTACTGTACTATCAATGCTACTGTGCCATCAATGCTACTTGTCATCAATGCTACTTGTCATCAATGCTACTGTGCCATCAATGCTACTTGTCATCAATGCTACTGTGCCATCAATGCTACTGTGCCATCAATGCTACTGTGCCATCAATGCTACTGTGCCATCAATGCTACTGTGCCATCAATGCTACTTGTCATCAATGCTACTGTGCCATCAATGCTACTGTGCCATCAATGCTACTGTGCCATCAATGCTACTGTACCATCAATGCTACTGTACTATCAATGCTACTGTGCCATCAATGCTACTTGTCATCAATGCTACTGTGCCATCAATGCTACTGTGCCATCAATGCTACTGTGCCATCAATGCTACTGTACTATCAATGCTACTGTACTATCAATGCTACTGTGCCATCAATGCTACTTGTCATCAATGCTACTGTGCCATCAATGCTACTGTGCCATCAATGCTACTGTGCCATCAATGCTACTGTACTATCAATGCTACTGTACTATCAATGCTACTGTGCCATCAATGCTACTGTGCCATCAATTCTACTGTGCCATCAATGCTACTGTACTATCAATGCTACTGTGCCATCAATGCTACTTGTCATCAATGCTACTGTGCCATCAATGCTACTGTACTATCGATGCTACTGTGCCATCAATGCTACTTGTCATCAATGCTACTGTGCCATCAATGCTACTGTGCCATCAATGCTACTGTGCCATCAATGCTACTGTGCCATCAATGCTACTGTGCCATCAATGCTACTAGTCATCAATGCTACTGTACTATCAATGCTACTGTGCCATCAATGCTACTGTGCCATCAATGCTACTGTACTATCAATGCTACTGTGCCATCAATGCTACTTGTCATCAATGCTACTGTGCCATCAATGCTACTGTGCCATCAATGCTACTGTGCCATCAATGCTACTTGTCATCAATGCTACTGTGCCATCAATGCTACTGTGCCATCAATGCTACTGTACTATCAATGCTACTGTACTATCAATGCTACTGTGCCATCAATGCTACTTGTCATCAATGCTACTGTGTCATCAATGCTACTGTGCCATCAATGCTACTGTACTATCAATGCTACTGTGTCATCAATGCTACTGTACTATCAATGCTACTGTGGCATCAATGCTACTGTACTATCAATGCTACTGTACCATCAATGCTACTGTGCCATCAATGCTACTTGTCATCAATGCTACTGTGCCATCAATGCTACTTGTCATCAATGCTACTGTGCCATCAATGCTACTGTGCCATCAATGCTACTGTGCCATCAATGCTACTGTACTATCAATGCTACTGTGCCATCAATGCTACTTGTCATCAATGCTACTGTGCCATCAATGCTACTGTGCCATCAATGCTACTGTACTATCAAGCTACTGTACTATCAATGCTACTGTGCCATCAATGCTACTGTGCCATCAATGCTACTGTGCCATCAATGCTACTGTGCCATCAATGCTACTTGTCATCAATGCTACTGTGCCATCAATGCTACTGTGCCATCAATGCTACTGTACTATCAATGCTACTGTACCATCAATGCTACTGTGCCATCAATGCTACTTGTCATCAATGCTACTGTGCCATCAATGCTACTTGTCATCAATGCTACTGTGCCATCAATGCTACTGTGCCATCAATGCTACTGTGTCATCAATGCTACTTGTCATCAATGCTACTGTGCCATCAATGCTACTGTGCCATCAATGCTACTGTGCCATCAATGCTACTTGTCATCAATGCTACTGTGCCATCAATGCTACCATCAATGCTACCATCAATGCTACTGTACTATCAATGCTACTGTACCATCAATGCTACTGTGCCATCAATGCTACTTGTCATCAATGCTACTGTGCCATCAATGCTACTGTGCCATCAATGCTACTTGTCATCAATGCTACTGTGCCATCAATGCTACTGTGCCATCAATGCTACTGTACTATCAATGCTACTGTACTATCAATGCTACTGTGCCATCAATGCTACTTGTCATCAATGCTACTGTGCCATCAATGCTACTTGTCATCAATGCTACTGTGCCATCAATGCTACTGTGCCATCAATGCTACTGTGCCATCAATGCTACTGTACTATCAATGCTACTGTGCCATCAATGCTACTTGTCATCAATGCTACTGTACTATCAATGCTACTGTACTATCAATGCTACTGTGCCATCAATGCTACTGTGCCATCAATGCTACTGTGCCATCAATGCTACTGTGCCATCAATGCTACTGTACCATCAATGCTACTGTGCCATCAATGCTACTTGTCATCAATGCTACTGTGCCATCAATGCTACTGTACCATCAATGCTACTGTGCCATCAATGCTACTTGTCATCAATGCTACTGTGTCATCAATGCTACTGTGCCATCAATGCTACTGTACCATCAATGCTACTGTGCCATCAATGCTACTGTGCCATCAATGCTACAGTGCCATCAATGCAACAGTGCCATCAATGCTACTGTGCCATCAATGCTACTGTGCCATCAATGCTACTGTACCATCAATGCGCCATCATCAATGCTACTTGTCATCAATGCTACTGTGCCATCAATGCTACTTGTCATCAATGCTACTGTGCCATCAATGCTACTGTGCTATCAATGCTACTGTGCCATCAATGCTACTGTAATATCAATGCTACTGTGCCATCAATGCTACTGTACCATCAATGCTACTTGTCATCAATGCTACTGTGCTATCAATGCTACTGTGCCATCAATGCTACTGTACTATCAATGCTACTGTGCCATCAATGCTACTTGTCATCAATGCTACTGTGCCATCAATGCTAATGTACCATCAAGGTTACTGTGCCAACAGTGCTACTGTGCCATCAATGTTACTGTCCAATAGACAAGGAACATAAATTTGTAAGTCGTTTGTTTCTAATCGCTATTTATAACAATGTCCTTGAATAGAATATGGGTTATATGGGACCAGCGTCAAGGAACATTTGTGTCAAGTACAACACGGGCTGAAGGAAAACATGATTGTTTATACTTACTGTATGTTTTTTATTCTTTTATTTATTTAAATCTGATTCATCATCATGAAATGTCATCTGCATGAATTAAAATCTGCATTTTAAATTTTCAAATTATATAAAAATTCGAAAAATTAACCCATCAAATGCTATTTTTAACGTTTATTGCGATGATAGAATGAAATTTCCAAAGAATGTAAGAAAAAATATAGAATTACCGCCATTTTAAAACTACTCAACCAATTTCCCAAAGTAACGAACTTGTCCAAGCTATTATCTTAATCAATTTTAGTTCCAATTATTCGGATACAAATTGTAAAAGTTTGTAAAAAATTGTGTGCGTGTGTGCGTGTGCGTATGTGTGTGTGTGTGTGTGCGTGTGCGTATGTGTGTGTGTGTGTGTGTGTGTGTGTGTGTGTGTGTGTGTGTGTGTGTGTGTGTGTGTGTGTGTGTGTGTGTATGTATGTGTATGTGTGTGTGTGTGTGTGTGTGTGCGTGCGTGTTTGTATGTGTATGTGTGTGTGTGTGTGTGTGTGTGTGTGTGTGTGTGTGTGTGTGTGTGTGTGTGTGTGTGTGTGTGTGTGTGTGTGTGTGTGTGTGTGTGTGTGTGTGTGTGTGTGTGTGTGTGTGTGTGTGTGTGTGTGTGTGTGTGTGTGTGTGTGTGTGTGTGTGTGTATGTGTTTGTGTGTGTATGTATGTGTGTGCGTGTGTGAGTGTGTGTGTTTTGTGTGTGTATTTGTGTGTGTGTGTGTGTGTGTGTATGTGTGTATGTATGTGTGTATATGTGTGTGTGTTTTTGTGTGTATGTGTGTTTGTGTGTGTGTGTTTGTGTGTGCGTGTGTGTATGTGTTTGTGTGTGTATGTATGTGTGTGCGTGTGTGAGTGTGTGTGTTTGTGTGTGTATTTGTGTGTGTGTGTGTGTGTATGTGTGTATGTATGTGTGTATATGTGTGTGTGTTTTTGTGTGTATGTGTGTTTGTGTGTGTGTGTTTGTGTGTGTGTGTGTGTGTGTGTGTTGACAAACTATTTTGCGCATAAAATCATATTTTAGGTGACATCCATCTGATATCCCAACTTGCTAGGCCCATTTTTAATTTACGTTCATAAGAATACAATATACAAAAAAATTGAGAAACCATTTCTTTTTTGTTGGGTTTTTGAATATAAATATCTTTTCTATATAAACAAACGAATTTGTTTATGATAAAATTTTATGAGGCGTCAACTTAATATGTGTAGCTTTTGTAAGAACAATCATATTGAAACTGGTTTACCACGTTAACGGGCCAACCATACAAGACCGGTTACACTGAGCAGTACAACCGCGAACAATCAAACAAACCTGTTGTATAGTCTCTAAAAATATACCAGCGTCTCTTAATGCTGCACCATAAAATCTTGTAATATTTATTGGTTAAAGGTCGACGTATTATTAACGGCTAAATTGATCAGAGAAATTGTTTCGAAGAGAGAGAGGGGAGACTGCACTGCCTTCTTGATTCAGTTTACAGTGCTTTCACCCTCACCAAATAAAACCGTATTTTTATTTAACTGTCTTTATTTTAATTAACGCAACTAGGCCACGTATTGAATGAGCAGAACCACTGCCATATAAATATAATAAAGCCAAAACTCATGTCCGGCGACTTTCACCACTTCAACAATAGAACTTTCTCACTTCATTGTTGGCAACGGCGGAGGCATTGTTTGTTTTATTTGTTGATTTTTCACCAGTTTTACAAGCGTAATTAATTACGGTTGAAATTTAGAAGAAAGTAAGTAGTAAAGTGGAATAATAAAATTGTAAAAAATATTTTTAAATTGTCTGTAACTGAAGATGCATTCGAGCAGCTGCAAGGATTCCGAACGCCTTTCACTTCGGTAATTGTTATTCTGCTTTACTTTCTAACCATCTATTTTATATGCTCTACAACGTAACTAGTTAATAAAGAAACTTGAATGTTTGAGATTTAAAATAAAGGCATAAAAGTAATATAGCCTGCAGTTCTTTGTTTGTATATGCGGTTAAACTTTAAAAGTTCACTGAAAATAATCTCATAATGCAATGTATATGTTTGTTCTATTTTGTTTGATTTTCCTTTATTCCAGTTAGACAGACTAATGAGGGTGACCTTGAAATAGTCGCGCAGTATAGAGACGCGGCGGACTGACCTTTGATATATTTTTTTTAGTCCGACTATCGTTGTGCACACTTAGGGCTAATGCAGACGATGGGATGATTTATAGCGTATGAAAATGCCAAGCCCTGGCCGGGAATCGAACCCGGGTCCTCGGGGTGAAAGCCCAGTACGCTATCAACTAGGCCACCGAGGCGGCTAAAACACAACAATTTTAAAATAACATCATGTAACGGAATAACAATAATTGTTTTTTAAATATTTTTTTTAATACGAACCTACCATCATACGAGTGAAAAATCGTTACATTCGAGTGTTACTATCGTAAAACCAGATTTTCAAAATATATATAACATATTTAAATAGTTGAAATAGCCGCCATTTTGAAACTGTTGAACCGATTTTTCTGGGAAACTAATTTAAACCATTATAAAAAATCGATTTTTGAATTGCGTTTTTATCAAATCGGACTAAAAAAATTGCAAATTTAGAATGAAAACATACACACACACACACACACACACACACACACACACACACACACACACACACACACACACACACACACACACACACACACACACACACACACACACACACACACACAAACATACAAACACAAACACATACACACAAACACAAACATACAAACATAAACACACACACAAACACAAACATACTAACACACACAACACACAACACACACACACACACACAAACACACACACAAACACAAACACACACACACACACACACACACACACACACACACACACACACACACAAACACAAACACAAACACACACACGCACAAACACCACACACAAACACAAACACACAACCACAAACACACAAACACACACACACACACACAGCGCTCAAGGCACCAAGCTGAGTCTTATTATTGTGATGATACAAACGTATGATTTAATTAGGTTTGTTTTACGTAGTCATGAAATTTAAATTTCGAATATTTCAAAATATATTGATCAATAGATTTGCTAAAATTTTAATTGAATTTTAAAACGATATTGAAATTCATTCAAGGTCAAATTGTTGAATTTTAAATTTTCTAAAGTGATGCGATTTAGGCCCTATAGTATTTCAAAAATGATAAAAATTTCATTACAATCTGTTCAGCCGGTTATGAATTCACTCTGTTATAATTGTAAACAAAATTGCAGCTGTTGTGTTGTGGCACATTTGGGTCACAGATGCAATGTTAAGATGAACCTTGACAGATCTGTTGTTCCCACTGGACGCAACTGCTGCGGGTAACAATCATAAAGGCCGTTAATACTTGCAAAATTTTATAGGTTATGTAACATTGAACACTAAATGTTTGTTCGATAAAACCACAAATCAAAGAATGGTTTAAAACATCTCCAATTTGTGTCACGCTACGGTTTCGCTGACGTGATGGAAGTGAATTTTCAGAAATATTTTTTTATATTGCACCTTTTTTATAATTTTACCATAGTAATGAAAATTAAAATCTGCTTTTTTTGCATTTTATATTACGTATAAAACACAAAATTGAACAGTATAATGATCTGCCTTCCCTAGCTTCAATTCTACTTTCGTTGACGCGTTTCGGAGAACCTCCATCTTCAAAAACTATATCTATCTTTTTTTTTTTGATAGATATAGATAGATATAGTTTTTGAAGATGGAGGTTCTCCGAAACGCGTCAACGAAAGTATAATTGACGAAGCTAGGGAAGGCAGATCATTATACTGAACACAGTTATAATAATCCTAGCAGAAAAGAAGAAGAATATAAAAATAATCACAAAAGTGAACCCTGACCGCCGTAAAAATTCAACTGTTCGACACAAATCAGCTGTTTTCTCGATGCACTTTGATGACCGCGTTGCAGGTTGTACACCCCGCCTGATGACACAAACACTACTCATCCCGCAGCTGCCCAAGGCCGGCGCCTTTCACTACGAGCCTAGTTTCACAACGCCTAACGCCAATGCCACTTGGATTAGTGTAGACTTTATTGTACGTAAGAAGCAGTGGAACAGAACTCTCGGGTCCGGAAATTATCTACAAAAACTTCGAAATATGTTCCTTTCAGTCGAAACTTACAAGAAATAAAGCGTTACAGGCTGAGCTTATCTCTTTAAGTGTTTTTATAGGTTATAATTCCTGTGGTTACACACAAAGACGTAAGCGATCGTATGGCTCGTAATAAAAGTTGCTCTCGATCAACAAATTTCAAAATGGCACCTGAAAACCAAGACATTTCTTTCCGGGAATGTCGATTTTTAATCCGTTTACAAATTACTTGTATAACTGTAAAAAAAACTAATTTAGATTAATCGATAGTTAAATTCTAAAAGCGTCTTTACAACAAAATAGTGTGTTGTGTTTTTTAAAAAAAAACATTTTCGATTAATCGATAGTTAAATTCTAAAAGCTTCTTTACAACAAAATAGTGCGTTGTGTTCTTTAAAAAAAACTATTTTCGATTAATCGATAGTTAAATTCTAAAAGCTTCTTTACAACAAAATAGTGTGTTGTGTTTTTTAAAAAAAACTATTTTCGATTAATCGATAGTTAAATTCTAAAAGCTTCTTTACAACAAAATAGTGTTGTGTTTTTTAAAAAAAACTAATTTCGATTAATCGATAGTTAAATTCTAAAAGCTTCTTTACAACAAAATAGTGTTGTGTTTTTAAAAAAAAACTAATTTCGATTAATCGATAGTTAAATTCTAAAAGCTTCTTTACAACAAAATAGTGTGTTGTGTTTTTAAAAAAAAACTATTTTCGATTAATCGATAGTTAAATTCTAAAAGCTTCTTTATAATAAAATAGTGTGTTGTGTTTTAAAAAAAACTAATTTCGATTAATCGATAGTTAAATTCTAAACGCTTCTTTATAATAAAATAGTGTGTTGAGTTTTTAAAAAAAACTAATTTCGATTAATCGATAGTTAAATTCTAAAAGCTTCTTTACAACAAAATAGTGTGTTGTGTTTTTAAAGAAAAACTATTTTCGATTAATCGATAGTTAAATTCTAAAAGCTTCTTTACAACAAAATAGTGTGTTGTGTTTTTTTAAAAAAAACTATTTTTTTAATTTCCGAATTCTATAATTTTATAAAGGAATATTTACTGTTTCGTTTTGTTAATTTTAAAAATATTTAGGAGTTTCTCAGTACATATTTAGTCAACTCACACAAGAATAACTTAGGAGAATAACACAGGAGAATAACAAAGTAATAACAAACATTACTTTTAATTTGACGTATCCAAATTGTATTGAATAAATTTCAAAAAAATTAAAAATTAAACTATATTAAATAAAAATATATATATATATAATATATATAAAATATTTATATAAAATATATAAAAATATATAAAATAAAAATGTACATTAATATATTAATACATTAATATAACACCAAATAATAAGTTTTTTCGGAACTTTTTCTTTGGTTCCTCCGCATACAAAAGCAGCTACATTCTTTGGGATCAGTTTTTTAACAATCGATTTTGTAATTTCCTAACGTTAGACTGTAGATCTGAAGTTATAACTACGCTAGCGTGAAAACGTAAGGACAATTAACTAGACCATACAAAGTTGCGCAAGGTAATAGTGCATGCCGGGGCGAGGACAACGAGGCCAGATGCCTGCGTGATGCCTCCAAGGGTACTTGAGGGAGACAATGGAGTGACGTCACAGTCTAAAAGATACAAGAGGCACTTCTTGACAAATCGGTCAGAAACGAATTTCCGAGAATTTTTGTTGGTGTTTAACGTCCGACTATTGTGCACACTTGGGCTAATGCAGACGATGGGATGATTTATAGCGTATGAAAATGCCAAGCCCTGGTCGGGAATCGAACCCGGGTCCTCGGGGTGAAAGCCTAGTACGCTATCCACTAGGCCACCGAGGCGGCTTAATTTCCGAGAAAACAAGATTTTAAAATAACAAATTAATATAAAATATTTTTTATTGTTATATGTATGCTGATATTACCTTGGTTCTTTAAAAATGCACAATAGTCGGACGTTAAACACAAAAAAAATGGTTCTTTAACATTTCTAAAACGTTTTAATAGCCCTTTTTTGGGCCAAAAAATTTTTAATCTGATTTTTTCAAATAACCTGTTATTTTTTCAAAATAACGATTTTGATTAAATTTTCCTCGAATGCAGTGTTGTGCATAAGTACCCACACGAATATATTGAACAAATTTTTATACTTTCGTCTGCTTTCCGTTTTATTTATCGATATTGGCCTTTACTTGAAAGAAAGAAAGTTTGTTTAATGGTTCGTTATGTTCAATTATTGTACAGTTTGTTACGCTGATATGAAAACAGATTTTAAAATCTTAGACTTTTTTTTATTTTTTTTTTTTTTTTAACGTCCGACTATTGTGCACGCTTGGGCTAATGCAGACGATGCGATGATTTATAGCGTATGAAAATGCCAAGCCCTGGCCGGGAATCGAACCAGGGTACTCGGAGTGAAAGCC
>CM040186.1:11811831-11821831 GCA_022606455.1 Callitettix versicolor | reverse complement strand
TCATAATTATTTCTTTCACTTTTTCCACGTTTTCATCGGTTGTTGATGTGCTGGGACATTCGTCATCTTCACGGCCTTCTTGGAAACGCTTATACCGCTCGTAAACTCTTGCTTTACTCATAGCAGACTCACCATACGCATTTGTTAACATTTCACACACTTTGTTATACTTTATTCCATTTTTTACGCAAAATTTTATACAAATTCTTTGATCCATTTCTTTTAACAAATAAAAATCGACGAGCTCATAAAAACACGTCTAACCTTAGTAGCTGTCATAGACAAAGTCAACAATGAAAACAGCTGAAAGTTGTATCATACTTGAAGGGCATGTATACCAACATAATAAAAAAATGTTTGACAATCGTACTATCCAAGCCCGCAAAATTTAAAAATTCTCGTTACTTTCTGAACACACCTCGTATATGCAACATACAAATGTAAGTTATTTGTTCAAGAATTCAGTTTTTTGTAAATAACTTTTGCGATTATTGACTTCGTTTCTTCTTTTTCTTCTTCTTGAATATTTGGCGAACAGTTGCTGGCTTCTACAATGAAATATTTCTCCACTTTCTCAATTAAGAAATCAGTAAGTTCCGACATTTTTTCTTTAGTGATTGAGGTTAAGCGACCCAAGTGTTCAACTTTTACTGAACTCAGATAAAACATGTAAGCACTTGCCAATTCTCATTTCTTTTATCACAGTCATCGTTATTATTTACAACTTTCCGCCGCCATTTTGAATTCCGTGAACTGTGTAAGCCTGCAAAGTTATTGGAAACCTCTCCACATTGATATTGAAAAGTGTTTATATTAAAGAAGATTTTTTTGTGTGTGTTTAACGTCCGACTATTGTGCACACTTGGGCTAATGCAGACGATAGGATTATTTATAGCGTATGAAAATGCCAAGCCTTGGCCGGGAATCGAACCCGGGTCCTCGGGGTGAATGTACGCTATCAACCAGGCCACCGAGGTGGCTATTAAAGAAGAACGAGTGTTGGCTATAAAGTTTGCCATTTTTAAATTAACTTACATACACTTCTAATGAATTAGTGAAACAAGTACTAAATTTTAATGCATTGTAGAAATAAGTCCATCCAAGCAATTAGTATATTACTGAGGCTTTTAAAATATTTAAAAAATTTCACTAATTCATTTTTTTTGCGGTCATCGTAGTAAAACCCAGTACCGAGACCTTGAATTTTTTTTACGTCCGACTATTGTGCACACTTGGGCTAATGCAGACGATGGGATGATTTATAGCGTATGAAAATGCCAAGCCCTGGCCGGGAATCGACCCGGGTTCTCGGGGTGAAATTCACTAATTCAGATTTAATGCTGATGTTAAAATCAGATGCAAAATAAAAAAGTATTGTTATTAACAAACTTACTGGTAAACGAGCTATTGAAGCCGCCATCATGGTATACCCAGACTCGGTATTATGTAATTAGTTAGATCGTAACATCTAGACCACATCCGAGGGCAAGCTCATGTTCGAAACCGATTTGAGTCCGCCTCGGTGGCCTAGTTGGTCTTTCACCAAAAAGATCCAGACGTTAAACACCAAAAAAACCGATTTTATTCAAACTTGACACAAAAATATACTTCGGTATCAGCTGAGGACCAACAAAATTGATGCAACAATTTCAAAATTGCAGTCATTTCAATTTTTTCTTAAATTAATAATTGTTTTGAATTCAAAATTTTTTGAAAACGTGATCTCGTTATCGTAACCGGCGTTAAAAATTACATAAATTATAATTTTGAAATTTTCAAAATTTGTTGAAATTAATAAATTTAACTTGACAACGGTAGAGTTCAATAAGCAGATTTCAATGCTGTTTGTGACAGTAAAAACGTTACCACGACTTATACAGTTCTGTAACTTGTCTGTATAGAACTGTGCAGAGCGTGAGATACTTTCTCCGTTACGTTCCGTTATCCGTCACGTAGTCGCCTGGTGTCAAGATTTTGTCAGTCAACTCTGGCTGGTTAATAGCCACAGTCGAAAAACGGGCGGATACTTTTGTTGACAACAATACCGTTGAACAGAGGTTAGCCAGATGAGATCACACGGAATTATTTCTATAAAACTGTGATTACTTTCTCTGATTGGTCGTGTAGTGTCTTGCGGACGTGATGGAAGCAAATTTCAAAAAGTATTTTTTGTCTTTTTTTTTAAACTACATCATTACCATCGCGAACAGCATTGAAATATGCGTATTTTAAACTTTTGCATTGAAAATACAAAAATTAACCTTGAATGCGGTCAAAAAAAATCAGCTGATTTTTTAAAAAAATCAAAATACTGATTTACGCACATTTTAACGCTCATTACGATGGAAAGAAGTGAAATTACATTTACAATAACATTTAGCACAAATTTTAAAAGAAAAAAAATAAGCCATAAATTATGACTTTTTGAAGATTTGAAATGGCAGCCATATTGAAACTGTTAAACTAATTATACCGGTTACCGAACTCGTCCAACCTATTACTTAAATCGATTTTTGGTATTATCTCTATAAAAATGTGATTACTTTCTCTGATTGGTCGTGTGGTTCACGTCGGCGCAGCTGTTTTACACACGTGATGGAAGCAAATTTCCAAAAGTATATTTTTTATCTCTTTTTTTTTTTTTGAAACTGCATTATTACCATCGCAAACAGCATTGAAATATGGGTATTTTAAACTTTTGCATTGAAAATACAAAAATTAACCTTGAATGAGGTCGAAAAAATCAGCCGATTTTTAAAAAAATCAAAATACTTATTTACGCACATTTTAACGCTCATTACGATGGAAAGAAGTGAAATTACATTTACAATAACATTTAGCACAAATTTAAAAAAAAAAAAACAACAAATTAAGACTTTTTGAAGATTTGAAATGGCAGCCATATTGAAACTGTTAAACTAATTATACCGGTTACCGAACTCGTCCAACCTATTACTTAAATCGATTTTTGGTATTATCTCTATAAAAATGTGATTACTTTCTCTGATTGGTCGTGTGGTTCACGTCGGCGCAGCTGTTTTACACACGTGATGGAAGCAAATTTCCAAAAGTATATTTTTTATCTCTTTTTTTTTTGAAACTGCATTATTACCATCGCAAACAGCATTGAAATATGCGTATTTTAAACTTTTGCATTGAAAATACAAAAATTAACCTTGAATGCGGTCAAAAAAAAAATCAGCCGATTTTTAAAAAAATCAAAATACTTATTTACGCACATTTTAACGCTCATTACGATGGAAAGAAGTGAAATTACATTTTCAAAAATATTCAACACAAATTTTAAAAGAAAAAAAACGAACCATAAATTATGACTTTTTGAAGATTTGAAATGGCAGCCATATTGAAACTGTTAAACTAATTATACCGGTTACCGAACTCGTCCAACCTATTACTTAAATCGATTTTTGGAATTATCTCTATAAAAATGTGATTACTTTCTCTGATTGGTCGTGTGGTTCACGTCGGCGCAGCTGTTTTACACACGTGATGGAAGCAAATTTCCAAAAGTATATTTTTTATCTCTTTTTTTTTGAAACTGCATTATTACCATCGCAAACAGCATTGAAATATGCGTATTTTAAACTTTTGCATTGAAAATACAAAAATTAACCTTGAATGCGGTCAAAAAAAAAATATGCCGATTTTTTAAAAAATCAAAATACTTATTTACGCACATTTTAACGCTCATTACGATGGAAAGAAGTGAAATTACATTTACAATAACATTTAGCACAAATTTTAAAAGAAAAAAAATAAGCCATAAATTATGACTTTTTGAAGATTTGAAATGGCAGCCATATTGAAACTGTTAAACTAATTATACCGGTTACTGAACTCGTCTGACATATTACTAAAATCGATTTTTGTGCCAAGTTTCGATATAATCGGTAAATATTAAGAAAGCGAGCTTACTAACACTCTAGCGTTCAAACTTGGCGCTCAAATCTATTTTGGACAAGTTTAATATCCAATAAGATATGGGCCGCCTCGGTGGCCTAGTTGATAGCGTACTAGGCTTTCACCCCAAGGACCCTGGTTCGATTCCCGGCATTTTCGTACGCTATAAATCATCCCATCGTCTGCATTAGCCCAAGTGTGCACAAACTCGGACGTTAAACACACAAAAAAGATTTGTTTTATAATTTCAAAATGGCTGCCGTTTCAATACTGTTTGTCGTATTTTTTTCATTGTATTTTAGAAGAGTTGAATTTGACGACGAACAGGGTTCATGTCTGCAGTGTTAAGTTTTAATGCTCTTTCATTGTATTGGTGCATAGTTGACAAATAAATTGTAAGGTACAAAAATTTGTTTGTAAATTCTTCCGCGTCACGTCCGACAAACACTTCAGCACTTGTACCGTAGATAATTTTCTCTTTTAGTGCTTCTCTGTGTTCTAGCACAGTTTCACCAACTTTCTCTTCGATATCGGGCAATAATGCTTCATTGTTTTTAGTGAAGCCTGCAACATAGCATAGCATTTCTAATTTTTGTGTTTAGATAAGTGTACAGAAGTGCTCCATATTTCGTAGTTACAACTTGCTCAGCCGTCACGCTCGGAAGGGAAACGCTCGGGTATTTTCGGAAGACGAACAAAATATAACCGAACGAGAAGACATAGTAAAAATTATTATTAGCGTATCGTCATAGCGCATTGGAGCAGCCATCATGGTAAGAACCAGACTCGGGATCACTGACCCTGGATCACTTTTTGACGGATCCAAAATTGCAATATTTAATTTAATTTTACGCAGTTCAAGGTTCATTTTCTTGTTTTCAATGCAATTTGAACGTTTCAAATGCTAATATATGCAGATTTTGATGCTGATTATGATTGTTAAATCAGAATTTCCTTAAAATAATAAATACTTTCGGAAATTCACTTCCATCACGTCAGCGAGACAGCTATCGTGCGGAACTTAAGACATACATTTTTTTGTTTTTACTTTGTATTATGATTTAAGTGTTCCATTATAACTTCACCGACACTATTGACATATTGAAGGTGGCGCAGGCCATAGGAGTCAGTTTACCGACACTAGTGACATATTGATGGTGGCGCCAGAGTTTACCGACACTAGTGACATATTGATGGTGGCGCCAGAGTTCACCGACACTATTGACATATTGATGGTGGCGCAGGCCATAGAGTCAGTGTTCACAGACACTAGTGACATATTGATGGTGGCGCCAGAGTTCACCGACACTAGTGACATATTGATGGTGGCGCCAGAGTTTACCGACACTAGTGACATATTGATGGTGGCGCCAGAGTTCACCGACACTAGTGACATATTGATGGTGGCGCCAGAGTTCACCGACACTAGTGACATATTGATGGTGGCGCCAGAGTTCACCGACACTAGTGACATACTGATGGTGGCGCCAGAGTTTACCGACACTAGTGACATATTGATGGTGGCGCCAGAGTTCACCGACACTATTGACATATTGAAGGTGGCGCAGGCCATAGGAGTCAGTGTTCACAGACACTAGTGACATATTGATGGTGGCGCCAGAGTTTACCGACACTAGTGACATATTGATGGTGGCGCCAGAGTTTACCGACACTAGTGACATATTGATGGTGGCGCCAGAGTTCACCGACACTAGTGACATATTGATGGTGGCGCCAGAGTTCACCGACACTATTGACATATTGAAGGTGGCGCAGGCCATAGGAGTCAGTTTACCGACACTAGTGACATATTGATGGTGGCGCCAGAGTTTACCGACACTAGTGACATATTGATGGTGGCGCCAGAGTTCACCGACACTATTGACATATTGAAGGTTACCGACACTAGTGACATATTGATGGTGGCGCCAGAGTTTACCGACACTAGTGACATATTGATGGTGGCGCCAGAGTTCACCGACACTAGTGACATATTGATGGTGGCGCCAGAGTTCACCGACACTAGTGACATATTGATGGTGGCGCAGGCCATAGAAGTCAGTGTTCACAGACACTAGTGACATATTGATGGTGGCGCCAGAGTTCACCGACACTAGTGACATATTGATGGTGGCGCCAGAGTTCACCGACACTAAACGCATTAATTTCAAAAAAAAAATTTCGTACCCCGTTTTTGTCAGAAAAATACAACCTTAATTAAACCTATTTTTAATAATATAATTTTCTCAAAATCGGTTCTACTTATTTGCAAATTTGCTCCGTGAATGCCTTAGAGTTAGAACGGAAAAATTTATCAAAATCGTATTTAACTTTGAATTGAAGCTTCGTAACTCAAGTCAGTACACAATGAATGAATTTCACAGTTGTCTATTTTTGTTATAAATCTTAATATGGCCAAAATTTTAATAGAATCTGATTGTGGAGGAATTAAGCCGATCAGAATAATTAAATTTATTTTACTTAAGTTTAACACTTTAAACTTGAATTTTGATTACTAATTTTAAATTTTCTTGTTACAATTTAGCGGGATCAATTAGAAATTTAAGAATTTTAAATTAAATTTCTTTGCACGTACAGTTGCAAGAAACAAACGTATACTAACGAAATTATGAAGCACTCTATTTTTCTAACGTATTTTATATTTGGTTACTTTTACGTCATAAAATAAACACCGAAACACTGTTTTAAACTCTTGAATAATAAAACATGTAATTATTTGATTTAATAATTAAAAAAATAATTATAATTTAGTAATTTAAAAAATAGCCGCATCGGTGGCCTAGTTGATAGCGTACTGGGCTTTCACCCCGAAGACCTGGATTCGATTCCCGGCCAGGGCTTGGCATTTTCATACGCTATAAATCATCTCATCGTCTTCATTAGCCTAAATGTGCACAATAGTCGGACGTTAAACACCAATATATATATATATATATATATATATATATATATATATATATATATATATATATATATATATATATATATTTGATTTAATAAGCCTTTAATTTTATTAAAATTACATTTATTCGCTAGATTTTGTTTAAGGCGAAAAGCACATTGAGGCTATTATCGCCTCCCTAAATGTAAGTGTAAAGTGTTAGTAGTAAATGTAGTGTTGTAAGTGTAAGTGTGTGTTAGACTCGGGTACCGCGAGGGACGTCTAAATCCTCTCAATAGGTGCAGCTAGTCTGCAGCCCCCCCCCATTCGCAGAAAGACTCCGTTCAGAAATACACGAATTCTTAGTACAGTCTGTCTATATGAAATTTATCTAAATTGTATAAATATTTACGTAAACCCCAAAAATTTTTCATGAAAATAAACAGAAAAACCAAACTATTGACGCTGAAGTACTAATATGTAGGAAGAATTTATTTTAAAACAAACTAAACAGATTTGTGTTATAGCTGTAGGTTGCTAATTTTATGATTAGGATTATATACCTATTCTTCCCGTCAGTGGTCTATCAACTCACCTCATAAAGGCTACCGCGGTTTCGAAACTCTATAGTTTCATCTTCAGGCCATAGAAAATGTTAAATCCCTCTGTCGAGGTCGTCACAAAGTCAAACAAAATATAATATTGTTACAAAACAAAGCATAATATTGTTACAAAAACAATAATACTTATTTTTATTGTGCATCTACGAGAACAGAGTCAGGTTGGACCGAAAATATGTGACACCTTTTTAAAATGTTAAATTAAATTTCCCAATACGTTGACAGATTTTCAAATTTCCCACGGTTATTTCAAAAGAGTTGTTCCTTAAGACTTGAACTTACCGGAGGAGGCTCTGTAGAATACACTTCCGAAGGCGGGTATTCCTTGACAGTCACCCCTACCGTAGATATAGAGTCTCCTTGGGCTTCCTGTTGCTTGTCCATGGTACAGTGTGAGTGTTCAGAGGTCCTACTCACAAGTGTTACTGGCTCTTCACCAGCTACGGGTATCTTTGCTGGCTGCGAGAAGAGGGGATTGAACAGCTGGACTATCACTTCTCCCCTCCTTTCCACGTTTCTCTCGGTGTCAGTAGAGAGCGTTGCATTGCTTCTGGGGTGCGATTATCGAGACAGATCGTTCGTAAAACAAAGTCGAAATCGATTAATATATTGTATCCCCCCCACAACACGTTCGATATTATTTGTGTTTATAAAAATAAATGCAGGACGTTTTGGAGTATGGATCAAGTCTTGTCAAGTGCTCAACTTAAAACCTGAACACACAATAAGAACAGAAGCAAAGGTCAGAACAGAAAGAAACTTAAACGCTTGAAAACTAGACTTGATCTGCGATTTCAAAACGTCGTATATTGTTTATATACAAAAAATTATGTAAATTGCCTAAAAAAACATTAATAATATAAATAGTCGATCATTAAATAACAATTTCTTTTACCGCGCCAAATTTATAACTTAAAAACTTAGCAATTTCAGAAATTTTCAAGAAAGGTACGATAAATTTGGCACATATTCAGCTACATGGACCTGTCATTAAATTAAACTGCAAATAATTATAAATGCCTCCACACTTGAGAAACTGGAAATTATATCATACATTGGCCTTTTACAGCCCTGCAAAGATTGTTTATATTTGCTGTTTTATTAATTTATTTTTTAATTTTTTTTATTTTGTTATTTAGTTTTAGGTACGTTTATATTTATTTTATTTTTCTTGTTATTGTTGTAGGGCCAATTTACAGCCCTACAATAATTTTGTGTGTATGTTGTTGTTTTTAAGATTTATATTATTGTTAACTAGTTTTAGTCATATATCTATAACTGTTATTCAATTTTGTTTTGTTTTATTTATTTTTACTGTTATAGTTTTTTGTTTCTTTTTTTATCATTATTGTATTTTTTAAATTTTTTTATATTTTCATTTTGACTGACGGCGATGATATGGTTTTTCGCCGAAAAAAATCATACATTTATAGCTAGAGCGATTATGAATTGTTAAATATCGATTATGAAGGTTAGAATCTTCATAATCGATATTTATTAAACGTATAAGATACAAATTATATTATCGACTACAAATACTGCGTAAATTACAAAACAATCCGATTATTAGAACAAAAGGCTTATAAATTTGTTGACAGACTGACGGATTATGAATTGTTAAATATCGATTATGAAGGTTAGAATCTTTATAATCGATATTTATTAACGTATAAGATACAAATTATATTATCGACTACAAATACTGCATACATAGCAAAATAATCCGATTATTAGAACAAAATACTTATAAATTTGTTGACAGACTGACGGATTATGAATTGTTAAATATCGATTATGAAGGTTAGAATCTTTATAATCGATATTTATTAACGTATAAGATACAAATTATATTATCGACTACAAATACTGCGTAAATTGCAAAATAATCCGATTATTAGAACAAAATACTTATAAATTTGTTGACAGACTGACGGATTATGAATTGTTAAATATCGATTATGAAGGTTAGAATCTTTATAATCGATATTTATTAACGTATAAGTTACAAATTATATCATCGACTACAAATACTGCGTAAATTGCAAAATAATCCGATTATTAGAACAAAATACTTATAAATTTGTTGACAGACTGACGGATTATGAATTGTTAAATATCGATTATGAAGGTTAGAATCTTTATAATCGATATTTATTAACGTATAAGATACAAATTATATTATCGACTACAAATACTGTGTAAATTGCAAAATAATCTGATTATTAGAACAAAAGACTTATAAATTTGTTGACAGACTGACGGATTATGAATTGTTAAATATCGATTATGAAGGTTAGAATCTTCATAATCGATATTTATTAAACGTATAAGATACAAATTATATTATCGACTACAAATACTGCGTAAATTGCAAAATAATCCGATTATTAGAACAAAAGGCTTATAAATTTGTTGACTGACGGATTATGAATTGTTAAATATCGATTATGAAGGTTAGAATCTTTATAATCGATATTTATTAAACGTATAAGATACAAATTATATTATCGACTACAAATACTGCGTAAATAGCAAAATAATCCGATTATTAGAACAA
>CM040186.1:11804331-11806831 GCA_022606455.1 Callitettix versicolor | reverse complement strand
AAGTCTCTAGCTATAATTGTATTGGCTGTACGTTGTTTATTAAATTTGGACTGGGTTAGTAGTTTAATGGTGTTAAAATCAAATTTTTACAAAATCCTTTATTAGTGCACCTTGACATTGTTGTAAGAATGTACCTTGAAAATTTCAAGTCTCTAGCTATAACAGTATTGGATGTACGTTGATTATTAAATTTGGACTGGGTTAGTAGTTTAATGGCGTCAAAATCAATTTTTTGCAAAATCCTTTCTTAGTACGCGCTTACATATTAAAACGAAGGTTTCCTCAAAATTTCAAGTCTCTAGGTTTTATAGTTTGGGCTGTACGTTGATCAGTCAGTCAGTCAGTCAGTCAGACATTGCCTTTTATATATATATAGATTACTTTTTTAACTTACACTTTATTAAAAACATTCCAGCTGCTGTATATCGAAAATTTTAAATGCAATATTTGTGCGGTTTTTAACACCGATTACGATAGTGAAATCAGATTTTAAAAGCTTTTTAAGATAAGTTTCTTTTAAGTTTTGGAACACCGTTTGGAGGCAGCTGAGGTGAGCAGCTCATATCGTACCTCGTTATCCAGCCTCTTCTCCGGAGCTAAAGTTAGAAGAGTGACACCGTGACCTTTACGTCCTTGATACACAAGCTGGGCCTAGTATATTAAACACATTAAAGGGAAATTTGGGAAAATAATTTCCCGATGAGTAGCATTCCTACAGTGGCGACTGTCTGACGGGCATCCTGAAGGAGTGACACTCCTGCTCCTGTCGGTAACTGGGCGATGTATTCAAGGACGAACAGTTTATGATCTTCAGGAGTAATAAGGTTGTCACAAGATTTGCTTAAGCCAGAAGGCTAATCAACGGGCATTGTGGCCGCTATAACCTGCTTGCTCAGAGGACTAGAGGAGTATAGGACTAGGGGACATTTTTTTTTCATTAATCAGCTTCTACATCTGCTCTAGGGGGTATCCCCGGGCGTGTGCCCATCATACCCCCTATATACTGCGCTTCGCAATACATTTTACTTAATCTACTACAACTTATTCCTAAGACTTATCCTATCTTATATCTAATACATTTTGCAACTAAAAATAACCTTTTTTTTTGCAAGTAAAATGCATCTGCCATTTTGTGTGTTTCTCATAACCATCTAAATCTGCCATTGTGCCATTGTATTTATCTTATCCTACCTATATTATAATACTATCTTAATTCTATTACAATATAAAACCAAAAACTGTAAAACTGAAAACAAAACCAAAGCATCCATTTTAACATGTCTTTGTTAACTCTTGCGGAAAATATTTTTATTTTTACCTGAACCATAGTGACAGCTATGCCTCAGGTACACTATTTACATGGTGCCACTCACACTATCATTCACCCTCTTAGTTTTAAGTATTACAGCCACAAACTCTCGGAGAAAATTCGCCGAATCGACACTCGCCAACAACACAGATACGTCACCGCTGAGGGACAGATCGAGGTCTTCAAGGTTTCTCTCTAGTTGTTCCCGAGCCAGCGTGAATCTTTCACAGTCCAAAAGTGTGTGCCAGGAATCTTCGTACTTACTTCCACAATCACAGTGAGGTGAACTTCTCTTTCCGAACTTATGCAAGTACGCATTAAAGTCCCCATGTCCTGTAACCATCTGCGTCAAGTAGTGATCAGTGTCAAGCCACTTCAACTTCCGTCTGCCTACAATCTTCGGGAACCACCTGTACGTTGTTCTTCCACTATCTGTCTCATCCCATCTTTTCTGCCATACTGTTGTGGCCCACCTTGTCAACACTCCTTTTGCTTCACCTTTTGTAAGGCCCTGTTCCATTCCCGGGTCTTCTACCAGGACTCTAGCTCCCACACTGTACTGGTACACTTTATACCTCCTCAATGCTACTAAGTCTATTGGCATAGTGACTGCTACTACCAGTATCGCCTCTCTCGACACTGTTCTGTATGAGGACTATGGGACACTGACTAATTTGTTAAGACAGCGAGGAGTGAAAAGCTTAACGTGGCTGCAAAACGCCCGCTTTACTTTAAACAAATAGAATAGCCGCCATTTTGTTACGGTCGAACAGGTTTTGCTGGTAGTGCGAAGTATTTACCAAATGCCGAGCTAAGCAAACACAATAAGTGATGAGATAAAATTTAAAAAAACAACTACAGTAACTATAATCGAACCTGCTTACACGTCCGAGTTCCGGCGAATTGCTCGATATCGCAGAGATTAAAGCTTTTTTTAAGGCGAAAAGCACACGCTATTATCGCCTCCCTAAATGTAAGTGAGTTTAAAGTGTTAAAGTTGTAAGTATGGTGTTGTAAGTGTGTGTGTTTAGACTCGGGTATCGCGAGGAACGTCTAAATCCTCTCAATAGGTGCAGCTAGTCTGCACCCCCCTGCGGGGGAGATTGAAGTAAGACCTAAAACCAAGCCGAGATATAATTTTGATTTGAATTAACTTTACTCGAGGGTTAATAGTGCTTAACGCTGGGTAAT
>CM040186.1:11789331-11794331 GCA_022606455.1 Callitettix versicolor | reverse complement strand
TTTGCGCCATTTTGAAACTGTTTAAATTACTTTTACTAGCAAAAACGTTTCATATAACATGGTTTCGTTGATTTTGCTACATTTCAGTTTGAACGTTTGAAAGCAACTTCCGGTAAAAACCGGAAATTCGACTTAATTAGGCTTGCTGGAAATTAATTCAGGATTTGCCCGTATTTTGGCCGCTTACGATGATGCATGGGTCAGGTCGGTGCTGCGAATTTGAAATTAAATTAATTTACGCTTTCAGACTAAACCTTTAAAACAAAATAAACACTTTAGGGTTAGGGCTCATTGTAACACGTACCATGTTTAACGGCTGGTCTTGATATTTGTGTTGATACATAACAGTATAATTTACGCGTCGCATGTATTAAATTAAATTAATTATTTAATTATCAATTGACATCCTAATTGATAGTCAGCTGATTTCATTGAACAGCTGATAGGCTATTTCAAGTTTCAGGCAGGTTTATTAAAAACTAGCTGTGGTAGTTTGACGTTTGTATTAATTCGCATCGATCAGCTGATTTCATTGAACAGCTGATAGGCTATTTCAAGTTTCAGGTTAGGTTGTTAAATTATTAATTAAATTATTAAAGTATTAAATTAATTATAATTAAAAATTATAAAATTTATGTTATTATAACTAGTTAAAATTATTATTATAACCAGTTATAAATTATAACCATTTATTTCATTATTATTTATTATATTAAATAAAATTTATTATTATAAATTATAACCAGTTAAAAATTATAACTAGCTATGTTAATTTGACGTTTGTATTAATTCGCATCGGTCAGCTGATTTCATGCAAGTTTCCGCCTGAGATCGAACCGGGGAACTTGTGCGTGAAAGTCGCGCATGATAACCACTATACAGAAACTACAAAGACGTTCAACCGATTTCAGTAAATGAAATGAACGTGAATTTAATTTTGCTAGTTATATTAATCAGTTGATTATATCATTTCTTAAAGATCAGCTGGTTTAATTTTAACAGCTGATAAGTTTTAGGTTATGTTGTTAAAAACTAGCTATGTTAATTTTACGTTTGTATTAATTCGCATCGATCAGCTGATTTCATTGAACAGCTGATAGGCTATTTCAAGTTTCAGGTTAGATTGTTAAAAACTAGCTATGTTAATTTGACGTTTGTATTAATTCGCATCGATCAGCTGATTTCATTTAACAGCTGATAGGCTATTTCAAGTTTCAGTTTAGGTTGTTAAAAACTAGCTATGTTAATTTGACGTTTGTATTAATTCGCATCGATCAGCTGTTTTCATTGAACAGCTGATAGGCTATTTCAAGTTTCAGGTTAGGTTGTTAAAAACTAGCTATGTTAATTTGACGTTTGTATTAATTCGCATCGATCAGCTGATTTCATTTAACAGCTGATAGGCTATTTCAAGTTTCAGTTTAGGTTGTTAAAAACTAGCTATGTTAATTTGACGTTTGTATTAATTCGCATCGATCAGCTGTTTTCATTGAACAGCTGATAGGCTATTTCAAGTTTCAGGTTAGATTGTTAAAAACTAGCTATGTTAATTTGACGTTTGTATTAATTCGCATCGATCAGCTGATTTCATTTAACAGCTGATAGGCTATTTCAAGTTTCAGTTTAGGTTGTTAAAAACTAGCTATGTTAATTTGACGTTTGTATTAATTCGCATCGATCAACTGATTTCATTGAACAGCTGATAGGCTATTTCAAGTTTCAGGTTAGGTTGTTAAAAACTAGCCGTGTTGATTTGTAGTGTTTTCGAACAAATTACCGTAATTAAAATAAAAAAGGAACAGAAAACACGATACGTGATCTTTATTTTTGGTTCAATAACAAACTTTTTTCAATGGTTTCTTTACTTAATTGGACCTTTTCCTACTACGGAGTGTTTACGAGTTACGGAGGGCGAGTGACCTCGACTCCCTCGTCCTCCGGGCCGTGTGCCTTTGCACCTTGGCTATGTAGAGCACCGGTTTCACACATCGAGTGTCCAGGTTTCACTTCCATACGTCAGCACTGGTATTTATGTATTCTTAAACAATGAAGTAATGATATTTTTATTAATAGTTGTATAAATTTTCCATCACTGGCAATTCTTTCGTAGACTTTTGTAGTGATTTTAACGATTACACAAGAGTGAAGTTCTAAATAAATGTTGTTAATTTTAATTAGAACGTTTTAAATAAAACTAATCGCAATTGGTAGTACTTAGCTGCCAAGCTGTATGTTGGTAATGATTTTAATATGCTTAAGGTGAGAAGACGTTGATTTGCAGGTGAAAGTGGGAGCCGTTGTAGCGAGACTGCAGAAGCATCGTTTCTACTCCCACGTTAAAGTCTCCAGGAAGTGGATGGGTGGAGTCGCCAGATGCATTTCATGCTCAACGCAACACGTTCCTATTTTTAATTAAATACTTCCAAGTCTTCTAAGCGATGCTGGTTAGTTTATATTTCTGTGAGAATCCGAAGAGAACTTAATGGCAATGATAATACTTTCGGTTAATTTCACTTCGCACTCGGTCTATTGGCTATCACGCCTTATTCATTCTTTAAACAGAGAGAGAGAGAGAGAGAGAGAGAGAGAGAGAGAGAGAGAGAAAGAGAGAGAGAAGAGAGAGAGAAAGAGAGAGAGAAGATAGAGAGAGTGCGTACTTTAAACGGTATACAAATTTTATGAAATACTGTACACGGATATATCAGTTTAATGAAATCGGATGATAACAGATTTTCAAAAATTAGGCTAATAATAAGTCGTATTAACACGAATCATGTTTTAGGGCTGATTGTGTGATGTTGAAAGCGACTGTACAAACTTACATAGATACGAGGTGTGTTCAGAAAGTAACGAGAATTTTTAAATTTCGCGGGTTTGAACAAACCGATTGTAAAACATTTTTTTATTATGTTGGTATACATGCCCTTGAAGTATGATAAAACTTTCGGCTGTTTTCATTGTTGACTTTATCTGTGACAGCCACTAATGTTAGACGTGTTTTTATGAGCTCGGCGATTTTCGTTTGTTAAAAGAAACGGATCAAAGGATTTGTATCAAATTTTGCGTAAAAAACGGAATAAAGTGTAACAAAGTGTGTGAAATGTTAATAAAGGCCTATGGTGAGTCCGATATGAGTAAAGCAAGAGTTTACGAGTGGTATAAGCGTTTCCAAGAAGGCCGTGAAGACGTTGAAGATGACGAACGCCCTGGACGCCCCGATGAAAACGTAGAAAAATGAAAGAAATGGTTATGAACAATCGCCGAATCACAATTACAGAGGTCGCTGATGATCTTGTCATATCGATTGGATCATGGCATGACATTGTTTCCAATGGTTTGTGTATGAAACGCGTGGCAGCAAAATTCGTTCCAAAATTATTGAATTTTGAACAAAAACAGCGGCGGAAATTCTTCAGGAGTCACTAAATGAAGTCAACAACGATGCAGAATTACTGAAACGTATTATAACAGGTGATGAAACATGGGTTTACGGATATGACGTCGAAACTAAGGCTCAATCATCCCAGTGGAGGCATTCTGGCTCGACAAGACCGAAAATGGCTCGACAAGTGCGGTCGAACGTGAAGGTTATGCTCACTTATTAGGTTCTTCGATATTAATGGCATATTGCATCACGAATTCCAGCCACCAGGTGAAACGATCATAATGAGTACTACCAACAAGTTCAACGCCGTTAGCGTGAAGCAATCCGAAAAACGCCCGGATCTGTGGGAAAACAATTCATGGCTTTTGCACCACGATAATGCACCAGCTCACACTCCATTGCTTGTTCGTGAATTTTTGGCCAAAAACAGTACTGTAACGATACACCAGCCTCCATATTCGCCAGACATGGCTCCGTGTGACTTTTTCCTATTTTCAAAAATAAAGAGAACCTAAAAAGGGCCGTCGTTTTACAGCCGTAGATGACATTAAAAGCGCATCGCTGAAAGAACTAAAGGCTATCTCAAAAATCGAGTTTGAGAAGTGTTTCGAGGATTGGAAGAAGCGCTTGCACAGTGCATAATCTCCAATGAGGGCTATTTTGAAGGCGACAACATCAATATAGAAGAATAAATAAATGTTTTGTTCAAAAAATTAAAATTCTCGTTACTTTCTTAACACACCTTGTATATAACATTATACGAGTATTTAGCGCGTCGCAAATCTTATATTAAAGTAATTATGATTGAAAATTTCCATTAAATATATCGTACTTAAAATAGAAAGGAAGAGAAAAAATGTCACGTGATTTTTATTTTTAGTTCAAAAACAGAAAGTTTTGTAGGCTTCATTCTCGAGCCTACGACCTTGAGCTGCGCACGTTCGGACACGCCACCCTTCGGATAAAACAGTGCCAAATCGTATTTCGCAATAGAATACATTTTAAAAAAAGGATTCAAGATGGCGGACTAAACAACGTTCTCAAAATTAAATATCTGAAATTGTATAACAAAGTAGACAAACACTTCCAACCCAATGTTTATATTAGACGTTGCCCATTAGTTTCCGTTCGGGCCTTCTTTATTGAATTGTTAAGCAAGATGTGTTTAATGTCACTGTGAAATTCATTCCGTTTCCGTTTCTTGTTCTATGAACGTTTTTGTATTCTGTAAAGTGTTTTTCGGTTTTTCAGCGTCGATAATGTTTTTGCCAGGCGAAGGAGAAAGAACTTACTTGAAGCGGAAAATTCTCGGCTGTGTGGTTGGCCAGACTGCTAATCACTTCCGTCTGAACTTCTTACACCAGCTCTTGTAAGCGGCCATCATGGTATAAAACTAAAATCCGGAATTTTAAAAGAAACAAAGATCAATAGATCAATTTTTAAAAGGGGTGGGTCAATAGTATATATATATATATATATATATATATATATATATATATATATATATATATATATATAAACGCATACAGGAGAAAGATGCTCGGTTGGAAGGTCCCAGAGAATGAAATACCAAAGAGAACAGGGGTAAAATGGACGGAGGAGCGGAAGAGGATCC
>CM040186.1:11651831-11776831 GCA_022606455.1 Callitettix versicolor | reverse complement strand
AACGATAACAGCTGACGTATAGTTCTGAGCTTTCGTTCAAATTGCAGAGGACAGCTGCGATTCGCTTCATCTTGTCTGATATTAAACACTACGTTTTTGGAGAACTTCATTTTTGATCATTATCGGTTCAGCCTTATTTTGGAAAACATAATGATTGTAATGCTTCTTAAGGTCCGTTTGTATTAAGACACAAAAAAATGGTTATATATATATTTATATATTTATTTATTTAATTATTTTAAGGAGAAAAGCACATTGAGGCTATTATCGTCTCCCTAAATGTAAGTGTGAGTGTAAAGTGGTAAAGTCGTAAGTGTAGTGTTGTAAGTGTAAGTGCGTGTTAGACTCGGGTACCGCGAGGGACGTCAAAATCCTCTCAATAGGTGCAGCTAGTCTGCACCCCTGCGGGGATATATATATATATATATTATTCTTCTTTTCTGCTAGGATTATTATCAATATGTTCAGTATAATAATCTGCCTTTCCTAGCTTCGTAAATTCTACTTTCGTTGACGCGTTTCGGAGAACTTCCATCTTCAAAAACTATATCTCTACTCATAGATATACTCATAGAGTATAGATATAGTTTTTGAAGATGGACGTTCTCCGAAACGCGTCAACGAAAGTAGAATTGACAAAGCTAGACAAGTCAGATTATTATAGTGAACATAGTGATATATATATATATATACTATATACTAGCATTACCCGTCGTGGCTTTGCCCACGAAACTTAAACTGTTTCAGTAATGTAATAATTTAGAAACATAAAAAATATATTAATAAAAGCGTGATTATTTTATAGTGAATATGAAAAAATATTATAACCTGAATATGTTGTTTTATTGTCTTCAAACGTGTTCCATTCGAATTTTAAAAAATCTGATAAAAAATATTTTTTCCAATACAAACATTTATACCTATTCTATATTTTTGTCTTTTTAGGGGATGAATTCGGAGGAAAATACTGAATTATGTTTATCATAATTTGTGTTTTAGAATATTTTGTTTACTTTTAAGAAAATTTGATAAAAAATATTTTTCTCCAATGCAAACACTCTTTTTTCTCCCATGATCTCTTTTTCCATTTTTATTCTTTTAGGGGATGAATTCAGAAAAATGTTAAAATATGTGTTTCATAGCATATTTCTAGAATATAAGATTAAAAAAATATTTTTTCAATACAAAATTGTACCTCTTTTTTATATTTTCTACCTTCTTTCAATCTCTTTAGGGGATGCGTTTTGGGGAAAAGGTGAAAAATATATTTCATTACTTATACTTAAGAGTGACTATGTTACGTTTTAAGAAGGTCAGATGAAAAACATATTTTTCAAATAAAAATTGTTGTACCTCATGTTTACCTCTTTAGGGGTTGAATACTGGAAAATCGTTTTTCATTGCACCCCTTTCTCAGTGCATCTCGACAATGTTGTAAGAAGGTACCCTAAAAATTTCAAGTCTCTAGCTCTAATAGTATTGGCTGTACGTTGATTATTAAATTTGGACTGGGTTAGTAGTTTAATGGCGTCAAAAACACATTTTTGCAAAATCCTTTCTTAGTTCACCTTGACATTGTTGTAAGAATGTACATTGAAAATTTCAAGTCTATAGCTATAATATTGGTTGTACGTTGATTATTAAATTTGGACTGGGTTAGTAGTTTAATGGCGTCAAAATCACATTTTTGCAAAATCCTTTCTTAGTGCACCTTGACATTGTTGTAAGAATGTACATTGAAAATTTCAAGTCTATAGCTATAATATTGGTTTTACGTTGATTATTAAATTTGGACTGGGTTAGTAGTTTAATGGCGTCAAAAACACGTTGATTATTAAATTTTGTAAGAATGACATTGAAAATTTCAAGTCTATAGCTATAATATTGGTTGTACGTTGATTATTAAATTTGGACTGGGTAAGTAGTTTAATGGCGTCAAAATCAAATTTTTGCAAAATCCTTTATTGATGCACCTTGACATTGTTGTAAGAATGTACCTTGAAAATTTCAAGTCTCTAGCTATAATAGTATTGGCTGTACGTTGATTATTAAATTTGGACTGGGTTAGTAGTTTAATGGCGTCAAAAACACATTTTTGCAAAATCCTTTCTTAATGCAACTTGACATTGCTGTAAGAATGTACATTAAAAATTTCAAGTCTATAGCTATAATATTGGTTTTACGTTGATTATTAAATTTGGACTGGGATAGTAGTTTAATGGCGTCAAAATCACATTTTTGCAAAATTCTGTCTTAGTGCACGCCTATATGGTAACATAAATATACCTTGAAGATTTCAAGTCGCTAGCTAAATTAGTTTTGGCTCTGCGTTGATTATGAATCAGTCAGTCAGTAAGGACTTCTTCTTTTTTATATATAGATAGATAGATAGATAGATAGATAGATATAGATAGATAGATATAGATATAGATATATATATTGGTGAAATATTAGCAACTTGATTGACTATATGTAAATAGAATTACAAAGGTAAAATTGACATCAAAAGTGAAATTATGATGAATACATTTACATTATGGAATGTGTCTATCAAGAGACGTGTGCGGAAGTAGTTGGAACCGGAAGTCCTGAAACAATTAACTGTTAGGTTGTGCATTTGAATTGTTTAGTTTCACTGTTGTGCCTGAAGCCCTAGCGTCAGCTGGGGAACTCCGCTCGGCATTGCGCAAACAGTTTGCTATTGAAATTATCACCTGATTGCCGTGTTTACATAACCGTGCTTTATGAATGCCAGTTTCTGCAGATTTGATAAAATTAGTTTTTTAAGTGAAAACTTCTTTAGCGACGTTGTGCACTTTGGATGGGCAAAAAGCATTGAACTCGCGTCAGATATTATAGCGACACCGTCACCGCTACCATGAGATATGTAATGTACGAGATACGAGGTGTGGCTATTAAATAACGAGACTGACGTTGTAAAAAATTTTATTTTCATTTTATACATAATTACTTATTATCACCTTCAATATAAACCCCTTCTTTATCCTTACAAAGCTCCATGCGAATTTTCCATTGTTGGAAACAGTGTTGGAAGTCATCTTCTGTCAACTCCTTCAGGACTCTTGCCGCTTTCACTTTTACAGCTTCCACGGACTCAAATCTCGTCCCTTTTAATGCAGATTTCACCTTAGGGAACAGATAAGAAGTCACATGGTGCAAGGTCTGGTGAGTAAGGTGGATGTTCTAACACTGGGATGCTGTACTTGGCCAGGAACCTCTTGACAGATAACGCGGAATGAGCTGGCGCATTGTCTTGGTGGAAAACCCATGATTTGTCCTTCCACATTTCGGGTCGTTTTTCCTTACTCTTTCACGTAGTTTACCAAGTACCTCAAGGTAGTAATATTGATTAATTGTTTGACCTTCAAGAACCCAGTGAAGGTACACAATCCCATGAATATCGAAAAAACAATCATCATTGCTTTAAATTTTGACTTGCTGATTCTTGCTTTTTGGCTCTCTGGTGAAGTTGGGGTCTTCCAATGCATGGATTGGCGATTTGTGTCCGGATCATACGTAAAAAACCACGATTCATCACATGTTATTATCCTTTCCAATAAATTTGGGTCATTTTCAATGGCATCCAAAGTGTCAGTACAAACATTTTTGCGAGCTGCTTGTTGTTCAAACGTGAGAATTTTTGGCACCATTTTGGCACACACTTTTCGCATGTTCAAATTGTCACGTAAAATTTGCCGTACACATTCTTTATCAATGCCTACAGTTTCACCAATTGCACGAATACTTAATCGACGGTCAGACCGAATCAAATTAGCAACTTTTTCGACATTGTCATTCAACGTTTTTGACGTTGAAGGGCGACCTGGCCGCGAATCATCTTCAACGTCGTGTCGGCCATCTTGAAAACGCTTAAACCAATTCAAAAACACATGCCCACGATAAACATTCACTACCATACACTTCTTTCAGTAAATTATAAGTTTCAGTAGCGGTTTTTCCAAGTTTTAAGTGAAATTTAACAACAATTCGTTGTTCTGTTATTACACTAACCATTTTTCCCGGCAAAACGAAGTAACAATAGTAACGGAAAAGAAGGTTATGACTGAACGGTGTTGGTTACACAAACGAGACTAACTGCATTCTGAAGAGAAAGCTTCACACTAAACAGTTGTCGGTCAATGGCGGTTGGCGCATGCGCACTTGTTCCGCCGCAGCGTCAGTCTCGTTATTTAATAGCCACACCTCGTATGTGTATATATAAATAGTATAGGATGCATGCCACGTATATATATATATATATATATATATATATATATATATATATGCATTACTTCAACAAAAAATTGGGAAAAGATTTGATGTTTGCCAATGATTTTGAGTGGAGATTTCAACGTAAACTTTGCAGACGATAGAAATCTACCATTAATTGAATTTTTAAACAATGAATTTGGTTTTACGATGTCAAATGATCGCAACCTTAGCACAACGAAATATAAACTACATTGATGCGGTCTATACAAGATATTTAAATAGATTCGAATCAAAATTGTTCGTTTCTTACTTCAGCTACCATAAACCTATTGTATCAGTTTTAGAAATTGGCGATGATGATGCTGGCAGTGATGATGGTGAAAGAGTTCTTGAAATTATGGATGAAAGTTGATTTTTCTGAAGTCTAAACGTTTTTATGTAAAATAATTGTAATAGTTCTGAAGTGTAAACACTTTTATGTAAAATAATTGTAATAGTTTTGAAGTGTAAACACTTTTATGTAAAATAATTGTAATAGTTTTGAAGTGTAAACTTTTTTATGTAAAATAATTGTAATAGTTCTGAAGTGTAAACGTTTTTGTGTAAAATAATTGTAATAGTTCAGAAGTGTAAACGTTTTTGTTAAATAATGGTAATAGTTCTGAAGTGTAAACGTTTTTACGTAAAATAATTGTAATAGTTCTGAAGTGTAAACGTTTTTACGTAAAATAATTGTAATAGTTCTGAAGTGTAAACGTTTTTACGTAAAATAATTGTAATAGTTCTGAAGTGTAAACGTTTTTACGTAAAATAATTGTAATAGTTCTGAAGTGTAAACGTTTTTACGTAAAATAATTGTAATAGTTCTGAAGTGTAAACGTTTTTACGTAAAATAATTGTAATAGTTCTGAAGTGTAAACGTTTTTACGTAAAATAATTGTAATAGTTCTGAAGTGTAAACGTTTTTACGTAAAATAATTGTAATAGTTCTGAAGTGTAAACGTTTTTACGTAAAATAATTGTAATAGTTCTGAACTGTAAACGTTTTTACGTAAAATAATTGTAATAGTTCTGAAGTGTAAACGTTTTTATGTAAAATAATTGTAATAATTCTGAAGTGTAAACTTTTTCATGTAAAGTAATTGTAATAGTTTTGAAGTGTAAACGTTTTTTACGTAAAATAATTGTAATAGTTCTGAAGTGTAAACGTTTTTACGTAAAATAATTGTAATAGTTCTGAAGTGTAAACGTTTTTACGTAAAATAATTGTAATAGTTCTGAAGTGTAAACGTTTTTACGTAAAATAATTGTAATAGTTCTGAAGTGTAAACGTTTTTACGTAAAATAATTGTAATAGTTCTGAAGTGTAAACGTTTTTACGTAAAATAATTGTAATAGTTCTGAAGTGTAAACGTTTTTACGTAAAATAATTGTAATAGTTCTGAAGTGTAAACGTTTTTACGTAAAATAATTGTAATAGTTCTGAAGTGTAAACGTTTTTACGTAAAATAATTGTAATAGTTCTGAAGTGTAAACGTTTTTACGTAAAATAATTGTAATAGTTCTGAAGTGTAAACGTTTTTACGTAAAATAATTGTAATAGTTCTGAAGTGTAAACGTTTTTATGTAAAATAATTGTAATAATTCTGAAGTGTAAACTTTTTCATGTAAAGTAATTGTAATAGTTTTGAAGTGTAAACGTTTTTACGTAAAATAATTGTAATAGTTCTGAAGTGTAAACGTTTTTACGTAAAATAATTGTAATAGTTCTGAAGTGTAAACGTTTTTACGTAAAATAATTGTAATAGTTCTGAAGTGTAAACGTTTTTACGTAAAATAATTGTAATAGTTCTGAAGTGTAAACGTTTTCGTGTAAAATAATTGTAATAGTTCTGAAGTGTAAACGTTTTTACGTAAAATAATTGTAATAGTTCTGAAGTGTAAACGTTTTTACGTAAAATAATTGTAATAGTTCTGAAGTGTAAACGTTTTTACGTAAAATAATTGTAATAGTTCTGAAGTGTAAACGTTTTTACGTAAAATAATTGTAATAGTTCTGAAGTGTAAACGTTTTTACGTAAAATAATTGTAATAGTTCTGAAGTGTAAACGTTTTCGTGTAAAATAATTGTAATAGTTCTGAAGTGTAAACGTTTTTACGTAAAATAATTGTAATAGTTCTGAAGTGTAAACGTTTTTACGTAAAATAATTGTAATAGTTCTGAAGTGTAAACGTTTTTACGTAAAATAATTGTAATAGTTCTGAAGTGTAAACGTTTTTACGTAAAATAATTGTAATAGTTCTGAAGTGTAAACTTTTTACGTAAAATAATTGTAATAGTTCTGTAAGTGTAAACGTTTTTACGTAAAATAATTGTAATAGTTCTGAAGTGTAAACGTTTTTACGTAAAATAATTGTAATAGTTCTGAAGTGTAAACGTTTTTACGTAAAATAATTGTAATAGTTCTGAAGTGTAAACTTTTTTACGTAAAATAATTGTAATAGTTCTGAAGTGTAAACGTTTTTACGTAAAATAATTGTAATAATTCTGAAGTGTAAACGTTTTTACGTAAAATAATTGTAATAGTTCTGAAGTGTAAACGTTTTTGTGTAAAATAATTGTAATAATTGTGTACGATAGCGAAATAAATGAATATTGTATTTTACCATATAAACGACAGTACTTTCTGCTGATAAATAAAACAATTCGCGCGAAATTATTCCCTAAACATTCCAAAACATTCAAAAATGCACAACGTTATTGTCGAAGTTTTCACTTCTGTCGGCATTCCCGGAGTGCAGCCCGCGGTTTTTGTTTTATTTTAAGGTATTAACAAAATTAGACTCAAAAATGTTGAATTTTTTGATGAATTAAAAAAACAACAAAATTGTATAAAGTCTCAAATAAGTATACATATTTACGATAGTAAGTTGTGAGAATGCGGGTTGAAGAGATTTTACGTATTCAAAAGTGCTAAATTTCCCGAATTCAGAACTAATATCTACTCTATAAATATGAAATACACAAGTACTAACATGCAACGGAAATATAGCATTGTTAACATATGCGTAGTGATTGAAATAATATTCATCTGAACTTGAGCATATGTTAAAGTGAGGTTATGTAAGCTAACACGCCTCGCTGCCTCTGGGAAAGCTATGGTGTCGTGTAGTGAAAGCTTCCTTAGTTATGTTCGCAGATTGATACTGTAACTCACAGATTAGACATCACCCACTGATTCTATAAATTGAACTTAATTACACTTTCACGTGACGCTAATTACTATTGGTTCTGTGAATTGAGAAAAATTCTTTGCTGAAACCCAATTCATGAAATACTTCGCGAGGGTCAGTCAATGGCAACTGATGAGTCTCTTGCTCCTTCTAGATTCATTCCGTCAGAGCGTAAAGAAAATGTGCATTTAAATAAAAAACAGAAAACAGAAAAATAACATCTAACCTAACCTAATCATAACCTAATCATAACCTAACCTAACCTGACCTAACCTATTAACAAATTACTTTTTTTAAGCGGCTCGAATAACAAAACAAAATGAGGCAACATACAAAACTGTATACATGCATAGGCATATGACTCATTCTAAACTGATAGCGTTAATGGGGAAAATGAGTCATTCCTTTATGTTCCACGACTTATTGCTAAGGCTCAGTTTCAAAACATAAAAATAAGTGTCGGCCATTTTGAAATGTATAAGTCTGATTTATTTTCAACAGAATATGTTAATTAGCAAAATGAGTCGTTATGTTAACTTCGTACAATTATAGCAAATATGATAACACTAGGCCTATTATAAAACATAAATGATGTCAACCATTTTAAAAATTATGAACCTGATTTCACATGAGGCTCATATTGAACAGAATGTGTTAGTGAGAAAAATGAGTCATTTTGCTATTTTGTAATACATATAACAAATACTTATAGTCAATAAGTAGATTATTTTAAAATGTATGAGCGTTATTTCACGTGTGGCTCATTTTACATATTGTGTAATGAGAAAATGAGTTAATATACAACACTGTACAACGTATTACTACTAGTACTACTAAGAAACAGAAGTATCAGCCATTTTGAACTTTATGAGCATGATTTCGCATGTGATTCATTTTACACAGATTGTCTTAATGAGCACAATGAGCCATTATAGTACTTGCACATAGTAGTACTAAAAAACAGAGAAATAACAGTCGGCCATTTTGAAATTATAAGCCTAATTTCAAATGTAGTTTTTTTGCTTGAGGGCGAGGATCAGCAACAGGCATAACCACTCACAGTGGACTGACCAGTGCTGTAGCCACATCGACCACCAAACGCTACTACTGAGAAACAGATATAGGTTAACTATCGGCCATTTTGAAATTTATGAGCGTGATTTTATTTATGTTTCTTTCATTCAACAGATTAAGTTAGTGAGAAAAAAAAGCTCTTACTCAATTTTGTACAACTTAGCTTAAATACTTTAGTGTTACTTTGTAGTAGAAATACAGATATAAAGGATAAGCCATTTTGTTTTTTTTTTTTTAGACTGATTGTGTTAACGGATAAAATGAGTCACTGCGAAACCTTGAACAAAAGAACATAAAGATTATATTGCCAACAATAAAAATCTGAAATTTTGAAATTTTTGAGAGTGATTTCATTTGTAACACATTTTACATAGTGTTAATTAGTCATTAATAAAATGAGCCATTGAGAAACGACGATGTAGTAAGAGATAATAACGTAATAAATTAGAAGTAACACTTTTTCAAAGTTTATTTTTGATATAAAATAATTAACTAATTTTTCGTTGATCCTATTTAAATAAATTTACTTAAATAGTTCCTAAATATATAACCAGATAGCAGTACTAATTAAAGGTTCAGTGACTGCCATCTAGCGGATTTATTCCAAACTATATTACATATCACTTTTATACTTGGTAATGTAGTTAAAAAATAATGGTTAGTAATTGAATACAAATTCCCGCCAAATTGTGCTGTTCACTGATAAAATGAAAGTTTATTTCTCGAGAGAAATTATTCACAGCAAACCAACACAATTTGGCGGGAATATTGTTCGGATATAACTAAGCCAAAGCGTACGTATTTGCATTACAGAAGCGTGGAATTATTAAGAACTAAATAATATCGTCATTTTAAAGTACAATAGTACTAGATGATCTTTACAGCCTCTATTAAGCTGCTATCTGGAAGCGATAAAATGAACTACTATGAGAAATTTTTTTAAACAGTATTTTGCCATTAATTTTAAAAACATTTCTTTAACAGTGCTGCCTCTCAACGTTGAATTTGAAGCTAATAAGGTTTGTGTAAGAATAATTTTGTAGCAAAATCAATTAAATTGTGTACGTTGTACTAATTAATGTTGAGCCCGTTTTATGCTGTTCTCTGGTAGTGATAAAAGAAACTAACACACATGCAAATATTTAAACGGAATTGTTTCTGAATTAATTTTAAATTGATTTTCTGCATAGTGCTGCTCTCACCGTTGAATTTAAATACTACTACAACATAGGTATTTACTATCTGTATTACCTACCTGATAATTTTTACATTACGTTTAACATTGCATATGCTTTCTCAAATTTTACAACCTATTTTAATATGTATGCATTCTTATTTTAAACATTAATTTTTTGTATTCAAAAAACTAAAGGGTGATTCAGTACAAACGTCGGTTTTTAAGTGCATAGTATTTTAACAACAATACAAAGGATACATGTCATTATGTGTGAAAGCATTAGGAATGAAAAATTACATCTGACATACGTCCTCCCTGACTTGCTCTGCAAGGTAATTAGTAGGGTTAGGCCTAATATTGAAAGTTGAGTAACCAACATGGCATATTTCTTTACTGAAACAAGGTTATTTTACAAAAAGAGACAAAATTCACACACAAAATTTATTTAAATAGCAATTGTGAAAAGCCAAATCAAAAGAGCACTATAGCACCAGATTAAAACTATAACTGTACTGTACATGTAGGATTGTGCAACTACACTTGCTAAGTGAAAACAAAAAAGTAAACCAGTAATGGACAAACTTTCACTTTTCCACAGTGCTGGCAATATTTCAAATAATAAGTACATCATAAAATCATCCAAAGTAAATGATTATAGCCTAATTAATTAGAAATAAAATAAGATTTTTTTAAAAATTTTTAATCATTGTAACACTATTGTTAGAATAGTAATTAAAGATATATTCTGTTCACAATTATGCTAAAAAAAAAAAATGTGTTTCTGTTGTTGAACTTTGCAATTCTGATGTAAGTCATCAATCATGCACTTGAACTTTTGATCTTCTTTTCCTCTCAGTAAATTTTTTTATCTTGGAAACATCGATGAATTTTCTGTAATTTTTAATTCTACTAGGTCTTTTTCAAAAATACTATTATACTAACAAATAAGACACTAGTTTTTCAATTTTTTTAAGCTTCATTTTTTGGAATAATTATACCTTATTTTAAATTACGATAAAATACTATTATACTAAAAAAATAAAGATATTTATTTTAACAAAATATTTTTTATATTTTCTGCCAACTAAGAATTAATGTTGGGCCAACAGCAGAGGTTTTCATGAATGTAACAGTTGGCCCATTGAAGATAATTGTTGGTGTATTAACTAACCATTGCCCAACTTTGCCGACAAAATCCTAACACTGGACCAACAATGTGTGCTACTGGAGAGGTATCATCATCCTGCTGGAACCACAGTTGCTCAAATATTCATAGTGTTAATGTAAGGTTATAAAAATGTCAACAATATTCCTGTAGCATTGTCATGACAAAATAAGGCACAATGGCTCCACCAGCTTCAAATCCATACCACACATTCACTTTTTGTTGATACGGGATAGCTTACGCAATGCTTTTATACCCCATAAATGTGCCAGAATGTTTATTAATGCAGCCATTTAAATGAAAATGTGCCGCATCAGAAAAGATTATTGTCTGCAAAATTTATCGTCTGCACGTTGTCTCTCCAAAATGCATTCAACAAACTGACTTAATTGCAAATGGTCGTTGGTTTCAATTGTTGAGTAAACTGAATTTTGAAGGCTGCAATTTTTAAGATATAGAAATTCCTTGTGAGAATTCGCTGAATAGAGCTTTTCAAGATACCCAAAGACAACGAATTGACTATTGTGGACTCATGGCAACACTGTCAGCACAACTGTGATGTTCTTATCAGTCTGGCTGGAACAAGAGAGCACTGGTGTTCTTATGTTCACAATCAAACCTGTTGTCTCACATTTTATCATTATCCTACAAACTGTTGACTCGCTAAGTGCAATATGACAACCTAGAGCTGTACGAAGCTTCAACACAGTTTCCGCATAACACTCGCCATATCTTATCTTTCACCACAACACATAAAGTTGATTCCTCTTTTTGAAACTTTGGACAGTTTGCTGAACAATGACCACAATTACCTTGAACATCTCGGGTTTATCTGTATGTCATAAGGCTCACAATCAGCATTTGGTATCCAGCTTTTCCGAATGTCAGAATAAAAGAAGCAGTTGGAATTCTTTGACCCTTATGCACCTCAATTATTACACACACACACACACACACACACACACACACACACACACACACACACACACACACACACACACACACACACACACACACACACACACACACACACACACACACACACACACACACACACACACACACACACACACACACACACACACACACACACACACACACACACACACTTACATACACACACACACACACCAGTTTTACCTTTATTTATCTCATTTCACATGTAGAAAGTCACTTTTGTGTTACAACACACTTTGCAGGGTTCAAGGTTTCACAATACATTGACAGTTTCAAAAAAAAAGAAGTCATCTTCAGCAGTGACTGCTGAGGTTCTGCAGCACTACCAGAGCTGATCCTCCTACAACTGCTTTCATTACAAAAGACGAGATTTTTAAGTCTGCTGTAATTGAAATTTGTAGATATTGAAAATGTTGGAAAAGATAGCATACACATTAATAAAGTAAATATTTTATAGCGCACGCGTACGTATATTGTCCTTAGAAATAGAAAATCTCAAATACTCAATACCTTTGTACGGGCTGTAATTAGGCCTTTACCACAGTTCCTTGAACCGAGATAACTATCATCTATGAACTCATGAATGATAAAAATACATCTTGTTGGACCTAATTGTGAGCTCTGGTACACATAGCTCTTAATAAGCACTTAACTTATAGGCTGCTTGACCCCAAAACTTGTTCCAACAGGAGGGAAGCAAGCAGTATCACCACTCCCAGATATGGTGTGGATGTAAGTATGTTGTGTGTGTTGAGAGGACTTCAAACCTCTCCCAGTACAGTCGACAGATGTAGAGAATGCGAGGCAATTTAAATGTCTTCGCTGCTACAGTCCAGTCAGAAAACATCAGTTTTCCATCCCACGTAGAATAAATAAAATATACTTTAGTATTACTGTTATTTAATTAAATTTAACAATGAAGATACTTTATGAATGAATGAATGTTATATTAACTTTAGTTATTAAATTTTACGTCTTAATCACAATTTGTCTTATTCTATATAGACCTACTATATATTAATAAGACCTGACTAATTGTATAAGATTAAGTCACACAAACATTTAAATTAGTTTATTCCATGTCTGTCTAGAGTTCTTAGAAATGGAAAAAAGAAGTAAATAAATATGAGTAACACATTATATAAGCAGATGTTTTATTACTACATACAGTCTAGATAGGCTGTTATATTGTTGAGTATTACAACACGAGGTGTGTTCAGTAAGAAACGAGAATTTTAATTTTTTTAACAAAATATTTATTTATTCTTCTACATTGATGTTGTCGCCTTCAAAATAGTCCCCATTGGAGATTATGCACTTGTGCCAGCGCTTCTTCCAATCCTCGAAACACTTCTCAAACTCGATCTTTGAGATAGCCTTTAGTTCTTTCAGCGATGCGCTTTTAATGTCATCTACGGCTGTAAAACGACGGCCCTTTAAGGTTCTATTTATTTTTGGAAATAGGAAACAATAACTAATATGCGACTAGCGAATGCGAAAAGGGTAGTAGTTTGGACAAGGTCAACCATTTCCAGTCGGTTTCCGCCTTGCATTCTTTACATCGGTATACTGTAGGTGCAGTGTGTTGTAATAAGACAACAAAAATCACAGATGGTAAATTTTAAAAAGAAAACTACCAGTGAAACTTCAATTAACTCTTAAGGTCGAAACTGGGATCATGATGGTTAATCGAATAACAGATAACAGAAATTACTCCCCAAAAAAACAACCTATTCTACTCACTGTGTATGAAAGAAAAAATATAAAAATTAAGAATTATATTTAGTTATTAAAAATTGTGTTTAGAATTGACTAAAATTATTCTGTTACATTGTTTCTTACTTTAATAAAATAATTGTAAATTAGTAAAATTATTAAGACAATTTAAAATATACACATTTTTATTTTTATACCGTTCTAATCGAATGTCTTATGCTGAAACTGTAAAGCCGCTACGCAAAATAACGTAAGAAACACCAATCACTACAGTTTAATCAGTCATAACTGCAATAGACCATAGACCGTAGTTTATAGTACGAGACCAACTCATCAATGAAACAAATACCTGCCCTATTTCGCTTACTGCATCGCTGAGCAATAGAGTGGGGATTAGTTTTCATTACAATCTGACTATTGTACATCTATATATACAGTAATCAGATAAAAAAGAACAATAATAGTATTATATGGTATGTATACTGTGATACGTAATCATGATGATATGTATTGTACCAGCATTTTTTTTTGTGTGTTTAACGTCCGACTATTGTGCACACTTGGGCTAATGCAGACGATGGGATGATTTATAGCGTATGAAAATGCCAAGCCCTGGCCGGGAATCGAACCCGGGTCCTCGGGGTGAAAAATCCCAATTACCATTGTTTACTCTTATTTATTCGTTACTTTTATTATTTATTTCTCAACAATTAGTTATATTAGTTATATTCAACAAAAAAATATACTGCAATAACATTTATTACTGTAAATAACTTTTAATAACAGAACGATGGTTAATTAAAGTTTCACTGTACTTATGACTTGAATGCAATTAATTGAAAATACGTTTTAACAATATTCTATACCTCATACAAACTTTAATGACCTTTTAAGATGTTCTAGGTGGCATTGTAAAATGTTTTGCGGCCCATACAATTTTACAATATAAATTTTAATGGCAAGTTAAATTTGAATCTATCTCTTCAGAAACAGTGGTATCAGGCTACCTGGTAGGTGTGGTTAGTTACACCAAAAGATTTCAAGGTCGGAAATATTTTAATCAGCTGTTTTGATAAAAATTTGCTCAGACGTAATATATAAGTAGCCAAACAAAATGTACGGGGGAAAAAATGAGTAATTTTTCAAAATTGCCAAACAGATTTTACTTACATTTTGGTAATGTATGAAAATTCTTTGTTTCGCATTTTTTTTTTGGTGTTTAACGTCCGACTTTTGTGCACACTTGGGCTAATGCAGACGGTGGGATGATTTATAGCGTATGAAAATGCCAAGCCCCAGCCGGGAATCGAACCCGGATCCTCGGGGTGAAAGCCTAGTACGCTATCCACTAGACCACCGAGGTGGCTTTCGCAAATTTTAAGTAACATTTCAAATGAAATTAACAGTTCAGGAATAAACAATAGAAACAAAAAATATACCCTGACCTGACCATCCTCTGATTTCGTTTATTTCAATTTATGCAAATGTAAATTTTTGTATTTCAAATTTGGTACACTGATACGATTCTTCATATCTGACCAAAATTGGAGCAAAATCTGGTAAGCGATTTTAACGAATTAGGCCGACTTTCCTGTACTTTTGTCTGCGGCTTCAAAACAACAATCGAATATGAATAATCAACGTTGTCAACATCCTAATGATATTGTTTAAACATATTCTTGTAATATTAACGAACTGCTAGGTGATAGCGGGTGTTCGGAATCAAATTAGACTTGTGTTTGTATAAAATTTATATTTATTCTAACGTCTTAACATGAACACTTTAAAAAAAGAACCAGGCAATATGTACAGGTTAGGTTAAACATTCCGTAAGTTAAGAAAACAATGGAATGAATAATATACAGTAAAGTTTAAACAGATATTTCATAAGATTACAACCATGTTTGGTGAGTTAGTTATACAGAATTAGTATGTTCATAAATTGTTATTAAACAAGATATTTATTCCCTTTTTTAGTATATTTAGTTTTTTTTCGTAATTTATACTGTAAAAGTATAAGAGAATAAAATGTTTTGGTATGTTTTTTTTTATATACAAAATAAATTAAACATAGAAACTTCAAAAAAGAACTTTTCACTAGTACATAGTGATAATTGCGGACTATACAGTTGGTATTACTGATTCAAGCTGAAGTGAATGTCTTTATCTGAAAAGTAATGTTTGAAATCTGTTGGTTTAGTGAAAAAGAACGAGGTAAAAATTATCAAACAATGTACGGCATTGTTAAAGGTGTTAAGGGAAAATGAGAAACGAAAACAATTTATAGAAATGAGACTTATAAAAATGAGACTCCATTGTTCAGTCCACAGAGGAGAAAAGGGCATAGTATAAAATATCTCAGCAATTTGCTAAAGTATGGTTTCAATACAAAGGCAGGCAGATTTTGCTTCATTTTCACTTTTAATAGATCATTTTATACAATATTCATATAACAGTGGCATTGTACTTAGTAACAAACGTATAAACTTACAAAAACTAACCAATCTGTTGAAACACCAACATCTGTATAGTCTACAATGAAATTACCTTACAAAATAATAATAGAAATATTAGCAATTTTTTTTTAATTTTTTTTTTTTGTTACTCTGAATAGCCATTACTGACATTTTTAATAACACAATATTAGTGAGCAATGTAAATAGTACTTTGCAAATTAACATATAAAACATATGTTTGCAAAATCAGCTGATTGGCCAAAAGATAATATTGCAGATACAAAATAATAATATGATATTTTTTCTTTTCTTTTTTTTTGTTACTCTGAATAGCCATTACTGACATATTTTTAATAACACAATATTAGTGAGCAATGTAAATAGCATTTTGCACATTAACATATAAAACATATGTTTGCAAAATCAGCTGATTGGCCAAAAGATAATATTGCAGATACAAAATAATAATACGATATTTTTTCTTTTCTTTTTTTTTTGTTACTCTGAATAGCCATTACGGACATATTTTTAATAACACAATATTAGTGAGCAATGTAAATAGCATTTTGCACATTAACATATAAAACATATGTTTGCAAAATCAGCTGATTAGCCAAAAGATAATATTGCAGATACAAAATAATAATACGATATTTTTTCTTTTCTTTTTTTTTTGTTACTCTGAATAGCCATTACTGACATATTTTTAATAACACAATATTAGTGAACAATGTAAATAGTATTTTGCACATTAACATATAAAACATATGTTTGCAAAATCAGCTGATTAGCCAAAAGATAATATTGCAGATACAAAATAATAATACGATATTTTTTCTTTTCTTTTTTTTTGTTACTCTGAATAGCCATTACTGACATATTTTTAATAACACAATATTAGTGAACAATGTAAATAGTATTTTGCACATTAACATATAAAACATATGTTTGCAAAATCAGCTGATTAGCCAAAAGATAATATTGCAGATACAAAATAATAATACGATATTTTTTCTTTTCTTTTTTTTTTGTTACTCTGAATAGCCATTACTGACACATTTTTAATAACACAATATTAGTGAACAATGTAAATAGTATTTTGCACATTAACATATAAAACATATGTTTGCAAAATCAGCTGATTAGCCAAAAGATAATATTGCAGATACAAAATAATAGTATGATATTTTTTCTTTTTTTTTGTAAAACTTAAAACATAAAGGAACAGAACCAATAGTATTGTACACAAATTTTACTAAAAATTTTTTTATTTAATTTTTTTAATTTTATTTAATTTTTATTTGTTTTTTAATTTTTTTGAGAGGCATTTAAATTTGATGTCACATAAAAGGAAAATATTTAAAATTTTCTTTTTATGTTTACATAATAAAAACAATGTTTCTAATTGTCAAAGAGAATGGACGAAGAAATTTTCAATATTAAAAATTTTTTTTGAACATACATTTAAACCCCAGAACTGGCAAACATAGGTACTGACTTTTTATTAAAGTAATTAATTTTTATCACAAATAAAAGAATTTTAAATCAGACAGTTTAAACAGGCATGTACTTATAATTTTTTTTATGTAAACATTTTACGACACTGCCAATTCTGAAGTTGAAATTTTAATGTATGTCTAAAAGATACCAAATTTTTAAACTGAATTGTGATTTTATAGTTTAAGTACAATTTCAAAACACTTTTAGTTCTGTAACGGAAATTATGAAAGTAATAAAAACGGACACATGCTTTTACAAAAAATATGAATCGCAAAAAGAACTTTATAAACACATTAGACTTTTTAGAAATTTTATTTCCATCTTTATTCTTAGTTTTAACAAATAGTTTACGGAAAAAATTAACACTTTTATTAAAAATACTATCAACAACTGAAAACACATTCCAACAAGTTTTCTAACAACGTGTTGATTTACTTTTCACCTCATGACAAATAAACAAAGTTTTTTTTATCAAATTTTCAGTTCCAAATGCCTTCAGGTTGGTATACCTAATTCTTTCACAAACCTAAAAATAAAATGATTTTAAGGAAAATACTTGTATTAATGAAACTTGAACAGAGTGAGCTGACAAAATGGCCTTTGAATAAAAAGTCGGATTCTAGAAAACGCTAGAAGCGAGGCAAGTTCGATTTCGTATAAAATAAAATTCTGAGATCATTTGTTATTTTTAAAATTACTGGTTGATAAACTGATTTTGGTCATTCTAATTTGTTTTGCTTTGTATAATTTAATAAACGAACAGACCAAATTTTTTATTCGTTCCAAACCAAATGAAAGTAGTAATGATTTTTGTAGCAGAAACTTGATGTCACTATATTAAACAATAATCACAGTGGCAGACGGTATATTTTAATCAAACAAGATTTTTGTAGTTACTTAAAAATATAAGTTAGATTTCGAACAGAGGTACTACCAGTGAAAATTATTATATAAACTCACATCACTTTGCAATATATATTCATACTAATAAACGGTTCGGTAAAAATACAATTATGTAGAATACGTCTCAACTGGTATTCCTTTCCGATATGTGGTACCGAAGTTCTTCGCTTTCTTGTATTTTTATTCTTAAAAATTGTATTGTATGTACGATGCCCCACAGAATATCTGATATACAAATTTTTCAAAATACACTTTTACTTAAAAAATAGCTAAATTATAAATACAACTTTTAAAATTAAAACAAATATTAAAAATATATTTTTTACCAAAACGAACTTTTCTTTGGACATTTCTCAGTCACTCTGTATAAACCCCATTAGTTAACCTAATAAATAAGTACATGCATACTTCGCAGTACGCATCTCAAAATCACGTAACCCCAAATATTCTCACAAGAATTTCAACACACTTATTATTTGGGATTCCTTTTTTTATACAAAAATTAACAATATTTATAAAAATAAACAATTCACTAAGCAAATCTTAAACTATAAATAAATGAAAATAGACACAAATACCTGGTTGTACTTGTGTGGACATAACATAAGGCTGGGAAATGAGCGTTGGTGAAAATGAAAATGAGAACAGTAGAAATCCGTCTACGCCAAGTCATTTGTAGATGTAATTTGTTCACTTATCCGTCCTTGTCCTCTTGACATTTTACTAGGCCGTTCGTCGTCATGTGACGATGTTCGCTCACGTTTCCTTGACGATGAATGATTACGATCCTTGCTTGAACTATGAACCACTCCGTCTTTACTAATCTTAATTTTAAGACCACTCGGAGGTGTAATTTTTTCTTTGGGAATTTTAATTTTTAATCTGTGACCAGCATCGTGGGAAGGTGACGAAGAAGGGGTTAGAAGTATTTGGTTCAGTTTGTCTTTAGGTATTGTAATCTTGATTGGAGCCGGGTCACAATGATGTTTGGCTCGAGCTTTGTCTTTGTGTTTCTGTTTCTTGTCTTTGTCCCGATCTTTGTGCTCCTTGTGTTCTTTTCTCTTTTTCTTCTTTTTATGTGCTTTCTCTTTTGTGTCTACTTGTTCGAATGCCACTGTTTCAACCACTTCAGACATAGAGAAAGAAGATGGCCTTAATAGATCCGGTGCTTTTGTTTCTGCAGTGCTCATAACAGGTGTAGGTTCTCTCTTTTTCTCGCGCGGTGGAATCAAATCTGGAACTTTACCGGTCAATTTAATCGCAGTTTTACCTCTAGCGATGCTCTCGAAACCGGTCATATCTTCAAGTTTTGTCATAAATGGTACTAATTCCGGTTCCGAACTCGAACTACTAGTGCGGTTACGCGCATTCTTACTAATAATCGGAGGTGATTTTAATGAGTTAAACACAACCGGTACACTAGGTTTTATATCCTTCGGTGAACTAGAAGAAGGCGGTGTCACTTTTTCAGGGCTAAAAATTGAACTAAGTTTTGTAGGTGCAGGTGGAGGAGGGAGCGATACAGGAGGTGGGGGAGGAGGAGGTTGTCTCGGAATAGGGGGTTGTTGGACGGAGAACGATGAAAAAGGATCTGTTTTTACACTATTTACAATTGTTTTCACTTCACGATGACTAACACTAACACTTTCTGAATTGGCTCCGGGTATTTGTCTCGAAGGGTCATGTCCTTTCACATGGTTTTTCTGAAGATGGTTAACAGCGAATGTTTTTGTGTCTGGAGGTATACTGTTTTCAGGATGACTAGTACCATTGCGGGACGGATGAGACGGCTTATAATGAGGCTGTTGGATTGGAGATCTGCGGTCTTGTTTTTCTGTTCGCAAAGGAGGACCCGAATGATGCGCACTTCGAGTAGGTGGAGGAAAGATGCATTCAGGACGACTGCCGCTATGTTTAGAGCTTGGAGGTATCGACGGACTTTCAGAAGAATAACTCGCAGAACTGCCAGGAGTACTGCTGTTGGGAGCACTAGTGCTTGATGGAGTGCCGTTACCATGGTAACTAGAGCTGCTGTACCCAGTATCCCTGCAAAACAAAAAGCATTGTGCATGTTCTTATGTAACTGCTTTAATCTGCATAATTAATGGTACATGATCCTATTACCAGTTAGAGAAACTGTTAGCTACAGTTTTTGAAAACCTTTAATATTTTGCAACAAAATTATTTCTTTATGAATGCTTTTAAACACAGCAATTGTTAACAACAATTAAACAACAGTTTTTATTTTTATACATGCTATATATAAAATATGTTTACAAACTTAATCTTTATCCTAAATGATGGGATTTTTTTTTAGTGAAACGCACTGCAAATGACAACTCAGTGAAGAGTCAACAGCTTGTTTTTATGAACTTATTAACAAACGTACGTGTTACCTCTTAAATATCTCAGGTTTTCATATAAAATATTTCTGGCTGATAAAACATTATGTTGTTGTTAACATAAACCAATTTCAATCGTTTACAAATTAATCTTTAACTAATTTAATTGTAAAACCAACTTTTTATCAGCTACACTATACTTTATTTTGTAAAACAATAATAAAGTATTAATGATAGCAAAATGCATTTTTTTCACATCTCAAATTAGTCATAAGCATTAATATTGATTTTAATAAATCTGAACCGATGTATTAAGGTAAGGATTGTGACCTATTATTTGATGTTTACGTTTTACGAAGGCCTACTCGTAAATGAGTTGCAGCAATATGGAAATAATACAGATTAATACAAGAGGAAGGGATAATTCAACCTCTGGCACTGCGATCAACTGATCTATTGTGCAACTAAACATTTTAAATACCTGGAAATAATATAACAAGTTATAAGTCTTATAAAATATTTCGGGAACTAAAAATATTAGTTGTAGTAAGTTTAGACTTGTAACTTTTGAACGAGTATTCACGGCCGGACGTCACATCCTGTAAATCTTCTAAACTATTTAATTAAATAAAATAAAGAACTGTAGTTAATATATTTACCTGATTCTTGGAATTAATTCGCTGCAAATGTAATTTTAATAAATTTATAGCCCTGTGAACTTTCCTAAGATAAATACAAAATTGACTAGAAAATGTTCAAAACGATTTTTTTTTTTTTAAACCAAGGTCGGATTTTTTGTGTACAGTCTTCAGTTAAAATATTTGGACACTTCCTTTACCGCAACAGCAAATAACGAGATTATTATAAAGTGGATTTGTTTTGTACAGTATTACAGTCTTAAAATTTTACATAAGATTCAATTTGAAATAAGTCTCAGCAATACACGCTGAAACATTTCTTTTTTTATATCCATTGTTGGAGAGCGACACGTGCTATCAGTGCTGCCAAACATTGTACCATTACACACAAAATTTCCCTAAAATTAATTTAGTGTACCTTGAATGATGTGTTGTCGCTGTTGTTTTCTTGAAGTCGAGCGATGGAGTTTTCTGCAAAGTCTGTGGGGAAGGCGATGCAGATTGTGCAGTCTGTGGTAATGGTCCTAAAGTCGAGGCCAGCCGTTTTTGTAAATCATCTCCGCCACCGACGATAGTTCTCGGTGGACCAATTATTGCACCTAAAACAAAACAGTGACACAACAGATGTACAAACTTTCTCAATTTCCAGAAAAAAACACGAACACTGCACTGTGTCAAGTCCACGGACACCCTAGGTTTGAAGGAACTGTTCCGTTTGTTTGTTTCAGATAAATGTAAACAGAAATCACACATTGTAACAACTTATCTAAACAGTTTTTAAACATCTTAGAATTATTAATGGGACACATTTTTTTTAAATATTTCGTTTTCAAACTCATTTACTCAAAAAATGTTAAAAAATAAAAGATTTTTTAATGTTTTTAGCGCTGAAATAACCAAATGCAATGTTTCTTTGCAACAGTGAGTCAAGTTATGATTTTTGTTCTTATTCAACGAAAACCTGGTTAACCGATTTTTGGGAAAATAGTTTTTTTTCAATAGATTCTAAACTAGATTTTTCTGGGAAATAGCAACACAAGTTGGTAGATAAGTACTTCACTGAGAATGTGAGAAGTTGTGCAATATTCTGTTCGTTTTTATTTAGAGTTGGTTTCGCACACAACAAGAAACATCACAACAGTTTCATAACTCTCCGACTTAGCTTAGAAAAGTGTTGGATATAAATAAAAACAAAAGAAATCAGTAAAAGTCAATACATAATAAATGTAAGTGCAGTGGATTAATAAGCAACACCAGGCAAGGTGGGATAACCTTCATTGGAATCCCCACAGTAAGCGCCACTCAAACATGGTTCCATATGGAGAGCTTAAAGGGGGCAGCAGACGTCTTGGATAGGAAAATCATGGGGTTTATTACTGGGCACTGTGGTCTGCGGGTGCAATGAACCATGGTGCAGGTTAGGTATTTACCATGGTGAAACCGTTTGTATATTGTGCAGGAAAGAGGAGGAGACTGCAGGACACATAATCCTTGATGGTAGAAGGCTAGGGGTTTTGGTTTCCAGCACCCTAGGGATCATCAGCAGAATGAGTTAGTCAGTGGACTGCTAGATCTTACTAACGACATCAATCTGCTAAACTCAAGAGGTTTAGTTTCACAATAGGTCTTTTGATCGCAGTACCTGGGGTTGTATTATCCCTTCCTCTAGTTTGAATCTAATCTAATCTAAGTGCAGTAGGGGTAGCTCACCATCTCCCATCCATGACGGTTTCAGTTTGGCATGGCAGGGGGATTGGTTTCGGAGATATGGGTGTCAAAAGTGAGCACTGCACCAATGGATTTCTTATGGGATGTCAGGGAATCAGCTAACAATCGAGTGCCGAAGCACAACATTTAAGCTAATACAGTAAAAACCCGCAAATCTGACAACTTCGGGACTTTGACAGTTCCAGATTATCGATGGTAGTCAAAAAAAGCAGTGAACGGAGACTGAGGCGGAAGTTAAAGAACATTTTACTCAGAATAACAAAAACAACACTTTATTGCTTACACTCTATAATAGAATCCTAAGATTTTATTTTAACTTTGGAATAACTTAATTTTAACTGTGGGCTTAAAACAATTTCTAATATCTTTTTTGTTTTCTTAATCATGATTTTCTTTAAAAATTCGTTCACGTGAAGCGTCATCACCAATAATGGTGCCTGAACTATAGAGTTCAATAGCGATCATGCCCGATTTCCTCGTACTCTGCCGATCACAAGTGTTCAGTACAGTACATATACTAGTCTCAATTTTTTTTTTTTTTTTAACCTATGATTGATGCCGAACTATTGAAGTTCCGGATTATAGGGTGCCGGATTAGAGGGCTTTTACTGTATGTCTATGATCTCGGTCACAATTGAAAGCCATGTAGACATAAGTAAATGATCGGCGACATTCCGATCCACTGCCTTTAAAATAGAATTAACAACCTAAGCCAACCATTACTTGAAATATGTTTGTAACACAAATAACCAAAGTCAAATAAAAAACAGTTTATAAGCCAAAGATTATAAACGTAATACCTAAGATGAAAGAACCAAATTAGTTCATTTAAAAATTAATAAATTACCATCTACATAAAAATTAATTAAACCAAAGAAATGTTAACAACAATTAAATTAGTATTATTGAACTATACTTGTAATAGTCAAATTTATGACTCCCATCTAAATCAAGCAAAGAGGAAAATGTAATTTGAGAAAGAAGTGTTAGACAGGGAATGTACAATGTAAAACAAACGAACGTCAACCAATCAGTGATGACAGGGCGAAGTACATCATCATGACAGGTGAAAATCATTATCTCAAGAAAGCAAAATTATTTTTTAATTATTATTGAAAGAGAAGGCTATTTTTGGAAAGTGGAATGATTCTGTAACATCCAAAATTCATATTAATATTAATGGAAGATAGTATCAGACATTTTAAGTGTAAATTAAAGTAAAAACTAATTAAATGGTGAATTTAAATATTTAAATTTTAAAAAATAAGGATATCCAGAATAGTGCATCGAACAGTCTTACGGAACTCGAAGGTAATATACTTAAAAATTGAAATATTTTAACAAGACTTATTGTATAAAGAATTTTTGGTTGTTGTATTTTAAGGCGAAAAGCACATTGAGCCTATTATCGCTTCCCTAAATGTAAGTGTGAGTGTAAAGTCGTAAGTGTAATATTGTAAGTGTAAGTGTGTGTTATACTCGGGTACCGTGAGGGACATCTTAAACCTCTCAATAGGTGCAGCTAGTCTGCACCCCTTCTGTGGGGTTGTATAAAGAAACAAACACACAAAATTATTTTTTTATATAATTCTATTCTTTTCATTTTTAAATAGTATATAACCATTACTCTGGCAGTACACCAGCCCAGCCTGAGATAAAAGCTTGCAATAAATATAATTAAATGTAAATGTCATTTTTTTTTAGGAATCATTATAAATTAATAAAACAAATTTTCAAATTATTGAATGAAATAAAATGATCACTGTTTTACTCACCAGAAGCCCGAGAGCGTAATGGCTGTGTCTGCGGTTGTTGCACAGGTTGTGCATGGAAATTTGGAATATTAGATTGCTGACCATCTTTCTTCCTGTCCATGCCGGGCTAAAAAATTTATTCATTTAAAATATGTACACAAAAAAATTAGATATATTCTACCTTATAAATTATCTACACAAACTTCACCTGTTTACTTTTTATTATGTGAACTATATATATATATATATATATATATATATATATTATTATTATTATTCTGCGCATAGACCCTGTTGGATCACCAAAATACTCCGACTCATGTCTTGTTCCTTCTAATCCTCCACACCTCCCTATCCTGTCCCCATGGATCCATTTTACCCCTGCTCTCTTTGGGATTTATTCTCTGGGACCTTCCAACCGAGCATATATCTTCAACATCTGTTGATATGTAGATCTATGCGATCCACGAGCGTTGTTGATTTGACACCTTGTATATACTTAAGGATTCTATATATATATATATATATATATATATATATATATATATATATATATATATATACAGTATGTGATCTAATAGCACATAAATATGGACGGATATATTCATTTCCAAGCATCACGAATAAAACAAAAATTTGTTTTTAAAATATATATGTATATGTTACTGCTAAAGCTTGAAGCCGTTAATGTAAACATTACCAACCTAATCTACAGATTAACTGATCTGCTCTGTTAACGTACAGAATCAAGAGTTTTCCGCATTTTACCTAGGCAATGTACACATTAACGGCTTCCGAATCGTTAAAGTTCATAAGTTTATTTCTTTCATTTCCTTTCCCTACTCCATTCCCCTCTCCTCCACTTTTAGTTTGGTTTCATCAGTGTCTTGTCATTGGTTGTTTTTATTTCCCATAATTTGCATCATATATCAGTGCGTAACACAGCAATTTCTGTTTTCAATATCATTTCTGCCTTTTAGCACATGAATTTGTGTAATTTTTTTAACATTATCATTACTTAGGGCTCGGTGTAATGTTGGATTGTGCGTGATGCGAGTGCACAAATTTATAATGGGAGTTATAGTGAAAGATCAGTTGTTTTATATTAATTCGACTGGACTGGTGAGTAAAATGAAGAAAAGATTCTTTGCAAAACTCTAGCGACAATTAAAAATATAATGTGTTTTAATCACGAAACAAAAGTATGACTCCATAATCAACGAAAATGAAAATGAAAATTTTCAAGAAGAAAACATCATCTCAAGATTATCAAATAATTCAAAGGTATGATATGTTGAATGTAAAAGGCTACAAAAAACTCATCGAGCCATTGTCAAATGCACGAGAAAGTGTGAAGAAGTCTGTCCATGCTGAAGAATTGTTTGACATATGTATTTGTCAATCCAACATCAAAACAAGCACTAATACATGATACATAAGAATAAAAACAACATATTTATAACAAAATATGAGAGCCGTGCGTTACTTACAAATGGATAACCTGAGAGAAGCGTCAAATTATGGCTGGCCGAGATTGAAGTTATCTTACGTTTCAGTCTGGATGAACACTTGTCGAATATACGGAGGAACTCATCAGTCAGTTGTTCCAACAGTTCTTGAGTAACTGTTCTATCTACGTACCAGAACCATGATTTGCCTTCGTTACTCTGAGGTATCTGTCACAAAACAGTGGCCATCAGTTAAAAACTACCGAACCAACGGCACACTGAACAGATCGTACATTCTGCATACACACAAATTAGAATAACCAATTCAAACACAGGTTTACTCTAATTCTAATAATGTTAACCATTATTTTTCAAACTGCGCCATTTCTACCTGGTTATCACCTTATGACAATCAAACCCAGAATTTTAAAATTCAATTAATCATTAAAAAAATTAATATTGTGTAAAACACATGTTGTTTATGACCCAAACAATTAAATTTACGCAAAATAACCGTTTCAAGATATATAAATACACTTACTAGTAAGTTATGTTTTTGCGCTTATTCTTTTAAAAAAAGTTTAATTCATTAACAAAAATATATCAATTAATAAAAATAATACCAACGGATAGAAGATGTAATAATAATATAAGCATTAATAAGAATTAATGCTAAACAGGATGGATGAATGCTGTAAAGTAATATACATTTAGTTTTATGATTATTAGATAAGATAATGGCACTGAAGCCATAAATATATAATTATCTAGATTTATTAATAATATTTAGGCCTGTAAACATCACATTTGTAAACAGTACGATAAAACTGTTTTTATTGAAGTTGTGTATAACAATACAATTGTGTGTATCCTAGTTATATGTTGTTTTCTTTTCAGAAACCCATCATTTTCTGAAAAATGTGGTTATGCAATTTCCAATTTATACTTTTACAGTAAACAAATAACATATAAAATTTAAATAATTTCGTTGTATTTGTTTTTAATTACAACAATAGCAAATTAATTGTTGCTTGAGCTAGAGTTAACTACGACTTATTTGCAAAAAAAAATTTTTATATTTGCCTATATATAGACCATTTTATCACATTTATCATGATTTACACTAAGTGAAATTATTAAAAAAAGCAATAGGGCCACTTTATTTCAAAATTCTAGTAAAGTTCAAAATTTAATTATCAACTTTTTTTATCATTAACTAACTTTAAAATATGACTACAAATAATTATTAAGATAAAGTACCCAAAAACAAAATGCGTATGTAATAACACACCTTCAGTCTTTGCGTACGTTCTGTAAAAAAAAAACAAGTAGAAGTTATTTGTAATAAAATTTAAAGCTGCAATTTCTCCAGTAAACATTTTCAAGCTAATAACAGTACATTGTGAAGGGAACGGGAAGAGATTAAATCTAACGATATACTAGCTCATTGTAGCTGGAATTGTTATAATTATATTTAAATTACGTAGCGTACGGAGAAACTTGGGATTAGGCTTGCAATTTTAACCACTTTGTAGGAAAATTTAAGTAACGAATTAATTACTTTAAATGTTCTTGTTAGGCTGTATTTTAATTGTAAAAAAAGCAAAACAAAACATTTATGAATAGAAATCGCTTACTTAAGATGTGATAAGATTTAAGGCTTATACACTGCGATTTCTGCCCATAAATTGTGATTCAATTCTTTAACTATTCATTTTTAAAAACCGCAACCTTATATTATAAGTAAGGTTAGGTTTACCTCCCAGTTGGACCACTTGCAGGCAAGATGGATGCAAAAACAGGCGACAACGGTAGGTTTATAAAGCAGACACATGGTCGTTAAGTGCAAACTGAAATATGACAAACACAATTAGCACAGGTATTTCAAGCAAAAGCCACTATTTAATGTGACATTAGGCTACAGTTAGACATCTTACAGCTTTAGATAGATATCATCAGCTAAAAATAATCAACAAAAATAAAAACTGTTTATTTTTGACCAGTAATCATCCCTGTTTTGATAAGGTATTTGTCAGCTGTTAAGCAGCTTTTTCAATTCCTCATAGTTCTCTAATCACGCATCTTAGGTTTTGGTATTTTAACATACGACTATGGATCTATGCTTTGTTTAGTTGCTTACTTCCTTTTAAGTCTTAAAAACAAGCTTGATCCACATTTACAAAACATTGTGTATTATTTCAAATAATAACAACTCTCCAAATAAACAATAATAATAACATAACTATTCAATTATTAAGTAACAATAATGTTAACTTTCCTAGCAACATATGTTAGCAGTATGGTACTCACTAAATATTGAGTACAGACTCAAAGTCATACTCTTGTACACATATATTTCGTTAATCAAATCCCAATGCATAGATTTCAGTTGTCAGAGAATTTCAAATATTCACTATATTTCTAGTTGAGTAACAAATATTCTAGCTTAATATTTTGCCACAGTAACAAGATCCTGGTCGTAGACACTTTGTTACGAGTAGACTAGCGTGACCAATCATATCAGATAAATTATATTTTTCTTGAAAATATTTATTTTCCTGAATATAATAGTAGAAAATATTACTGGACAACCTGGAGAAGAAGGAAAGAAAGTTAATAAGGAAGATATTGGGCCAAAACTTTAGAAATAATGAAGTAAAGTTGATTTCTAATAAAAACCTGTATCTCAAAATTGAGAGACTCTCAGATAGCATGAGGAAAAGACGACTTAGTTTTTATGGCCATATTAGTAGGATGAACAGCAGTAGACTTACTAGGCGGATCTTTGCTTTCTTCAGAGATCGGAAAACGAAGAGTAATTGGTTCAGGCGGGTCCAGGAGGACTTAACTGAGCTGGCGATATCAGATGAGATGATTGACGATGTACTTAAACTGCGAAAACTTTTACATAATGAAAACCTAAGGTTCCAAGAAAAACCAACATCTAAAAGGGGTGGGGCAGTCTCGGATGAAAGAAGGAAGGCAGCCTCGGATAGAATGAAGCAGTATTGGATACAGCGGAAGGCAGCTAATGCACATCAAAGTAATTGATTTGGCGTACCCCAAAGTGGGTGATCCGGATGAAGAAGAAGTAGAAAATATTGTTTGGCATTATTAGAAACTGATGCTATAGCCATTTTTTAAATCAAATTTTACGTAAATTTAATAAAGACACAAAAACACCATGATACAGCAACCATACTTTTATTGCACACAATACTTTTTGTTATATGTTAATAACAACTACACATTTTACAACCTATTTTCATTTTGAAATATATTTTCATTCCTTTACAACAGCCGTCCAGTTCCGTAATTCATCAGCAATTCCAAAATATTCTAGGAACTGTAAATAATAACTGCTGAATTTGTAAACAAATAAGATTTCATTTTATTTTTCATTTAAAAATAAATCTAAAATTACTCAAACTTGCCATGGTTTGGAAAAATATAAAGTTATGTATAATTGTTACGTGAACGCTTCAAATTATTTTAATTATAATAACTTTTATTTCATGATAACCATTGCGCCCAGAGAGTACTAATAACCCCTCAACTAAATACAGTAAAGTTGTTGGTAACAAAATGAGCCCATTTTTTAAATAAATTCACTATAAATTTTAATGTTTGTCAAAAGTTGGTCAAATTCGACAGAAATATTGACAACTGTATATACAAGGTGTGTTCAGAAAGTAACGAGAATTTTAATTTTTTGAACAAAACATTTATTCTTCTACATTGATGTTGTCGCCTTCAAAATAGTCCCCATTAGAGATTATGCACTTGTACCAGCGTTTCTTCCAATCCTCGAAAACACTTCTCAAACTCGATCTTTGAGATAGCCTTTAGTTCTTTCAGCGATGCGCTTTCAATGTCATCTACGGCTGTAAAACGACGGCCCTTTAAGGTTCTCTTTATTTTTGGAAAAGTCACATGGAGCCAAGTCTGGCGAATATGGAGGCTAGGGCATTGTTACAGTACTGTTTCTGACCAAAAATTCACGAACAAGCAATGAAGTGTGAGTTGGTGCATAATCGTGGTGCAAAAGCCATGAATTGTTTTTCCACTGATCCGGGTGTTTTTTTTCAGATTGCTTCATGCAAACGGCGTTGAACTTGTAGGTAATACTCCTTATTGACCATTTCACCTAGTGGCAGGAATTCATGATGCACTATGCCATTAATATCGAAGAACACAGTGAGCATAACCTGCACGTTCGACAACACTTGTTAAGCCTTTTTCCATCTTGGCGAGCCAGAATGCCTCCACTGGGATGATTGAGCCTTAGTTTCAACGTCATGTCCATAAACCCATGTTTCGTCACTTGTTATAATATGTTTCAGGAATTCTGCATCCCCACTGTCTTCATTTAGTGACTCCTGAGCAACTTCCATTCGCCGCAGTTTTTGTTCAAAATTCAACAATTTTGGAACGAATTTTGCTGCCACACGTTTCATACACAAAATGTTGGAAACAATGTCATGACATGATCCAATCGATATGCCAACATCATCAGCAACCTCTCTAATTGTGATCGGCGATTGTTCATAACCATTTCTTTCACTTTTTCCACATTTTCATCAGTTGTTGATGTGCTGGGGCGTCCAGGGCGTTGAAGTTCACGGCCTTCTTGGAAACGCTTATACCGCTCGTAAACTCTTGCTTTACTCATAGCAGACTCACCATAGGCCTTTGTTAACATTTCACAGACTTCGTAACACTTTATTCCATTTTTTACGCAAAATTTGATACAAATTCTTTGATCCATTTCTTTTAACAAACGAAAATCGCCGAGATCATAAAAACACGTCTAATCTTAGTGGCTGTCAGACAAAGTCAACAATGAAAACAGCTGAAAGTTTTATCATACTTTAAGGGCATGTATACCAACATAATAAAAAAATTTTTGACAATCGGACTCTCCAAGCCCACGAAATTTAAAAATTCTCGTTACTTTCTGAACACACCTCGTATACCACAACATACTTCAATAACATTGTTGCGGAGTAAAAATTGATAAAGTTATGAACCTGAAAGTAGGTAGGAGTAGAAAAACTGCAAAATTGTGATTATCAGTAAATTTATCGAAATACAAAACTGACATTTGAAAACGTATTAATAGCATTATTATAAATCCATACACGCTTTAATTTCATGTGTCTAAAATGTCTGTACAACTGATTGGAACGTTATAACGTCCTGAAGTCAGGTGTTTCCTTTCATGAGCCAAACTACAAACAGATTTGTTAAGAAACACTTTTGTACTATCTGTAATTGCAATAGCAAGCCTTAGTAAAAACAGGCACACACACTAAATATACGGACCAGTTGCAAGTTAAAACTTTTGATACCAGTTATGACCTGTTCCACTGCGCAAAGAAATAAATTTGACAGGAAAAAATAATAACATAAAACTGAGTCTTACCTGTTTGAAGCCATGAAATATGACGTCTGAGCGAGATCTTTGCTAGCTGCTCCATTGCGATCAACAAGCAAGCGACACAAACAAAATTCAAATGCATTAGTTACAGATAATATATCTGAAAAAATCTGTTACAAGAAATATACAAAATAAGAGACAATGTTATAAGGCAACTGTGTCTGAGGGATTAAATATATATAAAAGTTTCTTAATTCAAATTAAATTTTTTTTTCCGGCGAAAAACCATTAAGGTTATCATCGCCGAGGCGCAATATTAAGTTTTAACAAGTAAATTACAACAAATAAAAATTAAGAACATTACAAAAACAAACAATAATTAAAACAAAATACAATAACAACTATAAATACTTTTCCTAAAACTAGCTAACAATAATATATAACTAAAAAAGTACAAAATTTATTGTAAGACTGTAAAATGCCTTGCAATAATAATAGTAGTAAAAAAACATTTTGAAAATAAAATAATAATAATAAATTAATTTAATTTAATAAATAAATAACCAAGTATACACAACTTGTTGTAGGGCTGTAAAGATATTCTACCAACATTACTTTAATTAAATTTTGTTAAATAAATGCAGACGATGAAGGAATTTCAAGGTCCGGTCAATGGCCGAGACACTATCTCCCAACATCGTCCGAATACGATTTCCCAAACCATATATACGCCGTATATTTTGGAAACCATCACAGTCTAGCAGTATATGTCTTACTGTGATGGTTTCTCTACAAAATCCGCACTAAGGCAGGTCCCCGCGTTCCATCAGAAATCCAACATAGAGTGACCAATGCGAAGGCGGGTAACTACAAACTCTTCTTTACGACTAGCACGTATTTTCCAGTTTGTACAGTATTTGCACCTCAAGGTGCAAATTTAGGCAATGTGTTTATAAACAAATTCAGAGAACAGATTAAAATGATTTTTAGTGATATACTAACCTCAAGACTAGATGGGCACTTATGCGTGTGTGGACGATTTACATCAAAGCCTAGCGTTTGTAGTGTGGATGTCGATGCTAAATTAATTTAAAAACAATCAAAAAGCCTCACCCAGCGATTGATCAGTAATATGTTCTCGTTAATTACAAGATCTTGTGCTTGCTCTAGGTATTGCTGAAAAAAATTAAAACTAAATTAATTTAAAAACAATTTGGTAACAAAATAGTTTATTTTATTTTTTTTTTAACGTCGGACTATTGTGCACACTTGGGCTAATGCAGACGATGGGATGAGTTATAGCGTATGAAAATGCCAAGCCCTTGGCCGGGAATCGAACCCGGGTCCTCGGGGTGAAAGCGTAGTACGCTATCAACTAGGCCACCGAGGCAGCCAAAAAAATAGTTTATTGTTAAAGCGGTAATTAATGAGGTGGGCCATGCAATAAATAAAACAGCAGAAAAAAACAAGTAGCCTGTCTTTGAATTTATCTATTTAACCAGTTTAGTAATACAGAATTGTAGCAACGTAAGTATAACACCACAATCCACTGCAGAGACATTAAACCATCTGTACGCAGACTGGATATACAACAAATTTGGATATTATAGCTTAAAACTTATAACTAAGAAACTTAACTAATAGTATATTTGAGAGAACATGTATTTATTTATTTTTTTATTAGTTTTAGCATGATTTCCAATAATAATTTCATTTTTTATACAAATAGTTTATCTTTTATTTAAAGTTAATGACTGCAGTTCTTAGTATATTTTTAAAATTTTTAGACTGTAATCTGTTTATGAGTTCTGTTCAACGTGTTATATTAAAAAATTGCGGTGTAACATTGTTATCTGCACCCAATTTTCTTTTGTACCTTTCATAACAAGACACTTAATCTAGTATTTTTATTTATTTCAGTAAACTTATTTTTCGTTCTACATAATGACAGTTTATACATTCTAGGACATACTTTTCCCTTATATTTAAAGGTAACTTTGTTCGATTGTTTGAGCCTAATATTTCTAAAACGTTATTATGATCCCTAAACCTACATTGGGATATGACAAATCCAGAATGTATTTATCTAAAGTCCTTGCTTATCCAAAATGAGTTTTTCTTTAATTTAACTAAAAAAAATCACTTTTTTCTCATTTCCTTTATGACAAAAATAGGCCTAATGAATGTAATTTCCTGCAGTTATAACCTAAAATATATTCAAAATTAGCAAAGGAATCGTTTTAAACGGGTATCGCTACTATTATATCGTGTCAACTAAATACGTATATACACCAGGCAAAATAAAATCGTCAACGTGGTGAGATTAAAACTGCACATGTAATTTTGATAGCCAAACACCAATGCTTGACTTTTGTAAATTTTTTTTAATGTAGTAGCCTAAACAGTTTTAAAACAGTAGATCTGTATTATTTTTTAAAAAAACAGATACTATATGGTAACTACTGTTTTTCTTTATCACTCAAGTTAATTAAATGTTATCTTTGTACTACAGTGTTGGCAGTTTTACTACCTACTGACGTAGTTTTACTGAAGCAAAACAACAGCGATTAGCAGCTCATAATAATTTTACTTGATGTCTCAGGCGTTTGATGAAATAACTTTTTTATGGGGTTCCTGCTCGTACATTTTGTTTATATAAAAGATATTTTGTTCTACAACTTCAGATAATCAAGCCCCTAGTTTATGTGACAACAGGTTATTTATTGCTAATGAGCTGTGGGCATTTTAGCTAGGAAAATATTGGATGTCATTACTTCTAAAGATTTATCAGAATTTATAACCAAATACCTAGAAACTTCGAAAATTATTTTAGCCTATAATTCAACACTACCCTTGACTGGTGTACAGCTTACTGTGCGTTTAAGCCTAATCTATTCTTGTAGATTACTATAAAAATACAATGCAATGTGTTTACTATACGAATATCACCAGTAAATTTCTACTAGCTAAACATTACACGCTGTAAATATATTTTTAAAAGTTTACTACCTATCTGGGCAATAGGTAGTATCCCCGGACCTATCTGTTAAATGCTACCCGGATAGTCACTTAGTGGTTGCTTGGAAAAAGCAATCAAGCGCTGTTTTGCGGTTTTTCACATCATAAAAGTTCTGAAATAGGTTTCAATTTGTGTTGTAAATATGTGCAGTAGTTTAGAGTTGCTATACTGAAATAAAAATTTCTTAAGATACCAAATGGTTTTTGGTATTTCCAAACCATGATACCATATTAGTTTAGTTAGACTGTATCAAGACTGGCATAACCTAACCTAACCAAATGGTTTTTGGTATTTCCAAACCATGATACCATATTAGTTTAGTTAGACTGTATCAAGACTGGCATAACCTAACCTAACCAAATGGTTTTTGGTATTTCCAAACCATGATACCATATTAGTTTAGTTAGACTGTATCAAGACTGGCATAACCTAACCTAACCAAATGGTTTTTGGTAGTTCCAAACCATGATACCATATTAGTTTAGTTAGACTGTATCAAGACTGGCATAACCTAACCTAACCAAATGGTTTTTGGTATTTCCAAACCATGATACCATATTAGTTTAGTTAGACTGTATCAAGACTGACATAACCTAACCTAACCAAATGGTTTTTGGTATTTCCAAACCATGATACCATATAAGTTTAGTTAGACTGTATCAAGACTGGCATAACCTAACCTAACCAAATGGTTTTTGGTATTTCCAAACCATGATACCATATTAGTTTAGTTAGACTGTATCAAGACTGGCATAACCTAACCTAACCAAACCATGCAATGTTTTTGCTGTTATAAATACATTTCACTTTGGAAATGTAGTCATTTCGAAGTTATGTTTAACACTTTTATTTTCAATTTTTTCTAACTTCCCATTGTTTTCGCAATTTTGTTTTGTTTTGGATTATTAATATGGGGTATATTTTGAAGCGTTTCAGTGCAAAAATCACGGAACCTGACAAAAGTCCCTAAGCTGATTTTTACCAGCACTTCTATAACCAGTAATAACACTGTATCCTAATATGGCCAATATAGTCAATATTAACCAAAACTATGTTTACCTATCAGAAATTTTGTTTTCTATATGTGATAACCATGAAGAAAACAATTAATCTCTATCCTATCCATAATCTACTCTACTAATCATAATTTATTCTATGTTCTCTGCTATATTAGGCTACTTACCTCAGATTTCGTATCCACAGGCCTAGCTTGGTGTTGCTCCCGGTGTAAACACATCTGCGCCACTTTGATTACATGTTCTAGTTTGCGAGGTTGTTCCTCTACCTTGGCAGCCAAGAATAAAGACGCCACAGCCATATCATTACGATGAAAATGTGAAAATGAGTGAAACACATAAAATCTATGCATATACACAATTGCTGTATTAATGCACAGCTGAGTACTATAAGTCTGGTTAAGGAAAACAGTTAGTTCTAAATCTGAAATAAGTATACTTTATATTTATATAAAGATTTTTTTTTTTTACGTTATATATCTCCGCAAAACACGTATTTTTACTGTCTTCCATTTTTAAAACTAACCTAACCTAACGGTGTGAATGTCTAATAAATATGTCTAGGTTGTAAAGATAACCGCATACACATACATCAAAAGCTATACTGATGTGTTATAATATATATATAAAATATTAAAAGAGCCAATGTATCCAAGATGACTGTCAATACATAAACAATATAAAAACTGAGTTATAAAAACCGCTGCCTACCTTATCATTATTGCCTATGTTATCAATTTTACAGCATTTAAATTTAGTTCAAGTAGGCCTAGTAAAAATCGTGTAGAGGAAATTTTTAATTTTTTTGACCAAATGTTGATATATTGAGACTATGCCTATTTTATTTTTTTTCCTTATAACTTATTTGTATAACCTAAATTAAACCAACATTATAAAGTGCATTTATACTATAGCAAAACACTTATAAGGTTAATGATTTTTTTAAAATTATTACTTACTTTATTATTCACTTTATAGATATTAACCTGAAGAATAAGTCACGATTTATTTTTAACACAATTTTTAACGGAACTATTTTATGATGTCATTGTCATCTACAAAGAACAAAACCATAGATTGTGCATGATTCCACATACCAACAGTGGTTGCTTTATACCTGTTATAATTATAATTACAAACATAATAATTGTCACACAATTATATTGGTTAGGTTAAGGTTTTTTTTAATTTGATTAATAATACTGTTTAAATTATTTATACGCTTTAAATAAATTATTTTCACAAAAAAAAACATGTCAGCGACTTTCACGCAATAGTAAATTATTAGGATATGGAGTAACAATTTTCTAATATTTTCCTCACTTTCATATTTTGTACAATTACAAATAGATATGAAATAAATCATTTTCGCAGTAGAATATGACAATAACAACACGTCTTGTTAATGCATATTTATCTTACAAAGAAAATACAATGCCATTTATTTTCTGCAAACAATACTTTAACTAAATATTTAAAGGTATAGGCCTAATAACCAGCCAATTACAATTTTACACATCTACATAGTTAAACAGCATTTTTTTTTAAGTACCTTATTTTCTTCAAACAAAAAGTGTATAAGGGAAAATTGTTTATTAGTTCTAAAAGTAATAATGCAAAAATAATATATATAAGCAGACCAACCTATTACATCTTTTTTTAACAGGTTTTTTTTTATACAATTAGGCAGAATAATTGTTAAAGAAATTAGGCTTCATAAAGAAGAAGTTGGGGATACTTTAAATGTCCATGTTTGTTTGGGGATAATGTAGGCTCAGAATCTAATCTATTGATAGGCTACATTTATATAAAAAGTTAAGTCAAAAAATAGCATAATTTAAAAATTAGTAATGTCATAGTAAGGGGTATATGCATTTTAGTTTTATGTCCGTATAGATTATTGCTAATACAATAAAGATGACCACGTCAGTATATATTTAATGACCAAGAAGCCTAGGCTACTTAACGATTTAACCTAAAACAAGGTCTATGTCTACAAATAGCAATGTATGAGAATAAGTCGTGATATTACAAAATCGTTTCTTATTACTAGAAAATTACTTTGCACTGTCAACTGCATGGAATAAGTATATAAACCGTCTCATGTCAAGCATTTATATTGTCTTTGTAAGCCAAAATAAAAATTTCAAGGGAACGAAAAATAACTATAACCTGGCTCATGCGACATTTAAAACATGAAATTTAACAGCCTAATTACAATTTAAAAAAAGAATTATATGAAATATGACACTACTTAATTTCTTGACCTTTGTTTTTTTAAATTAAAACATCACTATAAAATAATTATTACGGATAAACGTAAAATGAAATGAGGAAAATATACAACGAAAGGAAGGTTGCACAACACAAAAACAAACACTTTTCTTCCTATAAGGATACACTTGAAGTCTTTGTCCCATATCTTGAATGAAATTTGCAGCTTGTTGTCTGCATGACAATTCTCTATCGGCATCATATCCACATTTACGACTTGGAGTATTTGCAAGTTGTTCCTTTGTAAAATACCATTTTTCATCAGCCGCCATTTAAACTACTTGCAAACTTTGCTTATGAGGATGCGAGATGCGATGCATAAAACGTTAACAGACTATCGATATATCGAAAAATGGTTTTAGTGTTTACAATCGAAAATGACATCTGTACAAATTCATACCTATAGAATATAAATCAAACGCACGTGTTATTACTGAATATAAACCGTATAGCACTGTACTTGTTGCTGCTGGCAATATACACATCATTACATGCGCGCGCGACGAGAACATGAGAAGAATAAAAGTGGAGGGAAAAAGAAAGAGAGAGAAAAGAAAGATTGAGAGAAGCATGCACGTTGTATGTACAAATAAGCACAAATGTGATAAAATTGTAGCGTACTTTTTTTAATGTTCTAATAATTAATACATTTCTTTATTTCAACAGAGCAAACGATAGCCTATTTCTGTATCAATTTTATCAATGATGGTAATTATTAACTAAATTGCATTAAAATAGTATTAAGACGTACTCACTACAGTGCTTTATCTATGTTCGTGATCATTATGAATTTTTACTACTGAAGGTCTTTGAACTACATGGTCTATGTTATAACAACTATGGATTAGGTTAAATAACAATAATTTAAAGAGTAAGACTAAATAGAAAACAATAATTGATTCTGCGCTCATTAAACTGTGTTATTTTGAAAACCATAGCTATTGTTTTTCCATTATATTTAAAAAGTTATTGATTAAATGTTATGCTTAATTTCACAATAATATAATATTTGTGTTTATTCAATATTGGCCTAAAACTAGCAAAAGTAGAAAATTATGCTTTGTTTCAAAAGTTTATGATCGGCTAAAATTTTATATATACATCATATCATTAAATTCAATTTATTCAATGTTCACTTTTTATCCTATATTTCTGATTATGGCTTGAAGAGAAAATATTTATATTTTCAAGTACATATCTGTACGAATGACTATTGACTATATTACAAATTTAATTATCTGTAGCTTCCAGGGCTAATTATTTTTTTAATGAGTGAATTTAGTGCTGAATGACCCATTGTGTGAAACAAGGAAATTACTTTTTTTAAGGCAATATTACCCTCATCATTGTTCGTTTGGGTAAAAAAGAAATATACATAATTATATTACAGTGCCTACTAAATTACATCGAGTGTACCTTTTACATAAATTAACAACAAAGTTTATAAAAACCACTCGTTACGAAAATGCATAATAAACATGTTTCTTTGAAAATAAATAATACAGGTAGATTATATAATTTAAAACAAAATGGTACAATCATTGGGACTGTCGGCAAAAGTGTTAACTTCTTAAAACAAAACAAAATATATATATATATATATATATATATATATATATATATATATATATATAACGTCTCGAAGATATAGAAAATATAAATATAAGATATTTAACGTCTCAAGAATATAAGAAAAATCAAATCAAACGCACGTGTTATTACTGAATATAAACCGTATAGCACTGTACTTGTTGCTGCTGGCAATATACACATCATTACATGCGCGCGCGACGAGAACATGAGAAGAATAAAAGTGGAGGGAAAAAGAAAGAGAGAGAAAAGAAGGATTGAGAGAAGCATGCAAATTGTATGTACATATAAGCACAAAAAACATATATACGCGCACGACCAACTCAGTCAGAACCGGCAGACGAAAGGAAGGAGAAGAGCTGAGAACTGGAGGGGGTCTGTGTAATACTTCCCCTACTCTCGTTATTTACGCTTTGTAAGCCTACTCGATGAAACGGAATCACTCCATGGTGACAAATACAAAGTGCACAACGCGATATAAGAAGCTAACCCTTCAAAATAATTTTACTTACATCAGTGTCTAGCCCTTATTGTTAATCATACTATCATCAAATTTGTAAAACATACAAATTTCATAAACATACACTAAGAAAAGGTTTTAAAAAATCCATTACTAATGGGCTGTAAGAGGATGGTTTTCAATTGTAAAAAAAATTAACCTTCAGCTTCAAGGGTTGAATTGTACAAAAAACATTTTTTTAAGGGTTTAAGGTCTTGATTTTTTTTATTACAACAGTCGGACAAATAAGACTATTTTGTAAACAACATTTTTTAATATTTCCAATTATTATTACAGTATGAAAATATTTTTATTCTCAAAAATTCAAAAATCAGTGTGGCTTATATGTATATATATATATATATGCAAACTTGTATACATTTAATTATCAAGGTGGTCCAGCAAGGCATGGTTTCTTAAAAACTACTGACATGTTATATCATCACGACTACAGACATTTGAAGATGTGAATAAAAATCAACTAGATAAGATTCATAATTAAATAAAAGAGTTAATAGGATTCATTAATAATAATTATCCCCTGAGAAAATCTTAAGTATGAGTAAATAGTAAATACTGTAGACATGGAAAAAGGAAATCCTCAACAGATCTTTGCTTCTATTACAACTGAGATAGCAAGTTTATAAGTCTAAAAAGTTAATATGAAATTTGTCAGTCTGTAGTCACTCATCATCAAAATAGACTTAGCAGACATATTTCATAAACCTAAGGATATATGAGATGAGATGAATTCAAATCTGGAAGAAGAAACAGTAGTTCACAAAAATAAAGGCGGTGAAAAAGGAAAAAGAAGTGAATGTGTTGAATAATTGATTAAAAGGGGTTTTCATTCTTCCTTATAGTTGCATTATAAATGTTTGAATTTCTGAATGCAATGGTTTATTGTAAAAGCAATTAAATAACTGGCCTGGTGCTGCAAAACATTTTAATGATCACCAATTACAAAATGTATTCCCTTCAATTCTCTCTGCCAATGCTCCATACAAATTTGTCATTGTTTAAAGCAGTGCTGGAAGTTCACATGGTGAGAACCTCTATCACTTTTACTTTCACTGCTTCCACACTGTGAAATCTTGTCCCCATAAGCTCTGATTTGACCTTAGGAAATAAAAATGTCACAGACAGCTAGGTCAGGTGGTTCAACACAGTGACGTATGTTTTGTGAAGAATGCCTTCACAGACAATGTGGATTGGATAGGACTTGTCTTGGTCAAACATCCAGATTATACTTACAACATAATCTTCTCTTCCACAAAACAGGTCTGTCTTCTCACTTGTTCATGAAGGGCTCTTAGAACCTCGACATTAATAATGTTGATTGATTGACCTTCAGGGATTCAATGAATTAAACAATTCCATGCTTGTCTAAAAAAAAAAATTATGGCCTTGAATTTTGATTGCCCATTTTCACTATTTTTGCTGTAGGGCCCTTCCACTGCAACAATTGGCACTATGTTTCAGGGTTACAGGATAAAAAGCATCACAAGTAATCATCACAGTGTACATCACAGTGTAGTGCATCACAAGTAATCACTAAAAATTCTGGATCATTATCAAGTTATTCAAAAGGTCAGCAAATATTTATTCATGATTCCTTTTGCTCTGGAATGAAAAATTTTGACCCATTTTTGTGCGAACTGCATGTTCAATGATTCATGCAAAATCTGATTTTTGCAAAACGATTGACCAATTTTCTGGATTTGTTGTTCGTTTTTTACAGTATCACAAAAAACTACTCCATCTGAACACTGCATTTTTTCGACAAGATTTTAGTGCAAGGACTTAATGGGCAATGCTACAGCAAGACTTAAGCGATGTAAAACCATATCCATCGAGCAGGAAACATCAACAGACACAAACATGTTTAAACCTGCCGCAGCGCACTCTTTCTTTGTTGGTAGCAGCACAAGTCTGGTTATTTAATTGGCACACCTAATATACAGAATTCTACCTTTGCTGGTAGTCACCAGTTGCTCTGCAAAGGCTATCGGTGACCTAGTTGATAGCGTACTGGGCTTTCACTCTGAGGACCCGGGTTCGATTCCCAGCCAAGGCTTGGCATTTTCATACGCTATAAATCATCACATCGTCTGCATTAGCTCAAGTGTGCACAATAGTTGGACGTTAAACACATAAAAAAAATGTTCTGCAAAGTCTATGAGTAGACAGATTATGAAAAGTTGTCTGCAATAGTACATAATGGTTGTCTAAAAAACTAATTAAAGCGTGCAAGTGATTCTATGTAAAGATACAGTAAACATATTTATCTTGATTTTTCGGAGAAAATGTGGCATCAATGCCATATATGGTCATCATTAATTTGCGGCCCAATTCTTCTTCTTTCCTCATTGAAAGCTCGCATAATTTTTTTATACAGTACACACAAAACTGAATCTGTTGTTGTTTTCCAATGGCTTCCGCTGGCTCATGCCATCTTTGATCTTGCTTCCCAGTAGAGGACAGGGAGGTCTCCTCTTCTCTTCATCTAATTTTCTGCAGACCAGGAGGTGGTCCTTGTTCATGATGGTGTCTGGGCATTCACACAATGTGCAGTTGTCATAGTTTAATATCTTAATTTTCTTCAGATGTTCATTCAGACAGTCGTGTCCAGTTGTCAGCCGAAAGACTGCGACAGATGTCCTCCTCTGGAGATCCTTGACCTTCCCATACAAGTCGAATACATTCTCATAAGGCTTGTTCTTTATGTCTTCCTTGACTTTGTTTGTAAATTCAAGATAAGATGTTCGCTTCAGTGCACTAATCCTTGCCTCCAGTGTGAGCATTCTTTTTGGTTTCTGGACTATAAGGGTTCCTTGTTTGGCCAGCTTGTCTGCCTGCTCGTTCCCTTGTATGCCTACATGTGACGGGATCCACTGCAGAACCAATTCCTTGGTAATGTGTTTAACTATTTTGTATTTCTTCTGGATCGATTCTATCTGATGGGGGACAAAGTTGATCGCGTCCGCAGCACACTTTAAGCTGTACGTGTTCCCTGGGTAGTGCTAAATGATCAGCAATGATGGCAAATGCTTCCCAAAGACAAAACTGAACCTAAAATTTAATACATTAACTGATCATTTGACAACAGTTTTCAGTCTTACAAATCTGTGTGTCGAGGACATTAGACCCGAACTGGCTAGATCTTTGTTTCACACATATTGGTTTCTAGTACACTTGTTCTTTTCTTCCCTTTACAAACATAACCTCCAACACAGTGGTACCTCACTTAACAGTCTCAATTCATTACAGAACTAAGACCTGAGTTAAAAAAAAATCAATATTGTATATTTCTTTAGTTCATACTGTAGCTTTTTTTAGTTCAGTGATCAAAGTTTGTCTTTTACTTCCACTACCATAAGTACTTCTTTCAGGACCCATATTCACAACAAAATTGAAAACAGGATTTAAACAATTTGAAACTCGCACACAGACACTTAATGTTTTGTTAAATTTAAAAATCAAAATATGTAACAGCATAATATTAAACTGTTTAAATTTCGGATTGTTTAAATGTCAAAGGCTTGTTTGTGTTTAACTCAGCACATTGTTTACTTCTGTAGCTTTAGAAGCCGCCTCGGTGGCCTAGTTGATAGCATACTGGGCTTTCACACCGAGGACCTGGGTTCGATTCCCAGCCAGGGCTTGGCATTTTCATACGCTATAAATCATCCCATCGTCTGCATTAGTCCTAGTGTGCACAATAGTCGGACGTTAAAAAAAAATTCTGTAGCCTATGTACTTAGAGTACAGTAAAAATTCTGTACTCTATGTGCTTAGAAATAATTTAACAAAATGAAAACACATGTTCAGCCCTTTATCCAAAACCTAAACTGATGTTATACGGGTCCTGGCTGTGACATTATGAAGGAAAGAATTGCGCACAGGTTTAATAAAAATAAATACGAACAGATAAATTTCCATCTCAAAATTTTTATTTAAATTCCCAATACAAAGGATGTAAGTATCACATATTTAACCTTTACCGTATGAATACATTATTTGTTGTTAAACATCACAATATATACATCATTCACATCTTGCACACGCTCGTACATTCACACAAATATACACAACACAAGAGCATTTGAAAATGTTTCAAGCTAAAAATGCTTTTCTAGGTTAGTCCAACTGTACTGACAGTAGAAAAACTTGAAGGCAACCATTTTTTTTTTTTTTTATTTGTTAAACTAAATAATTAAATATGACACGATTCACAAATTTAAAATATTATATTTAACAATAAAATATCTGTACATCCTTTTTCACCTTTGATGCTCTCTCCAATACAACTAAATAATACATAAAAAAGTAGGGGAATAACAGTAGCCCGGAAACATTTAAGGCATTTCTTGGTTACGTTATTGATTTCGTGAATATAAAAAAGGTTATGAATCGTTCTATATATTAGGGTTAGTAAATAAATATTTATAATAATAATAATAGTATAATAATATAATGTTATGTTTTTTCAATTCTCCAATAAATGTGGGGAATGTATCTTCTTCTTTGTTGGCAAGTAATTGTATAATCTAAGTACAAAGTAGAAATGTTTTTTGCCTGGTTAACTTTTTTCACCTAGAACACAAAGAGAAACACATATCAGTGGATTTCTAAGCCATTGTATTTTTAGCGAACTGGAGCTGATTGATCAAGGATGAACATTACAATATTGTTGCTTTGCATAATGAGGGAGGAGTCACAGCTGAGCCAGTCAACAAACTAAAAGCTCGTGTACATGCAAAATGTATTACAAGTACTGTGACAGCAATAACGCTTTAGAAAAAAAAGTAAGTTATTATTCACAGAGTTTGAGATCTTCATTGATTTAAAATGCAATTTTTGTGGATTTTAACTCTTAATTACGAATGGCCACAATTTTGAAATGACCACTAACAGAATTCAGCCGGGAAAACTTGCACAAGCAATTAATTATAAAATCAAATTTTGTTCCAAATTTGAATCAAATCTGACCAAAATTGTAAAGTGATGCAAAATTTAACCTTTAAAAATATGATTGGTGCAAATTTCTATTATTAATCCTACATTTCCATTATAAAAAAAATCATACACTAACTTAGGATATGCACCAAGTTTTTTTGATAATTCCCGAACCGGATTTTTTGAAGACACAATTTTTGTTACAATTGAGCAAAATTTGCAAAAAATAATTATAGCTAATTTTGAAAAAACTAGCTAATGAAAAACATAATTATAACTAATCAAGATAAAGGCAGTTAGAATTGCATGAAATTAATCTGTTTATTTGTTGAAAATGTGAGCCGCCTCGGTGGCCTAGTTGATAACGTACTAGGCTTTCACCCGAGGACCCGGGTTCGATTACAGGCCAAGGACTTGGCATTTTCATACACTATAAATCATCCGATCGTCTGCATCAGCCCAAGTGTGCACAATAGTCAGACATAAAAAAAAGTGCAGAACCACAGATGTCGTCTGAAAACAGAAATGCAACATTCTCCAAGGGTACTGCACTACTGTAAGAATGTAAAATACAATTTAGTGTGTTCACTCACCAAGAGTGTGTTTGGCACTTTAAGAAGCAGCATTCTCATCCGTGTCTAAAGCGTCGTCCGAGTTGTTGACCGCTGGACCATCGTCCGTAGGAATGGAACCACGCTTTGAGCCGCCTAAACGTGTTGAGCTTAGACCAATCCCTGCATTCCTCCTGAATACAAGAAGCAATGTTTTAACCGCACTACATTTTAATTTGAAATTATGTTTCTGTCCTAAAAATTCGGAACAGTATTACCGAAGTTATTATGAAAAGGTAAAAGTTATTTATTTTACCCAAAACAAACGTGAATTTATTTCGACTGATAATTGTTGAAAATAATTACATCTATTAAAAATAACTCTAAAGCATACAGACATTAAATTTAGTAAATATTCCCACTTTTTTTTTTAGGAGGTACAACTATTTTCAAAGCCACAACACTTGTTTTTGTTGAATGTTTTTTTTTTATAATATGAGAAGTTTTAATATAGAATACAAATTTACCTAAAAAATGTCAAGTATAGTGCATATCATGAACTTCACATAAACTTCACTTGACTACAGAAATTAAAGATAGAGTTTTTTTGGAAATAGCTATAAATTTAGCATAAGGATATATTAAAGTCTCACATATATGAAATTATAACTGAATAAACATACAGTAAGATTAACAATAAGACAGTATAATACATTAACTTTATAATTCACCATAAAAATAAGTTAAAAAGCAGTAAAAAATATTAACAATTTATTTTAGTAAGTTAAAATATAGGTAAAATACAGATTTTGTTAGTCGAATTTAATCAAGGTATTTACGAGGGTGGTCTGATAAGTTTCCGACATCAACATTAAGATAGCAGCACTCGTCGGTGGCAGCACTCGAATTTCGTTGTTCATCTGTTGACAGTTACTCACCAAAGTTTCAGCCATTTTGGACGCGCAGTTGTTATGTAACAGTCGTTTGAGTGAGTTGATGTGAGTATTTTTATGAAAATGGACAAAATCGAGTATCAAGCTGTCATTAAATATTTGTTTTTGAAAGGCAATACGCCAACGCAAATCAAAGATGAGTTGGATTCTGTGTATGGGGACTCTGCACCATCATTTACCACAGTGAAATTTTGGGCAGCTGAATTTAAACGTGGCCGTAAGAGCTTGGGAGACGATGAACGTTCGGGACGTCCAAAAATTGCAACTACCAACAAAAACTGCCAAAGTTCACCAAATAGTGCTAGATGACCGCCGAATTAAAGTGAGAGAGATAGCAGACGTTATGAACATGTCAAAAGAACATGTTTGTCACATATTAAATCAACATTTAGACATGAGAAAGTTGTCCCGCGTTGGGTGCCGCGTTTGCTCACGTTAGACCAAAAACGTGTTCGAATGAACATTTCCAATGCTCTGTTGGCGCAGTTTAGGCGCAATAAATCCCAGTTCTGGTGCCGATTAATTACTGTAGATGAAACTTGGATACACCATTATACACCCGAAACAAAAATACAGTCCAAACAGTGGACTGCAAAGGGGGAACCGGCTCCAAAAAAAGCAAAAACTGTTTTTCGTCTGGGAAAGTGATGGCGACTTTTTTTGGGTTATTCATGGAGTTATTTTAATCGACTATCTTCAAAAAGGAAAAACCATTACAGGAGCATACTACACATCATTACTTGACAAGCTGAAGTCAGAACTTGCGGAAAAACAGCCACATATGCAGTAAAAAAAATCCTGTTTCACCAAGACAACGCAGCGTCTCATACCTCAGCGGTTGCCATGGCGAAAATCCATGAATTACGGTTTGAACTGCTTGACCATCCGCCTTACTCACCAGATCTAGCCCCAAGCGACTTCTTTTTGTTCCCTCATCTAAAAATTGTGCTCAGAGGACAAAGATTTTCGTCAAATGAAGAGGCAATCACCTTCGTGAACATTATTTGCAGAGAAAAACGCAGAGTACTATTTGGACGGGTTACAGAGATGGGAGCATCGCTAGGAGAAGTGTGTAGAGGTACAAGGAGACTGTGTTGAAAAATAAAAAAAAAATCTGAAAAAATGTCTTGTATCTTTGTTAGGTCGGAAACTTTTCAGACCACCCTCGTATTAAAATTTACTTGTAATTCAAACAGTTGTTTTCACTTGTATAATAAAGGGTAAGTAAAAATAAAATATTTAACAATTTCCATACACCAAAGATAAGTGTACACTGCATTTATACTGAGTTCTTGCAGTGTTTGTTACAATGCAGTGAATACAAAATAAACATTTACAAATGTATTGGGAAACTGATTTTCTGAAAACAATTGCATCAAAGTTTTCAAGTACAAAGACAGCATTATGGTGTAATCCTATACCAGAAGACTTGGAACTTGACTGGTTATTACCGAGTTAAAACAAAATTTGTGAAAAACTATTATCAAAAGTTTTAAAAAAATACCAAATTGTAGTTAAAATATGACAGATGTATTGCGGGTATCAATGAAGCCCTCGATGGCTAGTAATTAGTGTCTTAGCCTCTTAATCGAGAGGTCTTCGGCAGTGTTGGTGTTAAAACTGAGGACCTATGATAGGCCAAAACAGCCAGAGATACAAATTAAGAATATATAACACCATGATACAGCCATATAGTTGCTTCAAGCCCTCACTGGGCCATAAAGCCTAGGATTTATTTATATTTATTTAACTGTTATCAATCGAGGATAACTTCTTTTAACAAACCAGTCTTACTTGTTTATGAGACATTTTAGAAGTAAAACTATAATGGAATGTGTAATAAAAGGACAATTTAAAAAAAATTAATGTGATTTGAGTACAAATCTTTTACAAATGTTTTTGTTTGTTAATTAATTTCATAATATAAAAATGTTTTTGTGTTAAATATCCGTTAAATTTTATAATAATAGTACTTGAGATACAATTTTTAAAAGTATGTATGTATAAACAAGGAATTAATTTTAAGGACCAACCTATGTACGGGCATTTATGCCACCTGTAGGTCCTTCATATTATGTATTGTATAATTTTTGAAGGAATTTTGGAAATAAATAAATAATAATTCCACTTATCTATTACGGAATAGCACTGAAAAGTAAAACTGATTTAAATGCAAATTTTGTGTTAATAAAGGAACAAAAAACCATGTGTTAGCTTAATCGCAGCATGCTCTCATCCGAACTTACCCGATGGCCGCCAACACATTTAGCAGTGGCGGTGTCGATGTGTTCTGACTTGTCCTACAGAAAATTAACACCTCTTATATTTGACTTTCGTTAAAACGGAAGCTTTCAAAATATAGTAGCATACAAATTTTAGTTCAAGAAAGACGCACACACGGTGGCCATGACTTAAGTGTAATAAAAAGGATTATTAATTTTCTTCTAAGATAAGAACTAGAATGAAATACTTCTAAGACCTGAGGTTACAAGAAAGATTGATTATACCACCGACACTATATTCGTAAAGCCGAGACTAATTACAAAATCTTTTTCACAGAAATTTTACTGATCAACACAGTTTGCCATCAAGCATCGTTATAACTGCAAAAACCTATTTCTCAGTAAAGCTTTACTAAAATAATGAACTTTGTGTACAAAATGTGTTGCAATGCGTTATTATAAAAGGAACTTGTTTGTCTGAAGGCTCTTAACAGAACGTGGTTACGTATTTGATGAATTGGGTTCTAAAATATCCGTTAAAAAGTGGAAAATTAAAAACTCTAGGTTTTTCAAGATTAAAGACACAGACAATATATACTAAGAAAGTAGAAATCCCCAAAACTTATCCCAACTTTATAAAAATTGTCTTGATGGCCACCCAGCTCTGAATAACTTTATCAATCAGTTAACAATGTTTAAATATCAACAGATGCGACAGTCGTTCTCACCTGAGTTTATTTTTCAAATTATTATTTTCTCTTGTAATGGTTTCATGCGTTTCTAACATATCTTCGAGCTCCCGTTGCGCTTTACGTTTTTGTGCTTTCTCCCTGCTCGTTTCTTCTTCGGCCTCGTCCAACTGCCGTTTCAAGACTTTGACACGAGTGTTCACCTTGAAAACGACAATATTCCAGTCAAATATAAGTACCTTGGGTTGTGCATGGCCTATCAGCCTATTCATTTTTGTACGTTCTTTTATAACAAATTCAAAAACATACTTACAGATACTGAATTTTAACAAAAAAATTTAATTTCTTTTTAATCGTTATAAGTTTTTTCCGATAAGAACCGTGAGGGTTATCAACGTTGTGGCACAAAATTAAACTTGTTTAAAAGAAAAAACAAAAAATAATAATTTCGAGATAACTATAAATAACAAGAAACAAAATGTAATAACTATAAATATTTATCTACAGCTAGTTAAAATTAACATATAAATTAAAATAACAAATTAAACAAAATTAATTGTAGAGCAGTATATTGGCCCTACAATAACAACAAATAAATCACAGAAACACAAATGTACTTAAAACTAATTATAAATGATTAACAAAATGGAAATAATTTGCGCAAGGCTGTAAAGAGGCCATATGACTAAAATATATATTAAATTGTATTAAAAAAACAACTAGACAATGAAGGAATCTCAGCATGTGATCAATGACAACATCGTCTGTAAACAATTTCCCAAACCATAAATAAGTTACACATTTTGAAAACCACCACACTCCAACAAAATATGCTTTAATATGATGGTTTCTTTACAAAACTTGCACCGAGGTGGGTCCCCGTATACCATCAGAAATCCATGTGTTAACAGGGCGTCACCAACGAGATGAGCAAACACAACCTCTTTCCTATGACTCGTACATACTGACGACCGCCAAGGATGAACGGTATTTTTTATTACTCTCAAATCGTTATTGCTCATAGCTATACATTCATTTGCCCAGGTCAAATGGACTACGTTTTTAACTTCGCAAAGAAAATTAGAAAAGATCACACGTGTGCACGGTGGCAGTAAACTTCCTCCTTTGCCGTAATATCCGCTCTAGTATTTCCAACTACACCGCAGTGACCAGGTATCCAGCAAAATGATACTCTAATATCTTGTGGTACAAGTCTGTGGACGGAGCAGAGAATATCTTGAACAATCATTTTAAAAATGGTGCTAATAAACTTTAAAAAGCTGATTTTCTTGATAAGTGTTTTAAACGCTACCGGTTATAACTGTTTTTAACTGCTACTTATCATTAAACTGCTACTTATCGTTAAACTGCTACTTATCATTAAACTGCTATTTATCATTAAACTGCTATTTATCATTAAACTGCTACCTATCATTAAACTGCTACTTATCATTAAACTGCTACTTATCATTAAACTGCTATTTATCATTAAACTGCTACTTATCATTAAACTGCTACTTATCATTAAACTGCTACTTATCATTAAACTGCTACTTATCATTAAACTGCTACTTATCATTGCTTTAGAACATTAAAAGCAAGTTCATTTCAAGTTATTAAAATAAACAAATCTTAGTTGACCATGGACGCTTAACTCACTTTCTCTACTTGTTCCTTGTACTGATCAGCGTGTCTTCGCTCGTCCTCTAACTGCATCATGAGTTCCTTCACCTTCTTGTCCAGCTTCCTGTTGGTCTTCTGCCCTATTAGCCTTTCCCTGGACAAAACAAAATGGTTGTCACACTCAAGAGTTAAGAATTTTGTCGCACCGAATAAAGTAGATTTATTAGAACAGATTTTGGAAAAATCAGTTTGAAGTTGAATTTTTAACACATGGTAATGCTAATTTCGTTAATAAAATGTGACAATGTATTCGATAAAGAAATCAATATAGCGTTAATGTGGATACTATAAAGGAAATTAAAAGTTTTTATTAATTTTCTGTACAACTAAACCGACTTAGTTCTTGACTGACAATATTCAATAATCAATGTCTAAAACTTCTACTGTGGTAGTAACATCGATTACAAACATTTAAAACTGTGTAACTGTATGATCATCTACGGCAGGGGTCTCCAAACTTTCCAGCCTTAGGGCCATACTGATTATTCCAGTAAGTTCCAAGGGCCAAAACCATATTATCATTGTTGCCGGTGGTAAAAAGTGAAATAGTCCACTAATGAAAAAAAAAGTCCGAAAAAGTACGCAATGTTTAAAAAAGGCTGCAAATCGGACTAAAGTCCGCAAAACGGCAACACTGCATATTATTAATTTTCCTGTCATTATCTGTAATTTCTAGATTAGTCGTAGAGTACGAGCCATGAGGGTAACGTGACACGACATCTGGTGGACACAAGCGGAAATAGGTAGTACCTTCTATCGCTAACAGATGGCGCTAATAGCACGTACAGAATAATCTCGTTGGTTCGAGAAAGTTCTGGTGTCTTCCACTCACTTCTAGATTGCAGTAATTGGAATATATAAGAAGGCTAGTGGCGCAACCACAAGTCAGTTCCTATGACACTGTTGTGAAATAAAATAGTGCGTACCTCCTTAAAATGTGTTTGTGCGTGTTTAAGTTTAAGACATCTTTGTAACAGTATTTTGATTTGAATTGTTGCTTTTGTGTGTGATTTAGTAGTATGGAAAAGAAGCGAAAAATTGATAGTGAATGCAGAAAATTCAAAGATCAGTGGAACATTCAGTATTTCGTAATTGAGTCCAGTAACAAGGCGCTATGTTTGATTTGCAATGAAAGCATAGCTGTTCTCAAAGAATATAACATTAAACGTCATTATGAAACAAAACATTTTCAAAATTACTCAAAATATACAGGAAGTTTGCGGACAGAAAAATTCGAAGCTATGAAGCGCGGATTGAAATCGCAGCAATCTTCATTTACAAAACTCAAAACTGAACAAGCGGCTGCAACTCGTGCCAGCTTTCGTGTGGCTCTTGAAACTGCAAAACGTGGAAAACCATAGTTTTCAAGTATGCTAGCTCTCCGGATGTGGCCCTCGGGCCGTAGTTTGGAGACCCCTGATCTACGGGAACAACTACAATGGAGAAACCTGGCAACATTGGAAACCTATAATTCTGTGTTTCATTTTTCTAAACCTCGCGGGGAGGAGGTGCAGACTAGCTGCACCTATTGAGGATTTAGATGTCCCTCGTGATACCCGAGTCTAACACACACACTTACAACACTACACTTATGACTTTAACACTTTACATTCACACTTACATTTATGGAGGCAATAATAGCCTCAATGTGCCATAAATTTAAAAAAAAAAAAATCCAAGGATTAAGAAGGATAGAGTTTCCTATATAATAACTATCTTGAAGCTATTATTAATGTATAAACAATTGCAGGAATGGTGATAAGTTGTTTTCCTTGGATGTGGTTTTGATTACAGTCTTGTTATAGATACTAACATGTGACAGACGCTGTTACACTCGGCAAGAACTAGCACAACATTGGAGATATGGTGATCCCGATGATAAATCGCATAAGGGACATCCACTCTGTGAGTTTTGTGATAAATGGTATATGGACAACGATGAAAAAATCAATTCACAAAACAGAAGTCACACTTTATTTTAACTAAATTTATATAAATGTAATTATGTCAATATATTCTGTCCTAGCAACTTTTCTCGATTTGGCGAAAGCCTTTGATACGGTAAATCACAGGACACTGCAGTAAACTATATAGGCTTGGAATTTTCTGTATTGCGCTGTAATTAATCAGAAGTTATTTATCTTTTTTTCTTTTTTGTGTTTAACGTCCGACTATTGTGCACACTTGGGCTAATGCAGACGATGGGATGATTTATAGCGTATGAAAATGCCAAACCCTGGCCGGGAATCGAACCCGGGTCCTCAGTGTGAAAGCCCAGTACGCTATCAACTAGGCCACCGAGGCAGCTAGTTATTTATCAAATAGATCGCAAATAGTTAACGTAAACGGAAAGTTTAGTAAACCATAACAAAAATATAGGTGTTCCACAAGGTTCTATCCTTGGGCCATTACAATTTCTGGTCTATATAAATGACGTACTTGGCAGCATACCAAATTGTCGCACAATTTCATATGCAGATGATACAGTCATAATAGGTTCAGAGGAAAATTGGAATAAAACTGTAGAAAACACGAATGTATGCCTTGAACTTGTTGCTCAGTGGTTATTGAATAATCAATTAACAGTTAATGTTCAAAAGACTGTATGTAACTTCTGCTAATAGTGTAATAACATTACCACTAGCACCAAGAATATTTTTGAATAATAATCCTTTAACTAATGTTTATAGTACCAAATGTTTAGGTGTTTTCTTTGAAAGTCTATGAGAAGGACTGATCACATAATTAATTTATACAATGGAACCAAGTATTTGACATATGTTTTAGTTAAATTAAAAAAGATTATGTCAAGTAAAACTTTATTAAAAATACATTATTGGCTTTTCAACAGTATTGCCTCGTACGGTATAATAGGCTGGGGAGCAGCATAATGTAATGCTCTCTTGCCGTTACTTAATTTACAAAAAAGGATTTAAAAATAATAAGTAATGATAAGGAATTTTGAAAACATATACTAAACATAAAAAAGAGTTATATTTTGACAACGTTATTAAGAAATTGTTATAATTTAAGCAATGAATTTATAAATAGTAATAGTATTACAAGGCATAAGTCTATACAAATACCTACTGTATATAAAGAAGCTGGTAAAAAAAAGAATATATACACAACTATTGTGTATTTTAATAGACTAACAAATGACTTAAAAACTCTTCATGTAAGTAAAGACACGCTAAAAAATAAATTGAAAAAATGGCTGCTGATAAATGCAGCATATATATATATATATATATATATATATAAAGGAGGCTTCGGTTCTATGGAAACATCAGTAGACTCCCAACAACGAGACTTGCCAACAGAATCCTTAAGTATATACAAGGTGTCAAATCAACAACGTCGTGGATCGCACAAGTCAGAATAGACCTACATGACGCAGGAATAGACTCAACAGATGTTGAAGATAGACATGCATACAGGAGAAAGATGCACGGTTGGAAGGTCCCAGAGAATGAAATCCCAAAGAGAGCAGGGGTACAATGGACGGAGGAGCGGAAGAGGATCCATGGGGAACAGGATGAGGGAGGTGTGGAGGATTAGAAGGAACAAGACATGAGTCGGAGTGCTTTGCGTGATCCAACAGGGTCTATGCGCATGATAATAATAATAATAATAATATATATATATATATATATATATATATATATATATATATATATATATTGGAATAAGTTGTTGGTTGTAGTTTCTAAGACCATGTAGGTTTTAGAATTTGGTTTGGATTTAGTTTTATGAGATAAACTATGTATGAATCTATGGGAAATTTGTACCAGTAACAAAATAAATAAACACACAGGACAAATCAATACTGTATTTTTTTTTAGTTCATACTTTAGCTTTTTTTAGTTTAACGATCAAAGTTTGTCTTTTACTGCTACTACCACAAGCACTTTTTTTAGGACCCATTTAATTAATATTCACAAAAAAACTGAAAACAGGACTTAAACAACAATTTGGAACTTGTACACAGACACTTAATGTTTTGTTAATTATCGTGTAAGTTATTGCCCTACAAAAACCAAACACCCCCCATACAAAGGCTTGTTTGTGTTAACTCAGCACAATGTTTATTTGTTATATTTTATCTCTATATTTACACATCTGCTTAGTAATAATTTAAAAAATGAAAACACTCATATATTCAGCCCTTTATCCGAAACCAAAACTGTTATGTGGGTAATTTTTCACTCTATGAATTAGACTGTTGTCATATATGACCGGGTCGACTGTTAGCCAAAGTATCACTGACCAAATAATAAAAAAATAACAAATAATATATTACCTTTAAATTTAAAATTGAAATGGACGTTTTCCATAACTTTTCCACTTTTAAAGTGAGAAGGCCACTTTCTAATAGTGATTTACAAAAAAATATTACGATTTTTGTTCTGAAAACGCAGTATTTGAAAAACTTCCTAACTTTTTAACAGAAAAATATTCAGACAGAACTAACTGCTTCTAGAGACAAATGGTTATTACTTACTTTGCTTCCGCTTCCAACTGTTCCTCTAAATTGCTTATCTTCGACTCCAATGCAGAGATCGTTGCCTTAGTCTTCGACCGCTGACTTGTTTCCAATTCTGTCAATTTTGCCTTCAAGTCCTTGTTTTGTCTTTCTAGAAGCATTCGACTGCTCTCCAATTTCTGCGTAGTTGACCTTTCTCCTGCTAAGTCTGCAATTAATTAAATAGTTGACATTCTTTTTATATTCTTCTTCTTTTCTGCTAGAATTATTATCACTGTGTTCAGTATAATGATCTGCCTTCCATAGCTTCGTCAATTCTACTTTCGTTGACGCGTTTCGGAGAACCTCCATCTTCAAAAACTATATCTATACTCACTATAGATAGATGGAGGTTCTCCAAAACGTGTCAACGAAAGTAGAATTGATGAAGCTAGGCAAGGCAGATCATTATACTGAACACAGCAATTAAATAGTTCAAAAACAATCTCCACTTCTGGCTGAATCCTAACGTAATGGTGAAATTTCGTGTAAAAAAATTATAGTTTTTGATAAAATTCAGTATAATAATTATAAAAAAGCTTTATTGACTTTCTATTTTAAAGAACGAAAGCATCTTATTTCATAGATAAACTGAGTTGCAATACAATGGCTTCTACTGATACTGTTAGGAATTAAAAGTTGTAATTTTAATTATTAGTTTTAAATATTGTAATGAGGTAACAGCCAAAGAATGAACACTATTGACAAAGACGCAGAAAAGTTATGAAACTGCTGACATACTTCCTGTTGCAATAAACACAACAAGGTACATACTAACATAGAACCGCAGTTTAAATAAAAGCTTGGGGAAGAAGCATGTGGTGGTCAGTCGATTCCAGGGGAGACCGAAGGACCTTAGGACAACCAGCATCAGGAAGTACTCCAAAAGAACACTCCAGTTAGGTGGTGCTGAAGAACAACAAATCGGCAGTTTATACAGTGGACAGTTTTGCGTACACTTAATCCTATTTCTTATTTTGGTTTAAACAAATTGGGGCACGTGTTTCCAGAGATGATCTTGGAACATATATCAGGGGAACATTTTGATAAGAGCAATACAATAGTGTTCGTTCTTGGAGTTGTCATGAACTGTGCTTGTAGCCGTGACAACTGTGCTTGTAGCCGCGACAACTGTGCTTGTAGCCGAGACACCTGTGCTTGTAGCCGCGACAACTGTGCTTGTAGCCGCGACAACTGTGCTTGTAGCCGTGACAACTGTGCTTGTAGCCGAGACAACTGTGCTTGTAGCCGAGACAACTGTGCTTGTAGCCGCGACAACTGTGCTTGTAGCCGTGACAACTGTGCTTGTAGCCGTGACAACTGTGCTTGTAGCCGCGACAACTGTGCTTGTAGCCGAGACAACTGTGCTTGTAGCCGTGACAACTGTGCTTGTAGCCGTGACAACTGTGCTTGTAGCCGTGACAACATAAGAGTAATCTAATTAGATGTATTAAATGGCTTTGTTGAACCAGCGATAGTTGATTCCTTAGAGGATCCAAGTAAGGGGAGATCCCGAAATTCCTATCAGTACCGAACCTAATTAACATAATACAAAATAGAAAAACTGCAACAAAGAGAAATACCAGACACGTACTTATATTTACAATTTTTTTTTTTTAATTTAAAGACTTTATAGTCTTCTTATAAGCCTGAACCACTACTTTTTCCTTGCTTGCATGCTCCATTGGTCACCTACTTTCTCCACTAATTCATCTCGCCATCGTGGCGCTAATCTTCCTTTCTTCCTCTGCTTGTCCCTGGGAATCCATTCTGTAATTAATCTCATCCAATGGTGATTGGATTTTCCACTCTTGCCAAAAATCCAGCCCTTTTCCATTTTAACATATGTGCATCTGTCACTGGTTTGACAAATTTTCACCTTCTCACTAACTTCATATTGCTTATTTTCTCCTTCTGATTCACACTCAACGTACTTCTTGTCATCCTGAATTCTGTGACTTCCAATCTTCTAATATAAGGGCCTAAGTATGACATCCGTATAAAATAGCTGGATATATACAGCTTGATAATATACACTCAGAATACTGTAGGTCAATCACTTAGAAAATAGCATGCTAAGAATACCAGTGGGACAGAGAGAAAAATACGAGGTTTGTCAAATAAATACGCGAACTGGTCGAATATGGTGGCCATTACGGAGAGTTAAGCCATGTGCATGAACACATTGATCGTGTGCGGCGTCTTGTCCTTACTGATCGCCGAAAAACTGTTCGAATGATAGCTGAAGAACTAAATGTAGGAAAATCAACAGTGCACACAATCTTAACTGAGCATTTGGGCTTAAGAAAGGTTTGTGCGAAAATCGTGCCAAAACTGCTGACTCCGCATCAAAAGTTGAGAAGAGTCGAATGTGTTACTGACTGAAAAATTCCATGGAAAATGATGTTGGATTCTTAAATAGGGTTATCACTGGTGATGAATCGTGGTTTTTCGAAGTATGACCCGAATCGAAATCGCAAAGCATGGAGTGGAAAGCAACAGGTGAAGCTCGAACAAAAAATCAAGGAAAAGCCGATCAAAAATCAAAGTCATGCTCCTGGTTTTCTTTGATATCAAAGGTGTTGTTCATCATGAATTCCTTCCTGAGGAAAAACGGTAAAATCTGAGTTCTACCTTAACGTTCTCAAGCATTTGAGAGATCGAGTGCGCCGTGTGCGACCACATTTGACTCAAAACGATGGATGGATTCTTCATCAAGACAATGCACCCGCACATTCGGCTTTGATTGTTCGCCAGTTTCTGGCTAAAAATTCAATCACTATCCTTGATCATCCCCTTATTCACCGGACCTCGCCCCCTGCGCTTTTTTTTCTATTCCTAAATGCAAAAATGTGATGAAGGGACAGCAATGGGAAGATGTGGACACAATAAAACAAGAAACGACGAGGAGACTGAAAAGCCTGACTTCCGAGGACTTCCAAGGGTGCTTTGAAGAGTGGAAAAGAAGATGGGATAAGTGCATAGCAATGAATGGAGAGTATTTTGAAGGGGGCAAAATCAATGTAGATGAAATTTTGTAAAATAAAGTTTTTATGACCTTAGTTCGCGTATTTATTGGACAAACCTCGTATGTGAGTGAGAGGTCAAGTCCCCACTACCAAAGCTCCTTCCGTTTTCCTCATTATCACTGAGTAATAACAGTTTGTGAACTCAAACTAGCAGATGTCTGTCACTAGATTGTTGGAGCGAGCTGGAGAGGAATTCTCCTACATGCACGAGAAATTCTTGTGCAGGCCGTTTACTAAGTGGCTGGACTATAATGTATATACTTAATCTTTGAATTAAAATGTTTGTACACATGACAATAGTATTTAATTACTATTGTCTAAACTGTATAATATGGGAATTAGAGGCGTTTGTCTATCTCTCTTGAAACCTTATCTAAACAGCAGAACACAAGTAGTTAAGGTGAACACTATTAAAAGCCAACAAGTTGTGATAATGTGGGTGTCCCTCAAGGATCTATTTTAGGACTTCTATTTATAAATGATCTGTTATCTCTTTATGAGGAACTGGTAGCCTGCTGATGATACTGTTGCTCCAGTAAGTGGACTATCGTGGACAGAAGTGGCTGAAACTATGGCTTCGAAGCTTGATGGTATTTACTCATGGCAATACTTCAACAAATTAATACTTAATGTCAACAAAATAGTATATATCACCTTTGGTAATTGTATAGATTCAATCCCAGAAGATGATATTAGTGTTTCTATAAATGGTCAATGTCTCCAAAGAATAGATAGCTGCAAGTATCTTGGAATAGTCTATGATTCAATATTAAGTGGAATGTTCACGTAAACAATCTTGTCAGTAAAACTAGATACTTAGTGTGTGTTTTTTATACACTCAAGAACATACTGTCAAAAAATCAGTTATTGCAGATTTACTATGGCCTTTTTCATAGCATTGCGATGTATGGCTTAATTGGATGGAGAGGTATCTATGATTCATCATTGGATGCACTAGATAAACTTCAAAAGCAAATTTTTTGTTAATTAATTTCAAAATATAAAAACGTTTTAGTGTTAAATATCCATTAAATTTAAATTTTATAATAATAGTACTGAGAGATATCATTTTTAAAAGTATTTACATTCATTTTAAAGGACCAACCTATATACGGGCGTTAATGCCTCCTGTAGGTCCTTCATATTTTGTATTATATTGTATAATTTTTTAAGGAATTTTGGAAATAATTGTGATCAGAATTTTAACGAACCCTGAGGTTAATTTTGAAAAACCTGGTCTTCTCAGCCTCCTATATAATTCTTATAGCACTGTTTGCAGGTATATAAAAACTAAGTGAAGCAAAAATATTATTTTTCTAGATGTCTAACAAACAATGTAAAAACAGAGCCCATTTGTCAATCCAATACAAGACTGTTCCAATATAACACATACCTGTTGTGAGCTGCTCGATGCTGAGCTGGGCCTTACGAGCGCGATCCATGAGCACTTCCGAGTTGCTCTGTTCCTCTTCCAATTCTTCTTCAAGAGCTGTGATTCGTGCTTCGAGTCTGCGCTTCTCATCCGATAGCAGTGTTCTGTTTGATAATTTATACAAAATTAGTAAATAAAAATAACAATTTTTAATACATAAGTGATGGTTTCACACAGTTAACTCACCCTTTGTTAGCATTACTATTGATTTCTTCTTGCAGCTCGTCTCGTTCTGCCTCAGCAGCTCTACGACTACGCTCCGAACTCGCTAACTCTTCTTGAAGTTGTATTAATTCTGCTTCTAAGGATTTCAACCGTCGATCTGATTCTTTCAATGAAAGCGCAAGTTCGTCTCTTGACACACGAGCCTCTTCTGCATCTCTACTAGAATCTTTAAGCTGTGCCTATCCGGATAAAACGAAATTTAATTAAAAATAATATTTTATACATTATTAGGTAAATACTATTCCACCACCTTGGTCAACTAACATGATGGTGAGAACCCTCTAGCCCTAATTTCTAATTTGGCAAACATATTTGAAAAAATTATCTTCACAAAACTATATAAGTTTGCTATTAAACACAATTTAATAAGTGCTTGACAATTTGGTTTTCTGAAACACAAGAGCACAGATGATGCTACAGCCTTATTAAGTATATTTATATATGAAAATCTTAGCAACAGTAAACCAACATTAGTTTTTTTCAGGAATTTTGAAAAAAAATAAATATTAATATAATATTATGAATATTATGCGACTTTTAAAGTTGCAATCTACTAAAGGACTGTAAGATTGTAATAAAAGGAGTTGGATCCAGGATGGCAGCTAAGAACTGGAAGTCGAGGATGGTTGAAAGTAACACAAATACTCATCAGTCACAACCTACCTGGAGTTTCTTGAGTTGTTTGAGCGCATCGTCCTTCAGTTTATTGTGCATCTCCAGCTGCTGTTCAACATCTTTGTAGTCAGCTTCTAACTTCTTGCGCGAAGCTATTGCCACAGCTCGCTGCTTCCTCTCATCCTCCAGTTCGGCTTCAATATCTCGTAGTTGCTTCACAAGGCCACGTCTCTTTTCTTCGCATTGTTCCTCTTTACCCTGTAACAAATATAAGGACACAAACACTAAGTGGATATATAATAAAGCAAAAAGTGATATTTTTCATGCACCCAGTTTAAGACGCCCTCGCTGTACGTGAGTCTAACACACAGTTACACTTACGACTTTAATACTTTAAACTTGCACTGTAGCCCTTTTACTCTTATTTTGATATCAAACTGTTCCCCTGAAATATGTCCCAAGATCCTTTCTGAAAACCCGTGCCCCAATTTGTTTAAACCAAAAAGAGTAAAAGGGAAGAAGTGAACGTAAAAACTGTCTACTTACATTGACTACCGATTTGTTGTTCCCCAGCACCGCCTGGCTGGAATGTCCTCTTGGAGCACTTACTGACGTTAAATGTCCTACAGCCCTTCCCCCCGCACAAATCGACTGGCCTTCCGATCCCCTCAGAATCGACTGTCCCCGACCTACTTTTCCCCAGCTTTTATCTAAACTGCTGTTCTACTTACCATGTTTATAACAAGTCTGCACCTATTGAGAGGATTTAGACGTCCCTCGCGGCACCCGAGTTTAACACACACTTACAACAGTACACTTACGACTTTCACACTTTACTCTCACAGTTACTTAGGGAGGCCTCAATGTGCTTTTCGCCTTAAAATACCAACAAAAAAAATCCATTTTCAATTACAATAACTATAGTTGAAGATATATCGGAAAACATTGGGATAAGTATTTCCAAGCACAGCTGAAATAGTCGAGTCAGAGAAGAGCAGTTTCCACAGTTACTGCTTGTGACACATTAGTCAAGTTTTATTTCGATTGTGTGCAGTTAGCCAAGTTTTATTTCGATTGGGTGCAGTTTGCCAAGTTTTATTTCGATTGGGTGCAGTTAGCCAAGTTTTATTTCGATTGGGTGCAGTTAGCCTAGTTTTTTTATAATCTAGAATTAAAATCGTTTGTCAAACTTTACAGTAGGTCTCTCTACTTGCAAACACAGCAGTGCCAGGCGCAGTTGAACTTGTCAACACTGTAACTGACAGCTATTTCGGATGTACTCGATAATGCTAATCCCAATACTCTATTGTTCTTAATTCAACTTCAAAAATAACATATTACTTCAATTAAAAACTACCTTTTTTACTGTGTTTAGTATAATGATCTGCCTTCCCTAGCTTCGTCAATTCTACTTTCGTTGACGCGTTTCGGAGAACCTCCATCTTCAAAAACTATATCTATACTCGCAGTATCCATACTATCGGAGTATAGACATAGTTTTTTAAGATAGAAGTTCTTCGAAACGTGTCAACGAAAGCAGAATTGACGAAGCTAGGGAAAGCAGATCATTATACTGAACATAGTGATAATAATCCTAGCAGAAAAGAAGTAGAATATAAAAAGAATTACTACCTTTTTTAGTAACGAAAGCAAAGTTTTCAAAACTGTCACTGATGACACATAATGGTGACCAGTTTGATTTTAAAAGATCAATTACTATTACTTTTCAACTTACCTGAAGGTCACGTTCGAACTGAGTACGCATTGCTTGCATGTTCACTTCCAATCGTAGTTTGGCATCTTCAGTCATCTGCAGTTCATCTTCCAACTCTTCATTTTGAGCTTTCTGTTCGGCCAGTTGCGACTCCAAAACTCGCTTCGCCTTCTCTAATTCGTGTACCTGAATAACGAATAGTTAGTTTTACTCATAACATCAGAACATGGCAAAAATATAACAACAAAAAGGAAGGATAAATTATACATATTATTCAATGGTAAGTGTATACATATTATTCAATAGTGTAGTGTCAGTCCATTCAACTTGTGCACACCACTCAAATTAATTTTTCAAATCCACTGCTTTTTCATTGTTTCACAGTTAAAATATTTTCAAATTTCACTCCATGGCAGTAATTACATTCAGGTACATATTTGATCAGTAAATTAAAGAACCACTTGGATAAACTTCTTAATTACTTTAGAATATCTTGACCAATCATTAATAGAACTAGCTTTAAAATTCTAATTCTAGCACCAGTTTCTACAGTATACAGAATGTGGCACTAAAATTTCCTGGTATGCCCCGTATAATGTACATGACACGATATGTTATTGCCGTATAACACAAATGCAATACATAACCGGATCCTGAATCTTTTCTTTTTTATAATTAATATTTACCTTATCCTGGAAATGGTTTATTAATACAACCTAAAAAATCATATACAATAAAAACACAATTTTAGATAATTGAAACAGCAAGTAGGTACACTTAGATTGTGAAAATACATGCACGCATAGAGCCTACAAATGAACTGATGCAATTGCATGACGTGATGAAACTTCAGTTTTCTATTTTGCCTAAGATAATATAATTACACTCACAACAAGACAATTATAATCTGTTAACGATATCTTAAAAAATGATTTTGAGGTCAGGATCGGTGCTTATTTCCAAGTTCCCCAGTCTGGGTCTCAGCATGATTGATTCTTCAGTTAATTTTTCAAATACATATCCATTATTTTATTACAATAAAATCAAATTAAAAATGCAATTTATAATTTAAATTTCTGACAGTACTGACCAAGTAGAACTATGAAATTGTTCTGTTTATAAGGAACGGTAGTCATTAAAAAAATGTATACCAGAGGCAGAAAGCCTTACCTAATCATCAACTAATGGACGCCAGTCTAGGTTTTTGAATTTTACAATAGTCCCAGTTAGGAGTTACTTATGACTTCATAACCTTACAGTGATCTCTAAAATAGGATTTAAATAATCATAACATAATATATACAATATTATAAATACTTTTCCACCTAGGGAGCTTCAACATTATTATAATATTACCTCCACCTAGGGAGGTACTTATTATAATATTAGCTGTCTAAAGCTTACTTGAACGAAAATAAGTAAGCTTCATCTAGGTTACCACAACCTAGGTATTGCAATTTTTAAATACATCATTTTTTGTTGTTTTTTTTTTGAATAATTTTACGAATAGAAAATATGAACCATTACCAATAATATTAAACGAAAGGAGTATAACATATGCAAACAGTGCTAAATATCTAGGAATGACACTCGATGCAAAGCTCCGATGGAAGGTGCATGTAAAAAAGAAAAAAGAGGAGCTACAGCTCAAATTCAATAAAATGTTTTGGCTTATTGGAAGAAATTCAGAACTTTCGATAGACAACAAGATACTGCTATACAAGCAAGTTCTAAGACCAATATGGACCTATGGTGCACCACTCTGGGGATGTACAAGAAAAAGCAATAGTAAAATTATTCAAGTTTTTCAAAATAAAGTATTGAGAACGATTGTCAACGCCCCTTGGTATGTGAGAAATGAAAACATACATAAGGACCTAGGTGTTGAATCTGTTCAGGAAGTCATTAAAAAGCTCTCGGTTAAGCATTATTGCAGGTTAGAACAGCATAATAATACAGAGATTGTCCAACTACTATGCCGCAGTGACAACATCACAAGAAGGCTGAAGAGGACCAAGCCAATTGACCTCTCCAGGCTGTAAACCCATTGTGACCAGCCATCGGACTGCACCCCAGTACACAGTGATAAAGAAAAATTACTAGATGGGGCACGCCTCAGTTGTAAAAAAAAAAAAAAAAAAAATTTTTGAAAGCACCTTTTTAAAACAATGTTATTCTGGTACAAAAATATTAAGTTTTTACCGGCAACAGGTATTTCACTTACTTGGCAAACAAGAATAAACCCCTTAGTTATTTTACCTATATATGATATAAAATTTAAACTAACATTAAAACTTGGATAGTAATATGGAAAAAAATTAAAAGTAAAGATTCTAATAAAGTTTTATTTATTGAATTCGTTAATAACAGCGACCTTCGTAGAACCAGCTTGCAAACCAGTTATGTAATTCCCTAGGGAATCTGGTATTTTTTAATGTGTTGAATACTTATAATGGTTGTGGTTTGTCACACTACAAAGTAACACAATAACACAACCCTAACAATCGACAGATTGTGATGAGCAATAACAAGTGTTTATGCTTAGGAAGTAGTGCGACCCACTTTTTTCCACTAAGCGAAATTTTGTGTCATGAAGAACACAAGTCATTAGCGTCATCCGTCATCATCCCCCACTGTGATGTCAATGTTTTATAGGTTTGTCATTTGAAATTATTCTAAAGCTAAATTCTTACATCCAAAACTACCTTTAATTTTCTTCTGATAAGGTTTTATAAATTTTTTTTAATTGAATTTTCAAGGTGTAATACGAAAATTCACGGCTTCTTCATTTGAGGGTTTTGATAGTGTGGCGCATGTGACACTTATTTATACAACAACTTTTATTAATAAAGAATGAATGTTGAAGATGTACGCAAATATATATAACTGTAATTGAACTTTGGACATAAACTGTAAGCACACAATCAACAATTCACAACTAAACTAAACAGCAACAAAATCTCTATTTTTATTATCTAAACAAGATATCTTTCAGTTTTTTCAAAGGATTTCTTAAAGTTTCGTACTGGTTTTTTAGTTAGGGGCTTCCAAAATTTGCAAAGTAGGTTTTAAAAAATGCGTTACAAAAAGAAACGCGTGTTTATGTTATTAAAGTCCAGCCAATTTTATTTTAAAACACGATTCTTTAAAATATCGCAAACAGGCCTAATCAGACACTGTAATACGTAAAAGCTGACGTTTCACAATGCTTTATAGAACTCTTACTTTGTTTCTATAGAATGTATAAACTTCATTAACAGTTATCTGATTATTATTATGGTTAATAATAAAAACTTTTAACCAATTAAAAACAGTGATATAACAACATTTTTAAAATCATATTTTTTTCTCTCTTTATTTGTTTCACCCAACTTTGGGGTACACTAAATCAATCACTTTTTAATGTTCTCTGCCTTCCTCGCAGCCCAGTATTGCTTCATTCGTTGTGATCTTGCTTTTCTTTCTTCGTTGATTTGGATCGTTCACTTGGATTTGACTTTGCCTTGGAACCGTTGCTTCTTGTCCTTGGTTATTGTTTTGGCTGTTCCGTCCATGAGTATAGTGTCACTGATTTGTAGTTCTGTTATGTCTTTCTCCGTTTCTCTAAACCAAAGTGATTTAGCTCTTCTATTGCGAAAGTAGTCAAGTATTTTTTTGGTTAGTCTATTTTTGTCCATTTGGAGGATGTGCCCATAAAAATCAATTCTCCTTTTTCTTATTGTGTCTGATAGTGTTTCAGTGTTTTGGTAAAGAGTTTCATTCCTGATGTGGAGTAATTGGTTGTTACGAAATTTGGGGCATAAGATTTTTCATAATATCTTTCTTTCTTTGATCTTCAGCCTTTCAAGTGGGCCCTGGGTTTTGAGAGATAATGTTTCAGCTGCATATAAGGCTTCTGGTTTAATTACCGTATGATAATGCCTTATCTTTATATTCCAGGAGAGGGACTTCTCATATTTTTTTATATTATTATAATTTTTTTAATATCAGACCTAGATTAATGTGCCTCAAATTTCACTACGCTTCCATTTTATTTACCATTATACATAAGACATTAATACAATAATGTATTTTGAATACTTACTATATTTTTAATAAAATAAGACATAATTTTTATGTAGCTACAAAAAAAATATGATAAAATAAAACATGACAGCTTTAACTCTACAAAATAAATAAAAAAATTCTTTACATTTCAAAATGTTAAAAACAAATTTACCTGATGAATTATATGAGCTTTTCATGCATGCGAATAATTTCCTTAATCAAGTTCCCAACTCTACACTATACTATACTGTATTAAAATTTTAAAATATCCATAAATAGAACACACGGAATATACAATCCTAACATTTAAGAAATTTATATATATTTTTATTTTTAAGGCATATCGACAGAAATTACAAATGCTAATAACATTGAAAGCGGAATTATTTGGCTTTACAGGTTATGTCAGGACAGTTAGGCAGGGAATTCAAAGGTAAGACCATTTATAATGTACCGCTACTACCTCTGGCAAACCACAACTACAACGCAAAGATATTTTGAGATTGTCATGTCGTCACTAAAAACCTGTTGAAAATCAACGAAGCCATCGGGACATAACAGGGATTAAAGAGGCAGATCAATAAGCCAAAGTAGGAGCTGAAAGTTCTTTCATTGGCACAGAACCTGCATATGTGAATAATATTATACTGTAGCTTGTAGGCATATCTTCCAATTTGTTTTTAAAAACACCAAATGGTTTGGGAGAGAATGAAAGGTACGATATAGTCAAAGTAGATCCTTGAAGGACCAGCTAGACTCCTTACAAAGCTTCTCTAAAAATCTGGTTTTCTATTATACAAATTACAGTTTTCTAAAAATCTGGGGTAGGACTACGAAGAATAAACCTTGAATGAGTGTGCAAAATAAATAATTACAGCTGCCCCGGAAACAGCTGAATCCTAACCCTTCTAATAATCTTTCAAAAAACATCAGAGCCTCTACACGCACATTAGGTTCCTTTACAAAAGTGGACCGAGTGTACTTCCATATTTACTCATCGTGGAACGGATGATTTAGTTATCATTAAAAAAAAGAAATTGTATCCCAAATTTGTTTTATGCCACTAAGGACAACGTTGGTTCTATGTCAATCAATTCTATCAATGTATTTCTCCTGTACTTTGGTTCTGTGTCAGTCAATTCTATCAATGTATTTCTCCTGTTTTTGGTTCTGTGTCAATCAATTCTATCAATGTATTTCTCCTGTTCTTTGGTTCTGTGTCAATCAATTCTATCAATGTAGTTCTCCTGTTCTTTGGTTCTGTGTCAGTCAATTCTATCAATGTAGTTCTCCTGTTTTTTGGTTCTGTGTCAATCAATTCTATCAATGTAGTTCTCCTGTTCTTTGGTTCTGTGTCAGTCAATTCTATCAATGTAGTTCTCCTGTTTTTTGGTTCTGTGTCAATCAATTCTATCAATGTAGTTCTCCTGTTCTTTGGCTCTGTGTCAGTCAATTCTATCAATGTACTTCTCCTGTTCTTTGGTTCTGTGTCAATCAATTATATCAATGTACTTCTCCTGTTCTATTACATTATATTGTTATAAAATGTATTTTCCACTATTTGCAGTTCAAGGTAATAACATTAGTATATAAACTTGTGCCTAATCAGATAAAAGGTTTAGGTAAAACATATAACTCCTATTATAATTATCCAATTATGAAATTTATACAGTTTTTGTGTTTTATTGTATTGTCTCACAATTTATAAAAGTGGTGTATTTTTATGAGGAATTTAGATTTCTAACAATTTTTTCCAAAAGGGATAATGTTTAGCTTCATTTTTATGATGACATGATTTTAAAATGACTTTGATAAGGATAAATATTAAGATAAAATCAGTTATAAACACTACAATTTTTTAAAATTGGTCACTAACTTATAATTCTCAAAAATTTTATGAAACAAAAGCTTGAGCGAAAACATAATAGTTTGCAATTGTACTTACAGACTCTAATAAAAGCAGACAAACAGAAAAGAAGAAGAGTGCATCTTACCTGAGCCTGTCAACGTGCAATGGCAAGCAAAGAGAACAATGCATTACTGATGTGTGCGCTAACAAGACATTAAACTAAACTTCTAAATCAATTTGATGCAATCTGCTTGATTATTAAATGTATCTTCCAAAAATGTTTTCACTGTATAATAAAGTCAGTAAAATTTTAATTTCAATAAAACACAAAAGCATTTGATATGCTTATGTTATCCCTGTGTTTAAAGTTGTTTAAATATTCCATAAAATCGTAAACATTGAAAATGAAAATAGAAGTAACAAATAATTCATAGAAAAAGTTTTGACTGTTTCGACTAAAAAACAGTCGACTGGAAAAAGTTGGACTAAAAAAATTAGTTGAAATATTTTTTCTTCTTGCACACTTAGGAACTCCTGAGTACTTTTTAGGTTGATCTTCAACTGATATACAGAACTATTCAATATTACAATCAATCATGACTGGGTTAAATGCATAACCAACTGACAGGAATATTTTTAATCATAAAAAATGTTTATTCAGATATGTTACAAAAGTATGTTTTTCTTCAAACTGAACTAGAAATAAATAATATTTGTACACAAGGGTGCCACACTCACGTCAACAGGTTCGCCAACCAAAGCATCGGTCCTGTGCTTTGCTTTGGACTCCCAATAAAATAGATTTTAAACCAACAATTTATTTTTTTTTTTGGTTATCTAAAAATAACTATGTAGAGTAAAAAAAATTTAGGACGTGCATCATTTCAGAAAATGAATAACCGCTGTGTCACAGTCATTTGATATGATCCAGTGCACCTGTTTCAGAGTATCCAATCACACTCTTTTAAAGAAACATTAAGTATAAAACCCTCAATTTCTGAATATAACAAAAAAATTTTAGAATGAAGATGTTTTTCAGATTGACACAGTAGAAATTTTATTTCTAAAAGATATTTAAAAGAATGGATGAAATCTGTAATGAACGAATTAAGAAAAATAAATCAACGAATGAAAGAAACAACAGTTTTAAAATATGTTGCTTTACAAAATGTCAATATATATATGGTATCACAATTAATTCAACTATTTGCCTGACCCTATAATAAATATAATACAGACCTAGTACTTAACACTTACATTTTTGTCAGCCGTGCCCTGACTATTGACCAGCTCGTCCAGTTCCGCTTGGAGTTGTCTTCTTGCACGTTCCATTTCTTCCACTTTATCCATGGTCTCGTCTAACTCTCTTGTTAGCGACAACACTCTGGTTTCCTTTTCTCTCGCTTCCCTCTCAGCTGCATCACGTTCTTGTGATATTTGCTCCGACACAGCCTGATAACACAACGAAATGTTTAATTTATATAACCCATGTCTGCGTAGGAGAGCCTGACGCAATCAAGGATCATCAACATATGGCCACACATATGCAACGATAGATGTGGCCACACTTTTGACTTTACAGCTAGAAGAAACAGGCATCAGTCAAGTCTTTACCAGGAGACTGGCAAAGAATTGTCTTGGATAAAGTTATGTCTGTGGTAACAAATGTTTGGTCCACTCTATATTTGACAGTATATACATATTTAGGAAAATTTTGCTAATGCTTCTTCTACGGACAATCAAGTCTTCACACATCATTACAAAAACATAAATACACAATACAAGAAGCAACAATCAATGTCAAAATATCCAATTCAGAAGCTAAAAAACCTGGAAATTTACTTCAACTCCTTAAAATCTGTTCTAAAAACTTTAGTCATATGAACTTATTAGTATACCAAATTTGAAATAATAGAAATTTATAGTTTGGGAGTAAAGGAAAAAACTGACAGAAATCGAGGTTGATTTAAAATGTTTTTATTTAGTCTTGAAATGCAAATTTATTTTATTTCAAAATTTGGTGTAGACAGGCTTGCTTGTTTTTTGCTGATAGCTTCAAACCACAATTTTTCAGGGGAGATACATTTGCATATTTAATCTGAAAGTTTTTTTTAATTAATACTTATTTTAAACCAGGTCTGAAAATTGAAATGCTCAAAATATCACAACTGATAATTTTAACAATCACCATACTTCTTCAAATTTCTAATAACAAGAAAATAAAAGACCCACAAGCCTACTCCACTCAACTAGCTAAGAGCAGTTTTAACAAGCATTCTTTAATAATGGTTTACTCACAAAATAAAATATTTAACTATAAAACATATATACACAGTATTTTGTATAATTTACCTTTTCTTCCGCGAGCACTTTGTCAAAGTTACGTTGCTTCTTCTCTAATTCGATAACCTTAGCTCGCTGGGCTTCTAACTCGATGTTACAGTCCTCTAGCTCTGCTTGCAACTTCTTCTTACTCTTATCCAGTTTGTCATTGGCTGCTTGCAGTTCTTCCACTTGCCTTTGTAAAGTTTCCAAATCCTATAAAATAATAATAGCGTTAATAGTCAATTCTTTCGGTCATATGATATTTGGGTATATTCTCAAATATCTTTAACCAGGGGAGAGGCTACTTGTCCTTTTACATGTCAGGTGGTGTTATGTTATGAACTAATAACAATATTAACATTGGTCTTCTGAAGGCAAGCAGTTTTTAATTCCGAAAAAGGATTTTTCGTTGGTTTGATCTCATAAGAAAAACATTGTTAAAATGGCGTCCATTATTTATGAACTTCGTGATTTGCCTCTTTTTGTATATTAGGCTCAAGATCTAACAACCGTGTCACAACTAAATATTTTTTTTTAATAAAGGTTTTTTATTGTTTTAGAAAAAACACATTTTTAACTACCTGTAGTTACCTACAGGGTATTTGTTTAATTAAGTAGATAAATAGATTAACTAACAATATGTGTTAGTTAGGTTACTGATTATTATTATTTTTTAATAAGAGTTTTTATCACGCAACAACTGTGTTAGTTTGATTCACCACCCCAAAACCGTGATAGTTAGGTTATTAAGTTTTTTTTTTTAATAAAGGTGTTTTTATTCCCCAACAACCTTGACAGTTAGGTTATGGAGTATTAAAAAAAAAAAATAAATGTCTTTTCACTCAACAACCATATTAGTTCACCACTCAACAACCGTGATAGTTAGGTTATTAAGTTTTTTTTTTTAATAAAGGTGTTTTTATTCCCCAACAACCTTGACAGTTAGGTTATGGAGTATTTAAAAAAAATAATACATGTCTTTTCACTCAACAACCATATTAGTTCACCACTCAACAACCGTGATAGTTAGGTTATTAAGTTTTTTTTTTAATAAAGGTGTTTTTATTCCCCAACAACCTTGACAGTTAGGTTATGGAGTATTAAAAAAAAAAAAAATAAATGTCTTTTCACTCAACAACCATATTAGTTCACCACTCAACAACCGTGATAGTTAGGTTATTAAATTTTTTTTTTAATAAAGGTGTTTTTATTCCCCAACAACCTTGACAGTTAGGTTATGGAGTATTTAAAAAAAATAATACATGTCTTTTCACTCAACAACCATATTAGTTCACCACTCAACAACCGTGATAGTTAGGTTTTAAATTTTTTTTTTTAATAAAGGTGTTTTTATTCCCCCACAACCTTGAGTTAGGTTATGCAGTATTAAAAAAAATAACAAATGTCTTTTCATTCAACAACCATATTAGTTCACCACTCAACAACCGAGTCCGTTAGGTTTTGAGTACATTTTAAAAAAATAAAAGGTTTTTATCGTTTTAGCAATCAAAAACATGTTACCTACTTTCATGCAGTAGCAATTTTGAATTTACACGGATCACTTTAATTTTTTATTTTTATCCTACTTCCATTGCTTTCCACGCTTTCATATTTTGGATTATTGCTTTTGGACATGTAATAAAGAATTTTAGTGAAAAAATTGAACTAGGTAAGACTTCAAGCGACGCCTTGCAACACCACCCAATATGTGGCCCCCAGTTAAAGGTAAATATTTCGCAACTGGAGACATTCTACTAGATATTTAGATAATTACACAACACGATTATTGTCCACAGCTCCCATCACTGTACTGTGTATAAATACTTACTTTAAGGTTCTTCTTGCGTACTTCTTCCAACTGTGCGACCTGCTCCGCTTCCTCGTCCAATTTCTTCTTAGCTTCAGTCATTTGCAATGATAAAGCTACGACCTACAACAATAATAAAAGAACTGAAGTCACTGTATTATATAATAAATAACACAATAAAATTTAATTGCCAAATTATTTAAAATTTTCAATTCTGTAGGATTGAATTATCATCAATATTATGGACTTCAATTCATTCGTTAAAATGCTTTCAAAAATTTTTTTGAACATACTTGAACAAAACAATCACCTGTTTTTCCAAATTCTTTTTCGCTTCTTCTTCCTCTTCTAGCTGCTCATGGAGCTGCTCTTTTTCACTTTCAATCTGCCTTAACCTTGAACTGAGCGCTAGTTTCTGACGAGTCTCCTCTTCTAGCTGCGTCTGAGCCTCAGACAACTGTGTCTCCATCGTAGTTGCAGACTTGATCGCGGCCGAAGCTCTTAACTCCGCTTCTTCTAACTGTGCTGTGATCGATTCGGATTCGGTTGACAATTTTGCTACTCTTTCGGCCAATTCACTTCGTGCTCGTTCTACTTCTGCTAACCTGGCCACAGCTTCGCTCTGCGATGCTTCAGCCTGTTTGCGCCTCCTTTCTAGTTCCGCACGTGTAGCACTGGCACTCTTCAACTCTGTCGCAAGGTCAGCCGTCTCTGATTCCAGCTGAGATTTACTCTTTTCCAAAGCAGCTTTAGTCTATAAACAACCAAATTAATCATTACGTACACAAAAAAGTATCATTCATACAAAATTTTCAAAATATATTTGCCCAGTACTTATTATGGGTTTGCTTTGATTACATATTTTAAATCCGAAAATCAGTAATAAATATTGGGCAATTCAGATTTATAATCAGTTACAAAAATGTTGAACTAAAAGCAAACTTTTATTTATATTCTGGTGACTTTTTGCATATAAAGGTTATTTAACCAATAAAACCACTTATCCTTCAAACAACCAAAACCTGCCAAAATTAACCCTCGAGTCCCAACGACTATTTTCGTTACATGGAAAAAAAATTGTACATTTTTAAAAATTTTTGGGCATATTTTAAAATAAATGAACATATTTTATGAAATAGTATTTTTAAGCATGCATGCATGCACGCACACACACACACACACACACACACACACACACACACACACACACATTCTAAGCTTATACAGTAAGAAAAAAGTAGCAGAACTCTTGGAAAACTCGCAGAGAATCCACCCATCCCTATCAGCTTCCACCGAACCATCTATCGTTTACTTACTGTGGGCCTCGCCTCTCTTTCTACCACAGACAGGCAAACTCTAAAGGAGTTGCACAGAAAAATTAACAGCTGATGTAGGGTTCGTTAGACCACTCAGCTGTTTGACCAGTCTGATATTTTGACACTTTAGATACTCATAAGCTGTTAGTTATTGTATTATTGTTTAGTTACAATTTAACAACTTATTGTATTTTTTAAAGTTTATTTTTGTAAAAAAATTATCAGAGATAAAGAATTATATGATTATTTCATATAAAACAGACGTCTGAAAAATCAGATGTTATTAAGAGTTAATGTAACCCATGCTTCCTGTTCTTTAATTACCAAAATGAAATATTGTAAAGCTCAATTACCTTCTTTAACTGCTCCAGCTGTTCATTGACTACAGCAAGCTCTTGGCTGTGTTTGTGTCTCATTTCAGTCAGCGATACTTCGTGCACTGATGCCTCTTCTTCCAGAGTCTTCTTTAAGGTTGCTAATTCCTAATTAAAACAAAATTTGGTATTTTGTTAATTAATCAATGTTTTCCGTTATTAAAATATTTTCTTATAACGTCAATACTTTAAACTTCAAGTACAATAAGAGCAAACTTTCATAGCAATACAACTCACTTGTTCTCTCTTAGTGCGCAATTCCTGTTGTGCTGCCGTTGTATCCAAAGAATCGAGCAATTCATTCTTCAACGCTTCGAGTTCTTCGTTCAAGTCCCGCTTTTGTTTTTCGGCCTTTGCTCTTGCCACTTTCTCTGCCTCCAAATCCTCTTGCAGCTCGGCGAGTTGTGATTCCAGTTCTCGTAAGGCCTTTTGTGATTGAGCTTTGCCTGTCACATAAAGACGAAAAAAACTATTAGCCTAGTGAAAATTTTTAGATCATACCGTATAATTCGAATTATACGGTCATCGATCATGAATAATAAAATAAACCAGAAACCCATTAGTTTTGAAGATAACCACATGACCATTTCGTAAAACACTGAATTTATTTGTCTCAAACCAACAGTATTGCACTGGAGAAGAGAAGTAGCAAAATAAAATAACTAACAATTCAAGACTACCTTAAAACTAAAAGTATGAGTTTTTATCTTTACGCAATTACCTGCGCCTTCTTCATCTATTCTCATTAAAGCCTGGGCCAGTTCTTCTTCTCTCTTTCCCAACTGCAGCTGGATATCTTCAACTTGCAATTTTCTTTCATTGAGCTGTTCCTTCAAATCATTGACCTATTCAGAAAAAGCTTCAGATTTATGATGTGTTACTTATGACCTGCGTCCATGCAATAATTGTCTACGAAATTAAACTGTTTACTTTCATTATTAAAAGTAACCAGAACAAAACTGTACACACCTCAGTTTCCACTTTTCTCTTGGTCCTGTCCATTTCCTGCCGTTGCTGATGATCTTTCAGAAGCCTCTCTTCCAGTTCAGCGATAGTGGCTTCCTGCTTGGCCTTCAATTTTCCTAAGTGTTTGGCTTTCTCTTCTTCTTCTGCCAAAGCTTGGGCGAGATCTGCAGCCCGTTCTTCTAACACCTGAACACAAAATATTACAGACAAGATATTTAATATATAAATTATCAAATTTCTACAAACACCTATTCTCTTACTAGAAGTCCAGGACTTCCTGGTTTTTCCAATCAGTTACACAACAAACGTCCTTCCAAAATATGTCTTCTTCTTCTTCTTCCAATGGCTCCTTTTGGTTCACACCATTTTGGATCTTGCCTCCCAATACAATCCAGGAAAGTCCTTTCGTCCTTGCTTCCCTTTATCCAGGCCCTCACAGATCAGTCAGTGATCCTTGTCCATAACATACACATCTTTTGAACAAATCTTGCACTTGTCAGAGGTTATTAGTCTCATCCTATGGAGATGCTTGGCAAGACAATCGTGAACAGTTTCCAAGCAGAAATTTGCTAAAGCTATTTTGCGTGGAAGCATCTTATTGTCCTTAAAAAGATTAAACGGATCATAAGCTTTGTCTTGTAGGTTTTTCTTCATTTCACTAACAAATTTTTGTTGTGAGTCTGTTTTTAGTTTTCTTATAACTGCTTGTAATGACAGGGAGCCTGCTGACTTTTGAATAATTTCTGTTCCTCTCTTCGCCAAATTATCCGCAGCTTCATTTCCCATCAATCCCACGTGTGCAGGGACCCACTGCATTGCGATATTGCCAACATTATTTCTTACAATCTTGTAATTCTGTCTGATATTTTGTATTACAAAATATTATTATATTTTGTAATAATGATATTTTTGGATTATCATTATTGGCTATTGCTTGCAGAGATGATTTGGAGTCAACTAAGACCACTATGTTTGTGTTCAGCCATGGTCTCACAATCAGCTGTTCAAGAGCCTCATTTACAGCTATCAATTCCGCCTCAAACACTGTAAAATTGCTGCTTAAAGCAATGTAGTGCGAGAAGTGGTCACAATATATTCCAGCTCCTGTTTCTCCTTCCATTCTAGAGCCATCAGTATATACACGGATCCAAGAGTCTGACGGGTATCGCACTTCCAAGGTTTCCAAAGCGATTTGAGATATTTTCATCGGAGCATCAGAGTTCCTGCTCACCGGTTCAAGCAGATCCAAGAAAATGTTAAAATCCATAAATTCCAATGGGTCCATGAGTTGAGGAGGTCGTTCCACATTTACTTTGTTTATCCTATTAGAGATAAGTTGTTTAAAGCTGGTCTGAGTTTTTAGCGTTTGCTTTGGAGGAGATCCTATTATCCATGGGTTATCAAATTCTTTTTGTATCAACTTTTCATACAAAATATGAGCTCTAATGTTGAAATCTTCTTCTAATGGGATGTTATTGGTATAGGCCTGCAGAACGTGTATTGGAGTTGTCCGAACTGCGCCAGTAATAAGTCGTAGGCAATTATTTTGGCTTATTTCTAGTTTGTTTTTTGCCTTTCTACTGGCAGTTGCCAACATTTCCCCCCATAAGTTAAACATGGTTTTATATATGTGAAACCATATATATGTGTCTTCCAAAATATGTGAAAGACATGCATTATTTTGTTATAGTTATTCAAACAGAACGCATTGCTGCCAGTAATTCTATTACAGGGGATTGTTTAACTTATAAAACTGATAATGAACTAAAGATACTCTAATGAAAATAAAATAATCATTTTTGTGTGGTTTGTTAGTCTGGATATCAGAGGCCTTAACTGTATTTACAAAATATCTCTACTAACAGTTACTAATAGAATTACTAACACACCTTCTTTTCTTTCAGAAGTTTCTGGTTGGAATCTTCGGCCACAGCACAGTCTTCTTCCATCTTCTTCAGTCTCGCGTCATTCTGTACTCTCTCCAGCTGCAGTTTCTGTCTGGCAGCTTCCTCCTCCTCTAATTGTTCTTCCAAGTCCTTATGAAACAAAAATAAAATGTTATATTTTCATATTCCTTACTTTCATTCTTTCATACCAGCCAGATTAATGAAGACTGAGAATCAATGTAACGCACAGGAAAGTCAATGGTAGTAACCTGCATACAGGTCAGAGTTATGGCGAACTGTTACATTATAACGGTCTCTCTTAAGATTAATTTTTTTTTTTAGAAAGAGATAACGAAACTTAGAGTAAAAAAAATTGGCTGACATCAGGTTTAGCTCACTACGCTTTCAGAAGTAGATTTGAAACATTTTTAATACAATTTTGAAAATATACATTAGTAAAAAAAAAATGTATAGTCTTAGGGGCATATTACAATATCAAATATATTTGTCAAATATTTGTGAGTCGTATCAAAGAAAACATTACATTAAACAAAATTTCCTTGATCAGCTGGGTTATAACAATATATATTTTGAGGTTATGTTTGCTCAAATGCCAGTAGCTGTATGGATTTAATAATGTTGACCTGTTATACTGCTGCATTAAGTGCTTACCTTGCTATGGTGTTACTAAATAAAAAGAGAGAAGAACAAAATTAGTTTGGGTCCGACTATAAACATAAACGGAAAAGATAGTACTATTATTAAAGAACTGAACTTGAAAGATCGTGATTCAAATAGCCAACATTTAAGAATGAATTTAAATCTCAGTTTTTGTAAGCATTAGTGAATATTCCAGAAACACTCTTTCATATTGCAGAATTAAGTTTTTATTGCTTCAAAAGTCCTTAACAATTTCGCCATTGTTTTAAATTGTATACAATGAAACGAATGGAAGGACTAATGTGACACAAACAGAAGACAAAATTCTGAGGTTTACCTACGTATTTTGAAAACCTATCAAAGATTGCAACATCTCGAAGATTCTTCAAAGTTAGATAAAAGGGTCAGTTCATAAAAAAAGTGTCAATCTTTGACCAAAGAAATTTGACATTTCTATGATAGTATAATAATCAGAACTTCGAAAAACAACCACTATAAAACTATATAATATTCAGCTACTTAAATATTAATTTTCTTTAAAGACTTTTAAACAAACAGCCTGACCAATTTTTTTCTAATTCTGTCCATACTTTGAGATATGTCATTCTTATCTCAAAATATTTACTGCTACAATACAAATATTTTATAACACAACTTTTATAATCAATATTCATAATCACTTTTATAAATATTCACAATAACATAATGCTGAAGAGTTATGTCAAATTACCTGAATGTTTAACTGTAGCTTCTTCTTTTCTGTGGCCAAAATATTAGACCTCTCCTCTTCCTCTTCGATCCTTGCCTCCAAGTCATGCAATATTTCCTCTAACTCTTGTTTACGAGCGGCAAGCCTGAATAAAAAAAATAAACAAAAAACTATTGTTAACTATATATATCCTTCAGAGGACGCAGATCAGTCGGCGTCCAGCCGTGGTCGAGTGAACGTTGTCTCTGTGCTAGTTTGTTTTTTACAGCGTTTAAAGATGTATGCTGCAATAGAAAACCCCGCCAAATGTGAGGTAAGAGCTGTTGTACGATATCTTACGGCAAAACAATATTCGGCAGCAGCTATTCATCGGGAACTTTGTGCCGTGTATGGACCAAGTATAATGAGTGAAGGTGTTATTTGTGAATGGGTTCTTTCATTTAAAGGTGAACGAATAAACATCCATGATGAAGACAGGAGTCGCAGGCTGTCAGTGATCAGTAATGAACTTGTCCAGAAAATTGATGAAAGAGTTCGTGAAAATCGTCGATTCACAATCTCTGGATTTTCAGATGAATTTCCCCAAATTTCAAGGACAGTTTTGTATGAAGTAGTGACAGAGAAGTTAGGGTACAAGAAGTACTGTGCTCGATGGGTGCCCAAAATTCTTCCAGTACAATAAATATCCTCTGAACTGGAAGTCAGTTGTAACTAGTGAAGAAGCATTGTGTGTTCTTTTATTCCCACATGATATCATATATAATATTCTAACATAATAAGATGACATATAACATTCTCAATGTAAAGAATTTATTGTTTAGGCTTCATAGCCTTAATCAAACCTTTAACAATATGTACCATCTCGAAATCTTTAAACATTTAGCTTATATAATAACAATGTACAGTGGTCTTGATTAAATGTCACCATTTTAACTGTCAGTTTCTACTAACCACTAGATTAATTCTGTTATGACACTTTTAAACATACTTTCATAGTAAATAATTTGTAAGAAATAATAAAAATAACCTTCTAGACAAAACAAAACAAGGTAACTGGACACAACTTATTTATAGCGAAGGCAACGGCAGCTGACAGTAATTGTTACCTTAAGCAAACATTGACAATCAAAAAGTAAATGATTAGGATTATATACCTAGTCTTCCCGTCAGTGGTCTATCAACTCACCTCATAAAGGCTACCGCGGTTTCGAAACTCTATAGTTCATTTTCAGGCCATACAAAATGTTAAATCCCTCTGTCAAGGTCGTCACAAAGTCAAAGAAAACATTAAAACATGAATCACAAACACTAAGCACAATTACACATTTAAAATATTCATTATGAAATTCGGCCTGGCCAAGCTAGACACGCGACTCGCACGTCGTTACATTCCGGACTGTGGAGTTTCTATCATTAGTAGCACGCCAGTCGTCATTATCAGTTACCGTGCGTCTGTTGGTTTTTTGATGATAAAAAAACATACATCTCCACGGAATATGGTTCAACTTTAAGCCACACCCTAAAAAAAGAATTAGCCAAAGATAATATAAATGTCTCTTTCAGAACAAGTAATAAGTTGTCAACATTATTAAAGAAGCCAGTTGCAAATAAAAGTGGAGATAACTTTGAAAAAACTGGCATATACAAAATGAAATGTAGTGATAGCCTAAGCTTCTATATCGGTCAGACATCTCGCTCTTTTAAGGAAAGATTTAAAGAGCACATACCCAGAAGTGCATTAACGACAAACTCAGCTTTCGCAGAACATCTTATGGACAAAACCATACATTTGAAGACATTCATACCAACATGGAAATATTACACTTATGTCATAAGGGTAGTTATATGAATGCGATTGAAGAGTTTGAGATTTACAAGAGCAAAAAATCAGACCCCCAGAACATCCTCAATGAAAAACTTTCTTTTAAATCAAATTTCATATATGATATGGCTCTAAGGATAAGTGATTTTAGTAACAAAAAACCAACAGACGCACTGTAACTGATAAGGACGATGGGCGCGCTACTAATGTTTTTTTTTGTTTAACGTCCGACTACCCGGAATATAACGACATACAAGTCGCGTGTGTAGCTTGGCCAAGTCGAATTTCATAATGAATATTTTAAATGTGTAATTGTGCTTAGTGTTTGTGATTTGTTTTGTTTGACTTTGTGACGACCTCAACAGAGGGATTTAACATTTTGTATGGCCTGAAGATGAAACTATAGTTTCGAAACCGCGGTAGCCTTTATGAGGTGAGTTGATAGACCACTGACGGGAAGACTAGGTATATAATCCTAAACATTTGAATATGTGATCCGGTGGCTATATTACAATAATGAAAAAGTAAACGATCCTATCATCACCTGATCACTCCTATTCCACTAGAAATGAGATAGAAAAACTTCAAATAGTGTAAACAAATTTTGAAACATTGCATGAATATTTTTATTGAAAGATAAACACTCTCATACTATTTATGATAATACCATTCAGCATTTAAGTCGATCATGTAACAGTCATATGAGTACTCTTAAGTGGCCTACACGATGCTCTTGCATATGTTATGTGAATACTTGTCAAAAGGATAGCTTTGGACAATTTACTGCATTATGTACAATGTATAAATATATGCAAAACTTATATAATACACACAGAGTTAAATAGAAAATTTTAAGAATTTTACATTTTCCAAAATAATAAAACATTTTTTTGTGTTTAACATTCGAATATTGTACACACTTGTGCTAATGCAGACGATGGGATGATTTATAGCGTATGAAAATGCCAAGCCCTGGCCGGGAATCGAACCCAGGTCTTCGGGAGGAAAGCCCAGTACGCTATCAACTAGGCCACCAAGGCGGTTTAATAATAAAATATCTATGCTATAGAGTATAATATGTTACTTTTATTGACCCCGAAAGTAAGGGTGGTATATTTTCACCCCAAGGGTCACAAGAATGATGTTTAATCAAAACTGTACTGTATTCCCAAAATAAATACATATATACATTTACACATTTAAAATAAAATATTACAATACAATACTTTCATTTCATTGGTTGTTTTAAAGTGAACATTTTTTTTAATGAATTTCCGTTTCATACTACTTTTATTGTGTTCATCATTGATCAGAGATTATGAATCATAATCTACAGAATGTTACGACTGTTAATTTGTTTAAAATATTTACTGACACACAAACATTTGCAATTTTCACAAAACTTGATTGGTAATAGTATGGACAATTTGTTACCCAGCATAAAAATCGATTTAAGAATACAGGTCATTCAACATCTTAAAAATATATATTTTTCACTTTTTTGAAAATCTAAAATTCGCTATATTTTTAATGTAAAATATAAAATTCTCAGGGTAACAAAATATATACTTTTAAAATTGCAGAAACTTAAAAGACCGGTTTACATGTGACCAATTAACTTTGAACGTAAATAAAACGGAACATACGACATTTGGTTGTTACGCTGATAGTGTCCCACTTTGTACAAAAATAACAATAAACGATACTCCTATTAAAAGAACTAATATTACCAAATATTTAGGTATTTTCATGGATTACAATTTAAAGTGGGATATTCATATACAATACGTAATAAAAAAAGCTAAATACTTCTTATACTTAGCATATAAATTGCGTTACCTACCTTACTAGTTTTAGAAACTATTTATTATGCATATATGTACAGTCTTATTAACTATGGTCTAATTATTTGGGGTGGTGCGTATATATCGCAACAGCTTGTAAATCTACAAAATAAATTTATTAAGTTATTGAATAACAGTAATATTCCAATTTTTGAAGAGCTGTACGCAGCCAAATGTGTTATGTTCCGCTATAAATACTTAAGTGCTACTTTTTGTGACTCTACAAGCAGATCAAGGAATAAGGACATTGCATATCATAAACATTAAAACCATATATGAAAAAATTGTATATACGCTGCAATAAAATATTTTAATTTATTACCTAATAATCTAAAAGACCGGAAAGTGTCTGACAAGACAAAAAAGAAAATAATTTTGAAATACTTTAAGTATAATTTATAAGCAAACGCATTTAAATTGTGAACCGGGCGTTTACTTTAGTGTAAATGTATGCAAGGGCTTTTTTATTAAGTTTTTGTTGTTTGTTAGGCTATGTGCTCCTGAGCACAGAGAGGTACTTCTTCTCTCTTATATATATATATATATATATATATATACACACACACACACACACGAGGGCTCTTGGTATAACACGTGATATCTACAATAAGAGATGTATGTCAAGGCACACAAAAATCAGACACAACAACACAGTCATAAAACCGGAGGTATTATATGCAAGCGACACGCTAGCACTCCACACAAAAGCTACCATGGAGGGTATTTTGAAGGAAGAACGCAAAATCTTAAAGGAAGATCCTTGGACCGAGATTAACAGAAGATGGATACAGGTTGCACTCCCGGAAGACCACAGAGAAGATATCGAACCTGGCAGCAGATATTAGAAGAAGGAGGCTTCGGTTCTATGGACACATCAGTAGACTCCCAACAACGAGACTTGCCAACAGAATCCTTAAGTATATACAAGGTGTCAAATCAACAACGTCGTGGATCGCACAAGTCAGAATAGACCTACATGACGCAGGAATAGACTCAACAGATGTTGAAGACAGGCGCGCATACAGGAGAAAGATGCTCGGTTGGAAGGTCCCAGAGAATGAAATCCCAAAGAGAGCAGGGGTAAAATGGACGGAGGAGCGGAAGAGGATCCATGGGGACAGGATGAGGGAGGTGTGGAGGATCAGAAGGAACAAGACATGAGTCGGAGTGCTTTGCGTGATCCAACAGGGTCTATGCGCAAATAATAATAATTATATATATATATATATATATAACTCCTTATGGAGATATATGTACATATAAAGCTAATAATAAACAGATAAATAAACACTTCAGTATAACAGCTATGTAAGTCCAATGCTAACCTGATCCTCATCTCCTCAGCCTCTGCGCACAACTCCACTTCAGCCTGTAGCTGCTCAGCCAACACTGTCTTTTCTTCCAAAGCATTCTGCAACCGCCGCTCGTACTCTTCAGAGCTGCGCAGCTGTGAATCCAATTTTTCGCGAACTTGTTTCAACTCATCTTCTTTCTGCGTCAGTTTCTCTTCTTGCTTGGTTACTTCTAACAATGGCTTAACCTGTTCAAAGTAACATAGCATTATATCTGAACTAAATATATCCGATAAGGACGTGTACCTACAAAATCGACTCGATATTTGACTCACCTTGGTGTACAGTCGCCACCACTGCCAGTTTCTCAACTTCAAATAAGCGGAACAATTTCGTTGAATAATTCGTATAGCATTGAGTTGTTGCAGCCTCTTTTGATAGTTGCGCCTTGCCAGATAGCCTCTGCAGAAAGCCTAGAAATAGAATGTTAAAAAAAGTCAGTACATTACCTAAATTTAAAGAGGTACAAAGAACTAGTCTAACAGCAAATGAAAAAGAAACACTGTACGTCAAAATTTCTGCACAAGATGGAAGAAAGATATAGGAATATAACGGAATAAAGTTTAACTACTATCTCGGGAGTTACTTTCTTTGGCAAAAATTAAATGTCCAACAAAATTACAAATACAATTTCAACTGGTAATCTGCCCAACGCTCTTAAAGTGTACATTACTAAGTTAAAAGACAAAACGTGCGTTCTTCAAAACCTTAATGTGCATGGTAAGAGACATCTCAGATCCTCAATTAGATACCTAATGTAAATATAAGTTGAACTGTGCAATATCAATAAATACGATAGCCTAAATAAACAGCTGTTCAGAAGGAACGATTGAGAAGACCGACCAATCTGTTCTGGAGTGAGGCTAAATCTAGTTGGCGTAAGACTATTGCGCTTAGATAGGTGAAATTGTGCATCATAATTTTGGGATATAGAACATTCTCATGAACATGCGAACTGTCATAAATTTCATGCGTTAGGCCTATTTTTTTGTTGTAGTGCCAGTAAGGAGAGAATTTTATAAGAAAATTTTGGCAGTGCGAACTTGGGTGTTTTCACCGATTTTGTAGCTCCGTTATTAAGAAAAGAAATATCGGCTAACCTAAGGGAGGAAAATTACTAAACTCTGATTAGCGGGGGAAAACAATCGACCTGTTTAATATGTTAATCGAACATTAAAGTCTGTATCTGTAATTCATTTTTTTTCACTAATATATTTTTGTAAAGGACCCTGGTGTATTATTTTAATTAGTCATAGTGACGTTACTAATAATATTATTTGTTACTTTTAGTGAATCTTATACCTTCTAGAAGAATATATTTTAGTTCGAGTTAGTTTTGTTTTGTTAAAGTTTGTTTTGGTGGATAACTGACATCCGTAAGATTATAGTTATATTCCAAAAGGTTGGTAAAGATTTAAGTTTAGTTTTTAACTCTAAGTTTAAGTTTAGTTTTGACTTTTGTTGTTCTTTGCCTTGCTGGAAGTTGAACTAATTTATCATTATAAACGTTCTTTTCTTTAATTATTGTTTTGTTTTCAATATTGTATGAAAACAGAAGTAATTAATTGAAAAATATTCAGCCTGTCACTACTTGTTTTGTTAACTTTTAATGTGGCATATTAAAAAAAAACAAGATAATTATTAAGTTTTGAAAAGCAACAACTTTGATTTCTTTGGTCACCCTGAGCACTGTAACCTCGCCACAGGCATTCTCGTTGTCTTGGCCTAAACAATGGGGTATACATTATATTAACATTAAAGACAACATGGCGCTCAACAAATGGTTCATTGAAATAAGATACAAAATTAGTTATGGCCCACACCCCTTCTCCTCTGTAGCTAGAAAACAAAGATTTATTACGGGAACGTAATAGGTAGTTAAACACAAGCAACAGAAGCTCACACATTAACATTACCTTTCAAAGATGTTCGGAGAATAAAAAAATGTTCAGTAAAAAATGAAGTTTTGTCTTGGACTCAAGCAACACAAAAGTAAAATAAATTGATGTTTTAAGTTGTCCCATCCATTGTGTACAAATGTGTTACTATAAATAGTCGTTTCAGTTCGAATACTTCAAAACACTATACTAGAATAATTCAGAAACAGAAATAATAATGAAAACTAATGGAAATATGAATATACAGATGACTTCGTAGCAGACTGAGATTGAGATCAGTCTATACACCTAACTGCATCACACTGGCCATAAGTCAGTTAAGTGATTAAATACCCTTGTATTTATATTTTACACGACCTATTTCCATAATTTTAACTAGTATTTTTACTTCCTTTGGGTAACTGGGAAGCCTGTTTCAATTTTAGTTAGTCAAATCTTTGAATTTACTAGTCTTTCAGAAGACGTTTATATTATTATTTATTGAACCAGTTCTAAAGAAATACATAGGTTGTACAAAGTACTTACACTACATACCCTCAGAGGTAATCACAGTTACCTGTTTGTGGGAACTTGTGCCTAAAACTAAATCTAATAACTAAATTAATTATATAATTATAAATCTTTTATAGCGTCCTGCCATGACGCAACTTGCGCAACGTTAACTTTATAAAAGTATTTCATAATGTATTACAGCTTTATTATATTTAAGAATAATATGTTTTCTGTTTTATTTTTTTATTAAATATATTTTTCCTTATCCATTTTTTCCTTTTTTAATTATTAAATAGGCTTTAATTAATTTGGTATTTTATCAAAGAGGAACATCGCTGCAGTGTAGCTTTTTTTGCTACTAATTGTTTTAGATCTTTGTGGTAATAGAAGGCTTTCATAATGTGTTATGCTTTAGATAATAATTTAGAGTCCATAATTTTTTTTTTTAAATTATAGTGATATAAAATAGCTTCAAGAGCATATTGCTGTTCTACGTTACAAGAGCAAGTATTATATACAAATTGTTGTTATTAATTTATCTTTAGTAATTTGTGTTGCACTCTTTGAATTAATGTTATTTATGTTGAGTATGCACCACTCCAAACTATTATACCATAACTCATAATACTATGAAAAAGCGAACAGTAAACAATAAGTCTTTTGTTGCATCATTTTAGACAGCTTATAAAATATAAAAACTAAATATTTAGTCTTATTTGTTCAATGTGCTAGCTCAAATTTAATCTATAATCTAAACTTTCCTTTCAAATTCATTATACGTACTTGGAAGTTGACAATTAGATCAGTGATCTTGTAGTCTCTTTCTTCTTCCAAGTGAGCCAACACGCCGGCTCTGAAGAATATTTTCGACTGACCAACTCTGTACAAATTAGAGTCTAATTCCAAAGTGCCGATCATCTTCTCGCATGCTTTCTTACCGTCCATGAAGCCTTTCGGTATAACATTCGGAGTGAGAAGCTCGTAGCGTTGCCGGAATTCCTAAACAAAAGATTATCAATTAGCAAAATTTTATAGCAGAAATCATTTCCATCTAAATCTTGTAATAGTTATAACTGCTTGTAGTAAGTAACTGACCATTCTTTGTAAATTATGTTTTAATTAATTGGCAACAAAATAGCTTGTACTTATGATTAATGATCTATACTATCAAAAACTTATGAATTTTTTTTATACACAAATGAAGGCAAATAACCAAATAAACAAAAAATTAATCTTTCAACATGATCATTGTGTTATAAAGCAATATTTTAATTTACAACGCACCTGGAAAGGAATACGGTTAGGGAAGCCCTGCCTGCAGATCCTAATGCCTTCCAACACACCGTTACACCTCAGTTGGTCCAGCACCAATGGTGCGTCAATCTTACCGGCTCTCTTCTCATGGTTCGGAATGATACAACGTACGAAGTTGGGGTTGGTATTGCGAAGTGTGATCATTAGTTTAGCCAATTGTTCTTTGTACAACTGTGACACTGTACGGAACATGCCTTTCCTGTAAAAACACAAAAACTGTCATCCCTGCACAGTTCTGTAATGAAAAACAATGATTTTTATTCAAATTTATTTCTACAATCAAAGTGAAAATAATTTATATAAACTATTGATTAGATAACAACTCTTGGACCTTATTAATGACTTGTAACGCAATACAGTGGTACCTCGCGATACGATCTTAATCCGTTCCTGGACCCGGATCGTATCGTAAAAAAATCGTATCTTGAAGATCGCTGATTTGCATCGCCTCCAATACCTTCAAGTCGTCAGTGTTGAGCTCCTCCTTGTGCTCGTCGAGTAGGTTGTCAATGTCAGCCTCATCGACAACAAGCCCCAAAGACTTTGACAGAGAAATAATCTCCTCCAATGGAGCAGGATCATCCACAGCTTCTTCTTCAGTAGGGATTTCGAAACCCTCAAAGTCTCGTTCTGCAACCACAGCTGCCCAGAATTTCCTCCATGCTGAGTTCAAGGTGCGCCTTGAGACTTCACCCCATGCCTTTTCTATGATTTTTAAGCAATGGACAATGTCGCAGTGACTCTTCCAAAACTCACGGAGTGTGAGTTGCATGCTCTCTGTCATTTCGAAGTATCGTTTGAAAAGGTGCTTCGTGTAAAGCTTCTTAAAATTAGCAATGACTTAATTAAAATTAGCAGCAATTAACCAACTCAACAAATAAAAGCCTCGTGACGTATAAAAGCTTGAATAGTGACGTATTGAGGCTTGCTTAGTGACGCGTGAGGTTTGCCCGTAGCGCGCCAACTTCAAAACAATTTCAAGCGGCAAGAGATATTGGGATCGTATCGTGAAAAACATATCGTTTTGCGAGCACGAATATTTGCGATATTCCACTTCGTATCTTGAACACATCGTATCGTGAACACATTGTATCGTGAACCCATCGTATCGCAACGTTCTACTGTACATCACTGCTGGGAATGCAATAAGCCCAACTGGCTATAACGCACAGGAATTTGGACCACCGCATATGAAGAAGAATAAGATGACAAAGAAGAGTATATATCAAATAAAGAATGTTGCGTAGAGGGTCTCAACCTTTCACCCTCCTTTTTTTATCTAACTTCTTGAAGAAAACGTTATCACTCATTGCAGAACTGATATTTGCTACAACTCCATTTATCATTTATCAAAAATACCAAATATGTATTACAAGAAAAGAAAGGGTTTATTTATTAAAGTACTCCAGCTTGGTGGTCCATATCTGTTTAAATAAGTCCATTTTTAAGGAATAAATGTGTATAAATACATTAACTTATTTTTAATTTCTGGAAGTGCCTTATTTGACATTTTTCAATTTATTACCAAAAACAAACAAGAGATGTTATAGAAGGAAAAGGTACAAAAACAATACAATAAAGTAGACCTTATTTTATTGGATCTATATAAGAAAAATCCCTTTTCAAATAGGAATTTCCAATAATCAATTAAAAAAAAATTAAAATCGAATTTCCGAATAATCAAAATAAAAAAAAACAAACAGCAAACGGTAAAATGCAGAAAAAATAAAAAGCTTTGTTTAAAACATGAACATAACAGAATCAATAAACAATGAAACTGGTCAAATATCTGAATAAAATATGACAATAATTGTTTTAGGCATTTATAAATGTTTCGCATATATTCAAGTATATATGTCCACCTTGGGTAAAAAAGTCACGGATACGGACAAGCTACTGTACTATTCCTTGCCAAGCGCACGGTTCAGTTCAACAAAAAGGACACGGTTAGCAAAGGATACATGATTTTACACATTATATCCTGAATTACATAGTCGACCCACTAATTAGCGGAGTAAAAAGTTCTGGTACTGTAAATAATTTCTGCAGAGTATCTGCTAGGTCAAGTACGCAAACTTTGATGCTCTAAATAAAACAGTTTATAAATATGCCAGAATACTGGGCGTACTGTACTGTACTATTCATATTACTCCATAAACTGTTGTTACTTTTCAAGAAAACCATAAACTTAACTTTACATTTAAATGTAGGCCTATTTGAAAGTAGAATTAACATAGATTGAGTGCAGAATCTATATTTGTTTACAAAAGAACGCAGTTATCAGCTTTTGATACACCTGCCTTTAATGAAGTATTTGTTTATTAAACGGAGATGTGGACCTACAGCGACTAATTTATAACACCGCCAAGTTAAACAAAGATGAAATTAAAACTAATTTATTTATGGAAAAATCTAAATTTTTTTAGGTAATAAAGTTATTATGCCTCATTACAATTTAGTGTACAATTAAACATTGAAACAGAAGATGCAGCATGCGACATTGCAATATGTCAGAGTGCATTTCCCACAACTTGTTAACGCATCTTGAATGTTATGTTTACAGTTGTGTTACAACATGTCTACTTCACAAGTCATCCAATCAAAGAACATCATTTACATAATTGTTGATAATTCACGTGATCATCGTGATTTTCAAGTTAAAAACTGTTCAACTTCCGAACAGCCACTGTGAATACGGATTTAATTTCCAATAAACGAGGACATACTCCCTTCATTAGACGTGTTCACTGTACTATAAAATAATCACCTTGTTCGAGCACCAAACTGAGTGTCGCTAAGCGCTTGCTGAGCCATGCCAACTATCTCAGCATCCTTCCAAATGTGAACAACAAACGGATCCTGAGCAGTCTGTAGTAAAGACACTACGTTCTCGTTCAGAGGGTCCATGTTCTTCATCAACCATTTAGCCGCTGAGTAATCCACCTATAAGGCAAGAACTCAAGTTATATGATTTCATTTACAACTGTTAAAGTTGTTTCTAAACGAATTAAGTTGCACATTTTTGTGTAATTTATACTGTGATTGCACTTTTGTGATTTATAACTTTTATATTATACAAGATGTCCATGAACTATATTCCAAAACTTACGATACGGTTGTTAAGTTTGGATAAAAAAAAACATTAAGAATAAAATACCAAAACATGTTTTACAAAAAATAATAAGTTTTCCAGTAATACACCATTATGTTTTTTTACAAAAACCCGATATAACTTTGGTAGAATATATATTTTTATATTTTGCATACAGATTCTGTATGTAGCGGACTGAAAATAAAAACTTTACTTTGTATATTTACAAAGTGTTGGTGGCACAAAATATTTAAGTATTATTTTCAGTTAGAGATAAACTGTGAGTGAGTGTGTGTGTGTGTGTGTGTGTGTGTGCGTGTTTGTACATATTTTCAAGCAACTTTCACATGGTGGAATTTGTTTGGAACTCCATAGAGTTCTTTAAAACTGTAAAGTGGTAAATTATCATTGTATAATGCAAATCAAAAGAAAAAAATTTTTAATTGTAAAATTTGTCGCTGAAAGTTATAATATTTTTCGTATCAGAATAAATAACAAAATTTATAGTATAAAAATAAAATGCATACCTTTCCAGCGTAATGTATGATGGCAAAATCAGCGACTCCACGGAAATCTGTCTTGACGAACTTGGGGTGTTCACTGTGTGCCCCTTGCAGCTTCTCTACAAAAGACTTATCTGTCGCCTTAGGGAACCAACATTCCTCATCTAACAAAGCCATGACTCCCATTGGCTGAAAGTAAAAAAAGTAATTATCAGTGGTCACAGACAGCATACATAAGACACTAGTAAAAATGTAGTCAATAAGTTGTTTTTTTTAATGGCAAACAAAACAAAGATTTTATTTATTTTACGTTTTGTATTTATTTATTTTACTTCTGCAAGTCAAAAGATAACAAAGTAAGTAAAAAAAAACAGAAAACATAATTTTTAGGTACATGAACTACAAACACCCAATATCGGGTTAGGTTTATTTTTTTCTGATCTCATAATTTTCATTCGACTTACAGAAAAAACAGAAAACACGATTTTATTTGAATTTAAAAAAAGGAAACTTTTTTCTTTACAATTTTTTTGTGAATTTAATGGTTTTCAAGATATCTGTTAAATAATATGTACCCACAGACAGCATAATACAAACAGATGTTAGTAAAAATGTTTCATGAGTTCTCATAGACAGTATGCGCAAATTAAACAGTAAAAATTAATTCAGGTTCATTTTCGTTATGTCAATTGATTTCAATAAAATTTTAAATACTATTTTATGATAATGAAAATAGATTATCAAAAAAGTTTTTAGAAAGAAGTTGAATCTCTTTGTACTTTTTAAATGAATATTTCAAAATAAATGCCTACAGAAATAATTTTTTGGTCCAAGCTTGAATTAAATCAAACTAAAAATTGATAGTACGTTAAAACAACCCCCTAAAAACATTTTATACAAGTTATGATCAGTGCACATATAAATAATACATACACTGTGTCATATTTAAGCAACAATTTTATGATATAAAATTATATAAATAAAAACATTTTTAAATCAATTTTTAAAATGGAATAAAAAGTATAAAATAAATTCTCATAAATCCATCAATCTATCGAGATTTATAAACCTATACAGATTCATAATCACACACAGATTGTCTACAAATTTGTGACTGACTTTTTATAGATATGAGAATATTTATACAATTAAAAACAAAAAAACGTAGGTCGCTTATAATAGATAATTGTAGTTATCTAATTTTATGCACCCTAATCTAATTTTGAGAAAAAGAGACAGAATGTCGTTATCAGTTTGATCACGCTGAAATAATGGCCAAACAATTCCAGTAATAGTACCTATGGCACCGCTCAATATTTGCAAATAAGCCAATTTTTTTTTTTTTTTTTTGTCTGACTATTATGCACACTTGGGCTAATGCAGACGATGGGATGATTTATAGTGTATGAAAATGCCAAGCTCTCGCCGGGAATCGAAACCGGGTCCTCGGGGTGAAAGCCTAGTACGCTATCCACTAGGAAACCGAGGCGGCCAAATAAGCCAATATTATTGTACTGTCATCGAGTTTAGAGCTGTATACAACATTTCAAACCTCTAGCTCATCGGAAAGTTATTTTAAAATTGATTACAAAATTCCACCCGGACAAAACACAAAACTTAATAAAAACGTTATAAAAAAGAACAAAGTTATGACTGGTAGTAGAAATAAAGTATGTAAATAATTATTTTACTTATATATAAAATTATTTATTGAAAATATATAAATAATAATACTGTTTGGGTTATTTTTGTAATTCATTTTAGTAAACAAATTATTGTCACTTGTTTTGTGCTGCCACCTGGTGGTCAATCAGTGGAACTACACATTTATTTCTGGTTTGTATAGATCAGCAAATGAAAAACTCATTTATTATCAATTATTAAGGCCCAACTTTCATTATTTCGTAAAGTATCAATAATTTTTTTTTATAGAATGTAAAAAATTATTAACGAAAATGTAATCATTATTCTATTAAAAGAAAACTGTGCACGTGTAAAAATTAAATCTTATTTTTGTGGATATATAAAACACTATTTTATACAAAAACTATTTCTGACAGTGAGAGCTGAAATAACATTTGTGCGAGGCAGAGATACCTTGCAATACAAATTTGTTTACCTTATCAATAAGATCGATTGTAGGCTGAAGATCCAGACCGAAGTCAATAAACTTCCACTCGATGCCTTCCCTCTGGTATTCCTCCTGTTCCAAAATGAACATGGTGTGGTTGAAAAGTTGTTGCAATTTCTCGTTGGTGTAGTTTATGCAGAGTTGCTCAAACGAATTCAACTGTCGACAAAACAAATAAAACTTATTCAAAAACTTTACAACAGTAAATGCTCTTCTTGATACAATCAACAATTTTTTTTAGAAACAATTTGAAATAAACTCATTCTGACAATTACAACTAAAACAGAAAAATAAAATTTGCAGCCTTATAATTTTAAAATATTAAAAAGAATAACATCGCTATTTATCTTGCGAGTATAAACACACACCTCAAAGATTTCAAAACCAGCCATATCCAAGATGCCTATGAACGATGCTCCCTGTCGCTTTGTCCTGTCCAACGAGCGGTTAATACGATTCACTAACCACCTGAACATACGTTCGTAACAAGCTTTGGAAATTGCTTCCACAGCGAATTCGACCTGAAAATATTTACAAAAGTTTTATTAAGTTCATCTCATGTGATAATTGTTTTACCAATAAATAACCAGTTACACAATACCTGTTCCTTTGTTTGAGCTTTTGTTACGAAATCCCTGCCGACTTTAATCCTAGGCTTCAGGAAAGCTTTCGTCATCTCGGTGATACTGAGACCTAACAAGTGCGCCACTTTTTGGGCGACTGTGTTGTCAGGCAATGTCGCTTGGTCACTGTTCCTCTCCTGCTTGAACTGCATACTGCCAAACAGCATTACTGCGCTCACGATTCTAAAGATGGCTGCAACAAAAAGTAAAACAGGTATGGCTATTAATAAACTGTGAACGTAAGGAATATGCCGCACAAAGTAGACAGCAATAATTGACGAATGATTTAGTTGAGTTTACAGAACTGTAGGTAAAGTTACTGTCGCATCAATTGTATACAGAACAATTACAAAAAAAAAAAGTTAAAATGCAGAGATTTCACAGAGGTATTACTCTCTCTTTCAGGATACTTGTATCTCCTAGGAACGATGTATTTATAGCTAAATAAATTGAATTGAACTGAAAGAGATTTCTTGAATAGTTTGACAATTGTAATAAAAAAATGAAAAAAATATTTTAAGATAATGTACAAAGAGTGAATTCATACAAAATACAATATCTACCTGAATAATCTTCATTAGTCATCCCCATTATACTCATAGCTTTAACTGTCGATTGGAATTCTGCTCCATCATCTACACCGGGCACTGGTAGAGCACCATTTGACAGGAAAGGGTAGTTCTTAATGTCCTCGATGATGAATTCCTCTGTTTACAGAAATTAGCAAAGTTTAAGCAAAATCATATTTATAATTAAAAACACTATTATATGTTATAAACTAAATAATCTTTTTTTTAAACAAATTCACCATACACACATACACACACACACACACACACACACACACACACACACACACACACACACACACACACACAAACACACACACACACACACACACAAGTTGTGTTCAGAAAGTAACGAGAATTTTTAAATTATACGGGCTTGGAGAGTCCGATTGTCCACATTATGTTGGTATACATGCCCTTGAAGTATGATAAAACTTTCAGCTGTTTTCATTGTTGACTTTGTCTGTCACAGCCACTAAGGGTAGACGTGTTTTTATTGGCTCGGCGATTTTCATTTGTTAAAAGAAATGGATCAAAGAATTTTTGTTATCAAATTTTGTGTAACAAATTGTGTGAAATGTTAACAACAGCCTATGGTGAGTCTGCTATGAGTAAAACAAGAGTTGACGAGTGGTATAAGTGTTTCCAAATAGGCCGTGAAGACATTGAAGATGACAAACGTCCTGGACGTCCCAGCACATCAACAATCGATGAAAATGTGGAAAAAGTGAAAGAAGTGCTTATGAACAATCTCCGAATCACAATTAGAGAGGTCGCTGATGTTGGCATATCGATTGGATCATGTCAAGACATTGTTTCCAATGTTTTGTGTATGAAACACGTGGCAGCAAAATTTGTTCCAAAATTGCTCACACTTCATTGCTTGTTCGTGAATTTTTGGCCAAAAACAGTACTAACGATGCCCTAGCCTCCATATTCGCCAGGTATGGCTCCGTGTGACTTTGTCTTATTTTCAAAAATAAAGAGAACCTTAAAGGGCCGTCGTTTTACAGCCCTTTTAACATTAAAAGCGCATCGCTGAAAGAATTAAAGGCTATCTCAAAGATCGAGTTTGAGAAGTGTTTCGAGGATTGGAAGAAGTACTGGCACAAGTGCATTATCTCCAATGGGGAGTGTTTTGAAGGCGACAACACAATGTAGAAGAATAAATAAATATTTTTTTCAAAAAATTAAAATTCTCATTACTTTCTTAAAACACCTTTTATATATATATACAATATATATAACAATTATATATAACAATTAATTTATTTTTATTCCAACTTTTTTTTTAGTTTTATATTTTATATAAAGTTTAGAAGCTGTATTTGTAGGAATCACTCCGTGAATATAGTTCACGAGTTTGAATTTTATTAAAGCCTTAACTGAGATATTGCACAAGAAGCCGTATACAATACTAAAATACATTGTGGTGATCGAGGAGTCTACACAGCTGAAGAGTTCTCTGGACTATGACAGGTACAACATAAGCACTCAACTTGTGGAAACAATAAATAAAGCCAAGGACAACCCAGTCACAGTTGCACAAATTACTTTGGAGACTATAAACAACCTATACCCATCAGACGACTGGTTGCGAATATACACTGACGGATCTAAAATCAGAGGTGAAAAAGGGGCGAGAATATTCTGTGAGCATTTTTCTCACTATTTTGCATTAAGCTCGTACGCCACTGTTTTTGAGGCAGAGTTATTTGCAATCGATGAGGCATTGAGGCAAGTAATAACAAGGCCATGGTTGAATAATAACATAGTGATATTAGTTGACTCTAAATCGGCATTACAAGCAATTGCTGACAACACATCTGCAGGCTCTATGATAGAATCGATCCAGAAGAAATACAAAATAGTTAAACACATTACCAAGGAATTGGTTCTGCAGTGGATCCCATCACATGTAGGCATACAAGGGAATGAGCGGGCAGACAAGCTGGCCAAACAAGGAACCCTTATAGTGCAGAAACCAAAAAGAATGCTCACACTGGAGGCTAGGATTAGTGCACTGAAGCGAACATCTTATCTTGAATTTACAAACAAAGTCAAGGAAGACATAAAGAACAAGCCTTACGAGAATGTATTCGACTTGTATGGGAAGGTCAAGGATCTCCAGAGGAGGACATCTGTCGCGGTCTTTCGGCTGACAACTGGACACGACTGTCTGAATGAACACCTGAAGAAAATTAAGATATTAAACTATGACAACTGCACATTGTGTGAATGTCCAGACACCATCATGAACAAGGACCACCTCCTGGTCTGCAGAAAATTAGATGAAGAGAAGCAGAGAAGAGGAGACCTCCCTGGCCTCTACTGGGAAGCAAGATCAAAGATGGTGTGAGCCAGCGGAAGCCATTGGAAAACAACAACATACTAAAATACACCTGCATATATATCTATATCACTTTAAAGGAAAACAGTAATACTCTCTTTGCCAATTAATGGATGAAATCTTGTGTATTCTGAATACTTCAGAGGCATTAAAATAACTTAAACAATAAGAGAACTTACTCTTCTGTTCTGGCGTTGCTCCGGCCAAAAGCTGGTAGAATATATGAAACGTACGTTCATCTTTTGCCTGTCTGATTGCTCTAGACTTCTCCAGTAAGTATGTCTCAATGTTGGCACCTGCTATGTAACCAGATGCGTCGAAATTGATTCGTATAAATTTACCCTGCAACACATTATTTGAAGAAATCATTTTTAAATTTAATTGATGATTTGGTGCCGACTAAGAGAAATGAGAATAAAGTGAGAATACGGAAGGAGGAAAGAATAAAATATAGACCTGTACATAAAGATGGTGTGGATTTGTTTGGGTGACAAGGATAATAAAGGGAAGGATAATATAGATAGATTAAGCATATGCTGGAGGAGAAATATTCTGCGGATGTTACAGTTGTTGAGGGTAAACGAGCAAGGAAATAAAAAACACAAATGGATAAGTAATGTTAAATATATGAGAAGTAATTCTGAAAGAAGAGTGTGATCCATCGAGCTTAAGGCTTGACAAAAGGGGAAATGATGTTAATACTCTTAATTAAGAGCATTAATTAAAATTCCACTTCGGAAGCTTTTAATCACCAACAGATAGAACTAGAGGATCAGGATAGAGAAGGCCAAGGCTTGACTGCAGGCTGTAACAGTACAGTTATAAGGATAACTGTGAAAGTGACAGCAGGAACTGAGGCTGCATAGATAATTATTTATTCCGTTTTCTGGTCAGCTCTTCCCATCCAGGTTTATTGAGTTCAATAATTGTAATGCTTAAAAAGAATAATGTTTTCAGGAAAATAGAGCTGAACAAAAACACGCATTAAAATATCATTCAAAACTGGACGTTTTGCTCAAAATTCCGATACTAAAACCAGAACCAAGACCCTGGTCAATATATTTTTATTAGTAATTTGTTTATTCCTAGCAAGTTGTAACATATTAATATTAAATATGAAAAAGTGCTTCAGTATATTTGTTTAAATACTAGAACATTTTCGAAATCATATGTTCCTAAAAATTAAGTAGTACTTACAAAACGTGATGAGTTGTCGTTCTTGACTGTTTTTGCATTTCCAAACGCTTCAAGAATAGGATTCGCTTGTAGAAGCTGTTGTTCAAGTTCTCCCTGAAAGTATAGTATAAGTTAGTTTGGTGTACAAAAAATTGTTGAATCGTTTTATTACTTTTGAAGAAAAATAATGGGAACATGCGCACAGTGAGGACTCCTAACAGGTTCTCGAGATGAACTGTAAATTAAAAATTGTTGCATAGCCTTACTTTTTTTCAGAATGATTCAAATAAAAAATGGAAAAAGTGGATATCAACTTCTTAGGAAACATGCACACACACCATGACAACTATTTATATTAAATATAACACTACAAAAAACAATATTAATTATAGTTTACAATTTAAAAAAACTATTTTAACACTTCATAGTGTTAAAAAAATAAAAACGAATAAATATTGAATTTTTAATAATATTGAATAAATTACTAAAAAATTTATAATTTAGATATTGTAAGCCTATAACAATTATACCAAACACCTTGAAGCTTAACCGGGTACACAAGTTTGAGAATGCATCGGACAGTATAAAAGCATGTTAGAAGTTAAGCAATTTCACCAGTATTCAAATAATTTTAACGAGACTATAATTAACTGCTTGCTTGAAAGTTTCTAAATTCACTGTCAGCTAAAATTTATATATTTTTTTTAATATTCTATGTCTTGTGAGTAAAAGCAAGCATGAAACTATTTTTCCAAATTTAAATTCACAAGCCAACATGCATTAGTAAATCAAATACCTACCGCAAAACAAGGTGTAGCCTATTCGAATGAAAGCATGTAAAAGAAAGGGACAAATTAACATTAAACAAATTATAACTGAATTAAAAGGGAAACAATACCATGCTGTGGGATTGGCATTAACTATTTGTCACTGGTAAAAATGATTTGGTCAAATATACAAGTCAAATTGTATAAAAATATTTTAGGAACAATGGCGCCCATTAAAAATATTATAATTTTATAGGTTAAAAACACTCAGAGAAGAACACTTATTGTTGGAAATTCATGAGAAGACCCTGGTTTCTAAACTATGAGGTCTTTAAAAAATATGTCGAGAATAGAGAGGCTAGCGACTTGAATCCTGTTTTGTAATGAACTTCTGATCATGTGTGATGAATAACTGGAGTTAGTTTTTTTGACAAATTTCAAAACACTCTGTGCATGTTCAAATCATCACGCAAAACTGCATGTGCGGAATCCTTACTGATCCTAACCTCTTCGCCAACCGGTTTGTAGTCTTCGAAAGTACTGATGTGAGGACATTTTTGAATGACTGAACCATTCCTTAATTTGTGAAACCCTTAGCATCATCTCCAAACACCTGATTAACCTTGCAAATTGTTTTGCTCTGAGACTCACCAAGCTTTTCTCAAAATTTGATGCATCTTCGCTCGACTTGTTTAATCACGTCGACAGCAACAGAAAACCAACAAACACATGCATCTCAGCAAGCGGTGATTGATACACTACAGCGGAGATAAAATTCAAGCATACCCATTAAGCTGTCTCCTTCCACTGTTGCAAGTAGTGCCAACCTAACAGTACTATTTGGCGTGAAAAATTCGAAAGCTTCGTATTTAGCAGATATCGGTCTGCTGCTGTGTTGTATAAACATAAAACTTAATACACTGTGTGCTTTATTGGCACACTAAATGTCATACGTTTTAAGACTGATAGATCTTATAAATAAATAAGTTTTCCTCTCTCTCTTCATCATAAATGTTTTATATAAACCAATGAAGCTACTGTACTATCAGTTTAACATGTTTATAAAGAAAATATGATATCTAGGATCCCTTTTTGTACAGTAGTTACAATCTCTTGCTGTTACATGGAGGACTGGGATTCAATCTAGATTGAGCCGCCTCAGTGGCCTAGTTGATAGCGTACTAGGCTTTCACTCCGACCCGGGTTCGATTCCCGGCCAGGGCCTGGCATTTTCATACGCTATAAATCATCCCATCGTCTGCATTAGCACAAGTGTGCACAATAGTCGGACGTTAAACACAAAAAAATCAATCTAGATTGGACCTAAAAATTTTGTATTTTAAGATGATTAAAATCTATACATACTTTTCGCCAAAAAATAAAAAGAAATATCCCTCAGTTCGTAAAAAAACACAGATACTAGATATTTTCTTCTAGTTAGGATTAACACTGAAACACCAACTGCAGAATTATTTCATGCAATAAAATTTAGTCAGGTAATAGTTGAATGTCTTAAAACATACAAATAATTTTCAAGAGCTTGAGACAGTCACTGCCAGCGAAATTATGTGATAACACAAGCTGCAGTACACAATTTTAAATTGTTATGGCCAAAGGGTCTTCTCATGACTTGCCGACACAACCTGTTGTTTATAACCTAACTTTACGCAAGGAAGCAAGAAACTTTTGAAATTAAACCATTAAAATCTAGGACAATACAACGGACTTGATTGAAACAATGTTATACTCTTTCCCTTACTTCACTAGACATGCACGCTCATATAGCAAAGCATTGCCAGATGGTAGTTATGATTGAAAACTTCCCTTAGAACTTGTATGCAACATCCGTCCATTTTGAAAATAAAAATATACTTTAACTTTGTGAATTTACTTTGGACTAGCCATCATAGCGCCAAAGTCCAAACTCGGGACCATGAAATGATCACCAATCCTAACCTCAACAAGTTTTAAGAAGTTGTTACAAATTTTGTTGTGTATTAGAACTTTAACATTCGCAATTTTAGTCCGATTTGTTAATGTCTTGGGCAAAAATCAAGTGTTTCACAGTTCGTTAAAAATTTGTAACTTTTTTTAGCTTATTCTTGATTGAAAACAATCAGATTTCACCACAGTAATGTGTGTTAAATCCGTACAAAATAGTATTTTAAATGTTTCATGTAAAAAAAATTAATGCAGGTTTATAATGCTAAATAGTGAAATCAAATTTACCGAATAAAAAAATTTATATGACTTTTACAGAAGACATTTCAATCAAGTGATTCCATTGTAAATTACAATAAAGGCAGTTATTAAAATGTTTGTCCGTATATGTGAATTTTTTTAATTTCAGAATTCGCTTACATCACGTCAGCAAAATAGCTGCACACCATGAATGTTTCTGATGGAAATTTAACCTAAACCACTTAAGCATTAGAGGTTCGAGCTCGCACCTTCAGCATGCTAGTTATGAATTTTAGCATAAGACTAGGTTAGCGTTATATGCATAAGACTAGGTTAGACAGGTTATATCAAAAGATCTGGTTAACGGCAGGCCAATTGTATGGCATATGTGATACACATGCTGCAGGGAGAGCATGTAAACATGAGTCTCTTTGGTTTATACGTAGAGCATTAAAAACAATTTTCTACTTCTTAACGTAGTGACCATTGTTATTCTAATATGAAAGAACTGCAATGTGGCAGCTTTTTGACACTGATTAGACCGAGGTAATTAATTCATATAATAAAGTATTATATTTTAATTAGTGCTGCCACTCCTTAGTGTTTATGCAAATGAGGAAGTGAAAAATGTCGCAAGTGGGAGTGACGAGGCATGTACGCGATAAAACATAACAAGATGTCACTATTTCTGTTGTCTAACTTGTCAAAACATACCAACAGCGTATTCTTATGTAAACACTGTTAGGCCCACCGTAGGCACTTGGTGGATGGTAATATTTGATTTGCATACAAAAGATTTTTTTCTAATGAAGAATGTTTTTCAAAAGGGAAAAATGTGTTTGTACTTTCTATAAAAATTCTGTTTTACAACACCTGTTCTGAATATGTGTGGCCGATCTGTTTTTAGATCAGTTTTACTTATTTATTTTCTCTATAAGCTTTATCCTTTCCGGTAACAGCAATCCTCTGTCCTCGTTAGTCTAACTGGCATGAAGTATGGACATTGAGGAAAAAAATTACAGGACCATTTATAATTTTTAGAAATAAAATGTTTTAGAAAATTCTTAAGAAATCTTGGTGCAAAAGAATTTTAAAATCTGATTTTTCTGAATCAGCTTAGATGATTTAATTTAAATCTATCTTCACAAAGTCAGTATAAGGAAATTTAACTCATCTAAAATCTTAATGCCTACTTTACAATAAAATATAATGGACAGTGTGTGCGTGTGTGTGTGTGTGTGTATTAATTTATTTGATTGATTGAATGATTGATGTTTATAACATGACTCATCTCCTTCAATATTATAAAGATCAATTTACACCGCTTGCTCACGCAACTTTTGTAAGATAGCAGTTGCCGCCTTACCGCGATGGAGGTTGACTTGAACTACTCTCATCCTACTTAGGAGTAGAAATCACTCTGAAGACAACTCTAAAGAGGCCCATACACACTTTGTAGCCCACCTCTTTCATCGTCTTCAGCGATTCCATATATAACCAGTACCTGAGTCTTCCCCAGTTCTTCCGCCTTTTGATCAAAGACCCTCCATTGCTGAGCCTTAAACTATATTTTGGGCTTCCTCAACAATTGGCCTGGTAGAAGTTTACCCAGAAGATTCAGTATGCAGACCATCACCTTTGCCATCTGGAACACGAACCTTGCCAAAGTCACCCCTGTGAACACTACTTATAACAGGGACCCTTCCGTGAAAATTACGACAGGAACCTTGTTCTCAAACCACTCTATCTGAGCAGGTGATCTAAAAGCCCCATTCTCATAAAAAGAACTAAACCTGGATGCAGAGTCCTTATCTTCAAAGGATAGTACCTCGCCCAGAACGATCACCTGGATCAACTCTGCCTATTCTTAAGACAGAACCTCCAGAAAGTTAGTCACTATAGACCACCTTCACTGCCCCCAGAATATCTCCAGCTGGTAGCCCTCAAAATCTGGATTGTGATTATATTTAAGATCACATCAGCAGACACATATTATTGTGCTTGACTAGTATAAAGTGATGGCTGAAAAAGGTCACCCACTAAGCTACGTTGCCATTGAATATAAATACTATATGAAAGATATGTAGCGCTTGCTGCTGGTGGTGGCATCTTGCGGCAAAGTATTTAACTACAATTAAACCCCCAGTCCTTGCACCTTACAGCATTTGTAGGGCAGATAGTCCAATTCCTTTGATTTTAGGCCCTTATATCAAACATATTTTTTACACTGTGTGGTTGTTCTATTTTTATTCAATACGACTACACTACTGTACTCAATTGTAAAATCAAAAAAACAATTTTTACTTCATAATTATTCAATTGTGTTATTTTATTACCTTTAAGATAGACCTAAAATGCCTTGTTTTGATTTTTTTTTCCTTTTTTTCCTTAAGGTCAGTACTTTATTCCAATTAGTCTAATGAGGACGAGGGATTAGTGTTAATGGCAAAAGAAAACCTACAACCTTGAGGTGTACAAAAAATCATTGACACAGCACTGACCAGTCCTTTAAACATCGTAGACGTAATTAACAATTACGTTAGTTTTATTCGTTTCTTCAAATAATGTAGTCGTATAAATGTAGTTTATTCTAAATGTTTTTTTTTTTTATTAATTTGTGCAATTTTTATTGTTTACCTCACCATTTCAATCTATTTGTAGATTGTGTTATTTGCAGTGCATTTTCCACTCAATGACACAGATAATCGGGAATCAAGAATCTAATAGAGGTAATGTATTCTACAACACGTTTGTTATGCACAAATACTTCCTTCTATACAGTTAATATTTAAATAAATATAGTACCAAAAGTAATGTACTTTTACCTAACTTCATTATTGATTTTTTTTATACATCGCTCGGATATAACACCATTTTTGTGGTCCTTTTTTAATGACTTTATAATGAAGTTCAATTTATATATTTTTCTAATTATTCTAAACACGTTTAACACCAAGGTGTTTGAACTGACACATATAAAAAAACTATGAACTTTACCGTTTTTATTTGGGCTGTACACAACACCCTTTTGATGCTCAATATACACCAAATAAACTAGACCTAACCTATTCATAATGTACAAAGTATTAATACTTTTATATTACACAAAACTATACACACCTCTTCTAACAATTCAAAATATCAACAATAAATTAAGTATTGATCTAAGCACTACAGAAATTGTTATAGTTGTACTTACTACGATAAGAGCCGGACTAGGAGCCTGAACGATGCGATGAGGCGAGGCGAAGTGACATGCACAGTAGACAGAGGTACAGAGAAAGAAAAAAAACAGAACAAAATGCCATCAGCCACAATATACATCATGTACACATTAAACTGCTAAACTACAGAGTAAACAAAATAATAAGGAAGATGATACAACTGCTAGTGTTGGAATATTGGTTGGCGTTGATGGTCTCAATTATTATTTTGTCCGTTTATTGTTTATTTTGTCTGTCAACACGTTTTCTAATGATTCAGAGACATCATTAACTACATTTAATGTTACAGCTAATACTATTAATATTGGTTTTTGATGATTAGGATTATGACCTATTCTTCCCGTCAGTGGTCTATCAACTGGTCATCATAAAGGCAAACGCGGCGGTTTAAAACTATAGTTTCATCTTCAGGCCGCACAATTACACATTTAAAAATTCATCCTAAATTCGGTCGGCCAACAAAGTCAAACAAAACATTAAAACATTCCGGATCATAAAATTCGGTTTGGCCAAGCGCACGTCATTGTTATCAGTTACGTGCGCCTGTTATCATTCCCCAGAACATCCAATGAAAAACTTTCATTCACCATCAAATTAATGTAGCGCGCCCATCATTGATTATGATTTTAACAAAAGTGCGTCTGTGTTATCAGACCCTCAATGATGGAGACTCTGCAGTCCGGAATGTAACGACATACAAGTCGCGTGTGTAGCTTGGCCAAGCCGAATTTCATGATGAATATTTTAAATGTGTAATTGTGCTTAGTGTTTATGATGTATGTTTTAATGTTTTGTTTGACTTTGTGACGACCTCGACAGAGGGGATTTAACATTTTGTATGGCCTGAAGATGAAACTATAGTTTGAAACCGTGGTAGCCTTTATGAGGTGAGTTGATTGACCACTAACGGGAAGAATAGGTCATAAACCTAATCATTTGAATATGTGGTCCGGTGGCTAGGTTACAATAACGATATTGGTTTTTGTTTAATCAATTAATGAATCTTCCTCTCAACAAAAGCTGGGACACTCGGTTTGACATCGCCGCAGATGTTTTATCTTTGAGCAAGTTAAATTTTAAAAGAAAATAACCGATTATTATTTATCAGTAACAAAATGTTCACAAAAGTTTGTTTCTTTCCTTCCCCTCTACACCGGCAATAGAAGAAGAGGGAACATACCGAGCAGTGATAACACACTGGTAAATGTTTCCTTCAACTTTGACTTTGAAAAAGTATGCGATAAAGTTTTGGAAATTTAGTTTAAGGAAATCTAGTTTATGGAATTGAAAAAACATCTAAAAAAGATATAACATTTTTAAAAAAAGTTTAAAAAATATCAAGAAAATCAAAATTGAATTTTTTAAAAGAATCTATTAGTTTCACACACAAAAAGAAATAATGCAATTGTCAAAACAACTACGATATTTATGACATAAATTTATAAATTTTTGAGTCTATTGAGAGGTCAACGTTCCATGTTGAGACAAATACACAAGATTAAACTACATCTTTACATATAAGACAGTTCTAGCAAACACCAATCACCTCCAAGTACAACCTGCACACTCATAAGTGAAACCCACAATGTAGCAAGTAATTAGGAATTGAGCCATACAACTAAATAAGAAAAACTATTGATCATAATAATGAAACATATGGTAAACAAATGTTCCTTACGTCCTCTACGCAGTTACACAGACGTCAACACGTCTCTTTATTATTAGCAGATAGTGTTTAATCGTTGTAGCGCTGTTAAGTGATATTTTGCTCTCAATGTTGCGTTTAAACAAGTTATTTCTGAACCCATTTTACTTTAGAGTAATTCCAAGAAAACTCCAATCAGGACAAGTCTAGCGACCTAGATAACAATTGGCCACAGGAAAGAATTCTTTGTAACTAAAATTGTTTCTGTCCCGTTTTGTTGCGGCCGCTGATCAGTGCGATGAAACCGGTTCATTAGCTGTTCAGATTAAAACATGCTTCGTCTGAACAAGAAACGTTTTCCAGAATTTTTTGTTGCAAAAAAAAAAATTGTCACTGAATCGTTTTTATTGGTTTCTTGTAATTAAACCAACTTTTAAAATAAAATTATTGAAATAATTAGCAAATTTCGATCAGAACAACCATAGTAACAAAGGTTAAAGGCATGAATACATTAAAGGCATTCTAACATTCATGATTTCGACCTGATTTTGTTTAAAATTGCAAATCAGAAAACAATTTGGATAAATTTGATAACCGGCAAATAGAAGACATTAAACCGTTTGTAAAGAACTTTTATATATTCTTACAATATTCTGTACAATATACATACAATCTGCAGGGAAAGATTGTATTCGAAAATTGAAAAAAAACCATTTTTTACCACTTTAAAAACTGCAGTGTTCCAATAATTAAAAAATCATAACTTTTACCTTTCACATTATCGGAAATCTGACTTCACCATTAAGTCTTATGTCATAGAACCGTTGTATGCTGAAGTTATTTTAATTTTGCTGTATATTTTCGCAGATTGTCTTAGTGAATGGTTGTTCTGAAAGTGACCATACCATTTGCAGTTAATTCTTTATGACTGCGAAAGTCATAAAAAATTTATAAAAACTTTTAGTTGAGTCCACAGTCGAGGGAAAACATTTAAGCCTTCTTGGCACTTTAAAGACTACAACTTAAAATAACTCTGGAGAAAGACTCTGAATTGATAATCCTAAACAGTACACCTGTCGCTCATACACAAAATACAAGCAGATTACACGATAGTCGTGAATTTCCTATTCGCACAAGTAGCCAACACGCGGAGTAATTTTTTTTCATTTTAGAGGTTAAATGAATTCAGGGTTGTATAACTTTTCACTTACCCTTTAGAAACCAACTTTAGCAAGTTAATTTAGCATCTCTTCATCGTACTTTCAACCATGAATTAGGCTAATGCCTACTAATGAAACAGAATTAGTAAATTGTATTTTTTAACTTCCTCCAATTTTATTTGGGTTCAATACATCGTTCAGTCTTAAAATTTTCTAACTTTCCAACTATAGCATGCAAAAACAAAAAAGAAATGTGATAAATGAAATTCATTAAATTTTATTTAAAATAATAATTACAAAATTACTTTCCACTTATGATATGATAATAAACAGGTTATGAAATCACAATTCCCATGAGATATTTTTCAATTATGCACTAGTCTGCCAAGTTAGTCTATTTTTATTTAATTCTAAAATAATCAAGACATTCAGCTCAAAACGGCGGAAATGTTTTTCTTTTAAAGTAGAACTGTATGGAATTGCTATCAAATGCAAAATTCAGAATGCAGCATAAAAGATAAAACAATGATCATCTTTAAAAATGTACAAAACCATTATACAAAATTTCTCATATTTAATTTTACAAAAATTTCACTCAGACGTTACAAAAATGTTAAAACAATTGAAAATCTCTAATTTTTCAAAATCAGTCTTCACATTAGTTAGTTCTCAAAATTAGGTCAGTTAAGTGAACAAACCACACTCTAGACAAAAAAATGTACTGCACCAAAATACATAGAAAAAATGAACCTTAACCACTGTCTGTTCTGTGTAAATTTCTTCTTCTTTTTTAGTTGATTACTTCAAAACCAGATTTTTGTAGAATTAATTTAATGTTTGTACAATGGTCACCATATGTAACCATTTCTTTTAAACTGAGGAATAAATTTTAAGGAATAAACAATTTTTCAGTTTTTTGACAAGTGTCAAATCAAATTTTTCAATGAGAAAATGACACACAGGCACATTTTGTTTCAGCACTTATGAGGGTGGTCTGAAAAGTTTCCGACCTAACAAAGATACAAGACATTTTTGCAGAAATTTTTTTTTATTTTTCAACATAGTCTCCTTGTACCTCTATACACTTCTCCCAGCGATGCTCCCATCTCTGTAACCCGTCCAAATAGTATTCCGGCGTTTTTCTCTGCAAATTGTTCACGAAGGTGATTGCCTCTTCATTTGATGAAAATCTCTGTCCTCCGAGCGCAATTTTTAGATGAGGGAACAAAAAGAAGTCGCTTGGGGCTAGATCTGGTGAGTAAGGCGGATGGTCAAGCAGTTCAAACCATAATTTGTGGATTTTCGCCATGGCAACCGCTGAGGTGTGAGACGGTGTGTTGTCTTGGTGAAACAGGATTTTCTTTTTATGCAAATGTGGCAGTTTTTCCGCAAGTTCCGACTTCAGCTAGTCAAGTAATGATGCGTAGTATGCTCCTGTAATGGTTTTTCCTTTTTGAAGATAGTCGATTAAAATAACTCCATGACTATCCCAAAAAACAGTCGCCATCACTTTCCCAGCCGAAAAAAACAGTTTTTGCTTTTTTTGGAGCCGGTTCCCCCTTTGCAGTCCACTGTTTGGACCATATTTTTGTTTCAGGCGTATAATGGAGTATCCAAGTTTCATCTACAGTACTTAATCGGCGCCAAAACTGGGATTTATTGCGCCTAAACTGCGCCAACAGAGCATTGGAAATGTTCATTTGAACACATTTTTGGTCTAACGTGAGCAAATGCAGCACCCAACGCGCGGACAGCTTTCTCATGTCTAAATGTTGATTTAATATGTGACAAACACGTTCTTTTGACATGTTCATAACGTCTGCTAACTCTCTCACTTTAATTCAGTGGTCATCCAGCACTATTTGGTGAACTTTGGCGATGTTTTCGTCGGTAGTTGCAGTTTTTGGACGTCCCGAACGTTCATCGTCTCCCAATCTCTTACGGCCACGTTTAAATTCAGCTGCCCAAAATTTCACTGTGGTAAATGAGGTGCAGAGTCCCCATACACAGAATTCAACTCATCTTTGATTTGCGTTGGCGTATTGCCTTTCAAAAACAAATATTTAATGACAGCTCGATACTCGATTTTGTCCATTTTCATAAAAATACTCACATCAACCCACTCAAAACGACTGTTACATAACAACTGCGCGTCCAAAATGGATGAAACTTTTGTGAGTAACTGTCAACAGATGAACAACGAAATTCAAGTGCTGCTATCTTCATGTTGAGGTCGGAAACTTTTCAGACCACCCTCGTAGTATCACAAAATTTTACGCAAATTGTTAAAACCAATTTTAAAAAGTTTTTTTGCAAAAAGGAGCTTGTAAGTAATATTTTTTAATCGTAAAGAGATGTGGGGTAAACATGTTACAGAATATAAAGTATACACATTTCAAACTAAAAAAACTAAAATGTTACTAGTAGTAAGCAATAATCAGGAGGTCCCGATTAAAATTATGCAATATTCAATTAACAGGAACAGATAACAAAAGATAACATTATGAATTTCTATGAAATGCCGTTATCAATACTTAACTTTCCTTATTTTTCTGCTCAAAGTCCTAAAAATACTTTCATTATCATTAATAAGTTATTGAACAGTGCAGCCAAAGCCTACGTCGTTGAGTGATTAGGTGGGGCTTATTCACTGCAACCAAATAAACGGCACACTGAGGAAACGGGTTAAGCGCAAATATGAGCTGATCAGTGTGGTCTGGACGTCAGCTACTTGCAGGAGTGACAACAGAACTATGACTGACCTGAAATGTATTTAAATTTAGGAAGACCATTGACAGGAAGGAAAATTGATTAGTGAATTTTATAAAATCCATTTTCGGTTAATCCTAGCAGTGATCAACATGAGAACATACGATGGTGACATAATAAAACTGATGTTTGTAAATGTGTCTTGATGAGGATGGGAAAACAAAAATGACAATGAGTGTTGGGCATGCACCTATCTAGTCATGCCATCACAAATACTGATCAAGGAATAAACAACAAACATCAATCTTCCAACTTTAATAAATTTGTTTTGGCTTTGAACAATTATAACGTGTAAGTTACTGGATGTGCTATACGTACTCTAGCATGCTGTGTAAAATTTTAATTCTATTCTAATTAATCAGGTAATCTATAACAAGGTTTAATTAGAAAAAACAATAAATGAAACATAGCTTGCAAATTTACACTGGAGCTGCGTTATAAAAGTGCTGCACATTTCCCATTTAATTGACCCTGAATTGGATTACGATTGGTTTAAAAATTATTAAAAATCTGATTATCAATTTTGTCTTGTATTTACATGATGAGAATTTAAATTTTGTCTGTACTGTATACACTATCAAGTGTAACTAATGCACTTAGAGATTTGTTTCAGAAAAATTTGCACAATTTAGAAAAGTTAAAACAATTTTCCGTTCTGTATTACGTTTACCGAAACAAACAAGCTTAAAAATATCTTTTGAAATCTACAACAGATTGGAGAAAACTACCACCGTCATTTGCTGCATTCAGAAATCGCAACGACTTTGTTCAATTTGTGTCGCCAGTTTTAGACTTCAGAACTAGATGTGGCCTTACAATTAAGGCATCAATTTTATCATTAGCCTATCGGCTATAACCCTACAAAAAGCAGTATCGGCAAAACGAAACAAAATTTCAGCAAATTCAGCACAAAATATTTCAACCAGTATTCTAATCCCAGCAGACATCACTGAAGCAAATGAACGTACTGACTTGCAGCTTTAGACAAACTAGGCCTAGACTCATTCACCCGGCCTATGCTTTAGGGGCATAACAGACAAAGCAAGCAACACAAGGGAAGACAAAACACACAGATCTTACTTTGTCAAAATCGTGTTCTGTCTCCATCACTTGAGATCCACTCATCTGAACAAAACAGATTGTGTATTTAATACATCATTACTGTTGACAATATAATATAAACTAACCTAACCTTAGAAAATTAACACAGTATAATATTATTTACCCTAGTTAGCTAAAAAGTTATGCAACTATGATACCGCTACAGTTGGAGCTTAATCCAATATTTCATACTGGACAACTTTTTCTTTGTTATATTCACTTTGAGGTTAAATTATTTCTTAATTGCCCTATAGCGAAGTACACTCATATAATATGATAACATTTACATAAAGTAGATTAATAAACCTAAAACTATTCTTTCTTTCAGCATTGTGCAGACTATCAAAGTGGTAATTATTCTTTTCATAACGAAACAACTTATTTATATCATGAATAGGTTATTGCTATTACACAGCAATGACTTAACTGTTTTCGTCAACTCGTTTCAGAGTAATCTCGGTGTGCCTCCAGTATATTTAACTAAAACATCTTGATGTTCTACCACCAAAAAATGTTAAGATCATAAGAATTTCAAACTGCTTACTTTTTACATCAGCTGTTACATCAGCTGTTTATAACTTTGAGGTTATGTTAGCCATGTACTAGTGAATATGCCAAGTGCACGTAATCTCACCGATATATGTATATTTATTTCTAAATCTCATTTTATCTGATTCTATTTTGTTTAAAACAAAAGAAGTAAAGATCAAAGTAGGTTCAATTATAAATAAAAGCATAAGAATAAGAACCAACACCAAAACATGAAATACGCAAAAAGTGTTCTAAAACGCTTTTGCTGTTTTGTTGCTGAAATGTTGGAAAACAGTGAAACAGTTAATGGGAGAAAGGCAATAAGATACGGTCCTTGAAGACAGGCAATAATAGCAGAAGCTATAACAGATAAAAATATTTAATACAGAAAAGAAATTTCACATCAGTGGGATTCATTGGAACCAAAATATGTCAGATTAATTGATACTATTGCAATGTTTAACTTTATTCAGTGAATTTTATTCATTTATTTAACTTAATTTATTAGTGAAGTGCAGCAAAGAACACCTGTTCAACTTGTTAGAGAGATGTGCAGAGTTGCAAAGAAAGGTTAAACTAATATAATAATCGGGCTAACAAGAAATAGCATTCAGTCATGGATGACATAACATACTCGTAGTATGGACATGTTTAAAACAGATAGAGATGTGAATGGGAATCAGTAAGCATCAAAAGGTCCAATAAGATGAAATCACAACAAAAGCTGAATATTTCAAAGTATATATCAAGAGCCCATCCGTTATAGGCTTACAGTTTGTAGTCCATTAACTCTCTAACGTTAGCAACTTTAATACAAACTTGGTACACCAATTTTTTTGATAATACTCCGTACAACTTCATTACACGATAAACACTCATTTTCAATTAAATTAAATTTAAATACCAAAAATGCCAATTTATACGGATATTCTAAAAAAAGTATATGTAAACTGAGTTAAAAATTTTTCTAAAGATTTTAAGTTGGTGCCATTTTGAAATGCATGAGACTGAAATTGAAAAAGAACAATTTTTTCTCAATTGGCAAATTCCGGAATGTGACGTACACAAAGAAATTCAATTTATGCTGTGAGATAACGAGTACCAAGCACAGACGAGGCAATAAATTGGTCTACTTATCCAGATCAATGCAGTGTCAGATTAAGTCGTAAAGTTTGACCTCAATGACTCACTGATAAACCTTGTCTTTGTTTTGCAACTATTCAATTATTTTTATTTTCTTTAAGAAACAAAAAACCTATCCCGTTTTTATCCACGGATGTTTATGTATGCGTCTCTTAAAAACATAACAATATTAGTTTTAACACACTTTTAATTAAAAAAAAAAATACAGTTAAACTTTCTGAGTTTAAATTTACTAATGTCTGCAAAAGATTTAATACTATAATCATCCTTTAAACAGTCTGCTCAAACAAAAATAGTCATGGTTAGATAGGTTGATCCAGTCAGGAAATGTAGCATACTTCAACATCAATACAAAGGATACATGCAGACATATGTCCTCCAAGACTTGCTCTGTATGTTGTAACATACATGTTTTAATTTTTGTTTTTGTGTTTGGCAATAAGCCTATTAACAATTGAGCTTTTATCAAACTACCAAAACCGTGGTAGCCTTTATGAGGTGAGTGGACAGACCACTGACGGGAAGAATAGGTCATAATCCTAATTATTTGAATATGTGGTCCAGTGGCTATGTTACAATAATGAATTTTGTAGATCTGTATATGGAGATCCTTTGTGAAAATTCGCTGACCAACTGTTGTGTACAACAGCACGTTGACGTCTGCAGACTCACAGAAACAGTCGTGCACAGATTCGATATTCTGATCAGACTGGCTACAATGAGAGCTGGCTGATTCACAAGTTGTTTTGATAAATGCAACTGAACCCGTTGTCTCATAGATGCATTGTGAAGGCTCTTTGAAGCTTTGCAAAGTTTATGCATAACACTCGCTACGTTTGCAATGTGTTTTCACAACTAAACTCGTTTCATTGTAAAGTGTTTCATGATAACAACCTTCAAAAAATGCTGGTTAAGAAAGACAAAAAGAATGCAACAGTAGCTTGCGACTCATAACCAATGTTCTTATGCACCCTTTGGTACCACCTCGTTAAAAGAAGAACTTTATCAAGAAAGACCTGTGAAGCCTTGGGTAGCAAGCATTTAGAGGAAGAATGGTCAAACAATAACATCACTGATCGTTTAGACTGTAGGAGGATGAGATTACGGTTAACGATTTCTCATAGAAAATAGGGGCTCTAAAACATCAACAAATGATCTAGGAGTAAGTAATGCCAGATGAGTGACTATGCTGGAAGCAATAGACAGAAGAGTTTGGTGCAACACTGGCACAACCAAATATCTTTCTGTAGTCAAGGACTAATAATATCATGGAATTGTAATTCACACAAAAAGGATCACTTACTGATCTGCGAGGGCCTGGATAGAGGGAAGCAAGGACGAAGGGACTTTCTTGGATTGTATTGGGAGGCAAGATCCAAAATGGTGTGAACCAAAAGGAGCCATTGGAAGAAGAAGAAGAAGAATTTACACAAAAAGTATCACTTACTGATCTGCGAGGGCCTGGATAGAGGGAAGCAGGGATGAAGGGACTTTCCTGGATTGTATTGGGAGGCAAGATCCAAAATGGTGTGAACCAAAAGGAGCCATTGGAAGAAGAAGAAGAAGAAGAATTCACACAAAAAGTATCACTTACTGATCTGCGAGGGCCTGGATAGAGGGAAGCAGGGACGAAGGGCCTTTCCTGGATTGTATTGGGAGGCAAGATCCAAAATGGTGTGAACCAAAAGGAGCCATTGGAAGAAGAAGAAGAAGAATTCACACAAAAAGTAAACATATTACACCAAATGTTTTATTTAAAAAAATATGTTGGAAACCATTCACGAAGAAACTCGGCAAATTTTTGGAGACAATACAATTGTATTTTTTAGCATTAACTCAATCGATATATTTTAGTCATAACAGTACTGCAGTAAAAGTAGAAACAAAAGCATGGCCAGCTCATAATATAATATTTAACACAGAGTGTAAAGTGAATTGAAAATATAATCAGGGCAGAGGTCATACACTTCCTTGTAGTAACATGACAAAGATAACCTCAATGATAATTGTGCTAACAGTGAACTTCAAAAACACCGCATAATTTTCATAAGCGAACTAGATGCAGAAAACAAATGCAAAACTAATTAAAACATCTTCCTCGTTACATTTGCTCTTTCTTAACCTTTACTGTTGCTATTACTAGTTGCAATTTTCTCAGGTTAGTTTTAACTTCTGACGTATTTTTTTCACTAATTAAACATACCGAGAAGTCGGGTCAAACAACATTGAACATTGGCGTCCTGTATTGAGGCTAGGTCTATTGATGAAAGAATGTTATTGTTATCATCGGGAGCCAATTAGACTCCAGCTGTTTGGCATTAAGCAATGCAATGGATGCCTTTTACTTTGTTTAGGGTCACCAGTGGCTGGAAACAGCTGATATTATTACAAAAGAAACCTGTTTATAAAACTGTCAAGCAGCCTAAAAAATATTTTGTTTTATTTCGAGTAGATAATGTTTTCTGCACTTTGTGTGTTGCATGCTATCATAAATATGGTACATTAGAAAATTTCAGACTTTAAAATAAATCCAATGTCACTGAATAACTAAATCTTAAACTTACTCCAAAGCTGGTAAAATATGATATATTCAACGAAGTACTTATTGCACATCGGTTTTAAGCAAATGAAAACACATTGCAAATATACCTTAAGTAATTTTATTTATTCATTAAAGGAAGTGTAGTTTGGTGATTGCAAAAAAAACGATTTTAAAATTTTAACTGACCTATACATTATTTGTTCAAAGTCAAAAACGTTTTAAATTTCTTTTTGGTGGAAAAACTTTGAAAAACCAGATTTTCTCAAAATCAGCTCTAAACGACTTTGACCTTGTAATCCATGATAGCCAAACAAAACTTATGCATCACTATATCCCCAATATGTTCATTACAGCAGTTATACAACACATTTAAATAAATTAAATTCATTAACCAAGTACTGCAAGTCAAAAAAAAAATTTTTTTTAACCACCAGAAGGTTTATTTTTCCTTTTTCGATTTACTTTCAAAGAATAATTTTTTTTAATTTCAAATTTGTTACACTGACTTTATAAATCTTCATATGACTATTTCGTGCAACTACCTATTGGCTGGTAAATTTGGCTAATTTCCGGTTTTTTCCATTTTGCATCATATACTTTTTGTGTTCAGAAATCCTTGTTTACAAATTTCTAAAATAGTTTTTTAAGTTGTTTTTTTTTTAATATCTTAAGTAATTTTGAAATAAAAATAAAGAAAAAAAATGTAATATTTCAAAAACAACAATATTTAGGAATTTCTTTATTAACTTTATATAATCATTTAATTCCAATTTGCAATGTTCAACACAGTTAAGTTGGTAACACTGTTATTTTGACTTTTCACCACTGCCTGGAAAATATTCTTCTTCAAACAAGTAGAGCAACATCCTTGGCTTTCTCCAAAAGAGTGTAATGCAGATAAAAATTCTAAAAATTCATCAAAGAATTAAGTGTTGTGTGTGTTTTACAATTTTTCCAAAATGACCGTTCTGATATCTGATAGTTCCATGATTCTGTCATTAATGAAATCGTTACCATACACTTGCCTCATTCTACAATGAATTTCTGTTGCATTATTCACTTCTGTTTGTAGAAATCAAAAATCACACAAAAAAATATCTAGAGCAGTGATTGGGAGCCAGAAAACAGTGCTACCAACCACTCTACTGGGATACTTCTGTTCTGTATTGCTGATAGGAATATTCTTTTTTAAAAAATGTTAAATATTTATGCATCATGAAGTATCAATCAAAATTTTTGTAGTACAAAAAAGCTCAGTTTTTTTTTAAAAAAACGAATATGGTCTGCTGTAGATGCTTATTGTTTAAAGAACATTCTTGTGGACATTTATAAATGCACAAGGTCTCATCAATTTCTAAATATTAGTTATCAATTGGTCTAAATTATTATAAACAATCCTACATAGTAACCAGTTCAATAAAGAAGGGGTTTTGTTACGGTATCAAATATCAAAACACGCTTAAAGCTCTTATAAATCAAAACCCTATAACAGCAAGCGGCTGTCAGCGGGCATCTAATTGATGAAATAAAAATCGTGCCAGGTTAGGTTAGTGTTGTCCCTATATGGGCAAGTTAGCTACAGAGCCTTGTAAGGCATCTTGTCCAGTAACTGGGTCAAAGGAGAGGATTGTGACATTCGCGCAACACATGTGCGACCAGCTGGACGACCCAATGCAAATTTGTTGCAAAGTGGCAATATCAATCTAAACGTGCGGAATATAATTTATAGGCTGTCAAGGTTAGGTAAATGAAATTGTTTTAGCTTTGTGTTTAACACACAAATTAATTATGTATGTATAAAAGAACACATTATCACTTGAATACCTTATTCAGTTTACTTCTTGCGACTTCATAATGACACAGATATTCTAAAATATTACTTCTTTAATTTTTTTAATGGATAAAAACAATCTGTCACAAAAAATGTATTATTAATTAGTTTATACATTACACAATTTCATAAACCATCATAAATTCAACTACTTTTTTTGATAAAAAAACTTTTTTTTGTTTTGTATAATTAGGCAAACTGACTGTTTTTTTTTTAATCAGTTGATAACATACTTCTAAAAGTCTGAACGGTTGTAACTGAAGATTAACTAACTGTGATTTTCAAGTAACAACTAGGATCAAGACAGAAATAAAATTGGTGCAACAGTACAAGCAAATTATATTATTTAATAAAAATTTCTTGAAACATGTGTGAACAAAATCTTTTACCATATTTTAAGGAAATAAAACACACACACACACACACACACACACCTTTCTTCAGAAAAACATAAAATGTATAATTATAAATGAGCGAAATAAATATTAAATTCTCAGAATGTAGATAAAGTGAAACCTTTTAAATTAAATCTGAAATTGAAGTAGAAAAACCTTACAATTTCTTATTCTTATAAAAAAAATTCTTAACAGATATTTTCCCAATTTACTTATGAACAAAATTGCTAACATTTAAATATTTACTAACGTTTTAAACTTACTTTTATTTTATTAATACCATATGTTATCATCGTTATACATTATGAAAAAAATTCAAACAAAATTACACGCCTTACATAATTTATTAGTGACGGAAATACTTTAAAACCAAATATATTTCATTTATGTTTTTAAGGCTTCATAAGCGAGACAAAAATGTTATTTAAATTGTTAAAAAAAATTAGGTTAAAATTTGTGTTTTTAACATTTTTTTTCAAACTAAACCACGAAATAAGTTAAGCAGTCAAAATTAAAATACTAGTATTTTGAAATATCATTTTCAATTACATAGCAATTAAAATTACAGCAATTTTAGACAAAAAATGATGTCTGTATACATTATTATCGATTGCAAGAGAATTAGTTGATTCATTGTTACACAGAAGTCAAAAGATTGAAATAAACTTTATCTCAGCCTAATTTCATAACAAACAAGCATGCACACAGTTATGAAGATACTATTTTAGATGATGAATGGTTGCTACTAATTACAGGGTGAGTCAGAACACTTACACCACCTGTGTGATAAACATAGAAATCTAGTTTAGAGAGTTTCAGCTGAGTAGAATCTACTGAAGTAAAGGAGTGTTGCAGTTAAAGAGTCCTTTTTATATTCTTCTTCTTTTCTGCTAGGATTATTATCACAATGTTCAGTATAATGATTTGCCTTCTCTAGCTTCGTTAATTCTACTTTCGTTGACGCGTTTCGGAGTACCACCATCTTCAAAAACTATATCTATACTCATTTCGGAGTATAGATACGAGGAGGTTCTCCGAAAAACACGTCAACGAAAGTAGAATTGACGAAGCTAAGGAATGCAGATCATTATACTGAACATAGTCTTTTCTTACTTCATTGAACATACTTAATGAAACATACGGAAAAGTAGTTTTATGTGTTAAAAAAATAAACACAATGTTCTTTTTTTTAACATCTGTCCATACGTATGCTCATTTATTATCTGATTATATGGTTTGAATGATTTTGTACAAATTTGAAGAGTGGGTATAAAAGTAATAGTTATCAATCTAAAAGACAATAATGCATGTTCACTAGGAAGACACCAGAATGCACGAATCTTAAAATAAAAGGATATAACATTGACGATTTCGGACAATTTAGATATTTAAAATAGATACCACACCTCACTGTATTAGTTAAGACATATGTATTGTAGAATGTTCAGTACTTTATCTTACATTTCAATTCAAGTAGATGTTTTTTTTGTGTTTAACGTCTAATTATTGTGCACACTTGGCCTAATGCAGACGATGGGATGATTTTATAGCGTATGAAAATGCCAAGCCCTGGCCGGGAATCAAACCTGGGTCCTCAGGGTGAAAGCCCAGTATGCTATCAACTAGGCCACAGAGGCGGATCAATTCAAATGGAATGTTACAATTTGGTCCACACTGAACTTTCTGGGGTAAAAATTTGTGCAACTAGGCCACCGAGGCGGCTCAATTCAAATGGAATGTTACAATTTGGTCCATACTGAACTTTCTGGGGTAAAAATTTGTGCAACTAGGCCACCGAGGCGGCTCAATTCAAATGGAATGTTACCCTTTGGTCCATACTGAACTTTCTGGGGTAAAATTTTAGCAACTAGGCCACCGAGGCGGCTCAATTCAAATGGAATGTTACCCTTTGGTCCATACTGAACTTTCTGGGGTAAAAATTTGTGCAACTAGGCCACCGAGGCGGCTCAATTCAAATGGAATGTTACACTTTGGTCCATACTGAACTTTCTGGGGTAAAAATTTGTGCAACTAGGCCACCGAGGTGGCTCAATTCAAATGGAATGTTACACTTTGGTCCATACTGAACTTTCTGGGGTAAAAATTTGTGCAACTAGGCCACCGAGGCGGCTCAATTCAAATGGAATGTTACACTTTGGTCCATACTGAACTTTCTGGGGTCAAAATTTGTGAACTTGCAAACATCTGCGTGGAACGTACTAAGTTCATAAATACGGTAAAATACCGTTACAAATTCCCAACACGGTACGTACATTTCTTTAACAAGTCTATGCACGCGAAACTGTCACGTAATGTACCACACCAGCTGTTCCATTCATTCCCGCCTGTCACACCTGTCATCAATTCGCACAGAATCCTAATCAATCCGTAGATGAATACCTTATTAAGTGTAAGATTTCAAAACCTTCACGAACTACACCATATTAAGTGCAACACAACGAACCTAACACCAAAGCCATGTATATAAAAGGCATTGATTGAGACATGTTAGTTAATGAGCCTAAGCAACGAATAGAAACTTGTCGATACTAAAACTCCTCCATGACTCTTACGTGTCACCGAGCTTTCTAAGTCAGTCAAAACATGTACATCGATTTTATCAGTTTGCCTTATACGCAGAACTTTTGCAAACATGTTTCTTTTAGGACTTTCTCTTTTCCTAAATTTGTAAGGTTGGTCGACTGGAACTAGTCAATAAAAACATTCGCGTTTAATATTAAATTGTCGGATAATTGCGGAATTTAGAATATTTTCTTGAGAAAGCTTTACTTCTGCCCAGTACTGAAAGTATTTTGGAAAGTTGAAAAAGAAACAAGGCTGTTGTAAGAAACCAACAGTTATGGAATTAAATATCATAAAAGTTTACTTGTATGGAAACCTGCACACCATTTTAAGAGCTGAGAAAATTGGTTCCATATATTTTTTTCAAATACTACTTGTAAAATACTTGTGTAAAAAATATTTAAACATTCTGTTCTACGTTGTCATACACATTTCTGACCAAAAAGGAGCTCAAAAAACTTCTTTCTTGGAGCAAAGCTTGAAACGTTAGCTTTGGTGAGGAATTAATTAGACAAAAAAGTCTGCCAAGCAGAAGAATATAATGGAAATATTGAACGAATGAGGAAACAAATTTCATTTCGCTTTTTTTTATTGTTCATAAATTTTTTTAAATTTATGAGCATAAATTACCAATTTGAATATTAAAAATTCACTCAAATTAAGAAATTTAATTTGATAGTAGTCGGTGTTCATTTTCATATGTTCAATGTACTTTCAAAGTTTAAAATTTCAAAAAATGTTAAGATAAAGAAAAATACTTTTGTAAATTCATCTCCATCATTCAAACAGCCAGGCATTACAATTATTATTTATACTTTATACTGATCAGTTTAAAAATGCATTCATACAGTTAAACAATTGTTTAAAAACCCGACTGATCAATTGGGTTGAGTTATCTGACATTTTAAACTTATCAAATTCCCAGAAGCGTAATCTTGCGAGTTCGTGGGAAAGATATTTTTGACAGAACACACTGAACTGTTTTAACCTTATGGCAGCGTTTTATCTGAGTATTTTGATGTGAAGATTAAACTTATTTTTTTTTAATAAGCTATAGTTAACAATACAAGCCGCTATCGGTGGCCTAGTTGATAGCATACTAGGCTTTCACCCCGAGGACCTGGGTTCGATTCCCGGCCAGGGCTTGGCATTTTTATATTCTATAAATCATCCCATCGTCTGCATTAGCCCATGTGTGCACAAATAGTCGAACGTTAAAAAAAAAAAAAAAAAAAACATCCGGTTACATTTTAGACTAGATCGTCCACAATTTCATTTCGCCATACCATTTTTTTATATCTTGTAAGGAATTTAACATTATATTAAACTATTTAATCAGCACAAATCCTTTCCACTATTTTTTCAAAATCTCAAATCCGAGCCTATGCCTAAATCAAATTATTCAGTAAAACTACATATCACAAATTATTGCATTGACATTGACATTAAAGGTTAAACAGAATTGTTTTTATTACAAACTAAACTGTTAATCCAGCTGGTATCTTTTTATTGTGCTAGGTGCAAGGAATTTAAAAGGCAGAAGATATTGTCGATAAAGTTTCCTCATTTTGTCATTCAATCATTATCATTTAATACTGGGATGAAAGTATACAAGCATTAACAAGTTTTGACAAATGTCGCTTGTTTATCTTATCAACTACTTGCATTCGCGATTGATTACCACGTTGCCACCATAATGTGTCCAATCAACGATGCAAAATCTCGTTGCAAATTCTTTTCTCAAAGCAAATGAATGAAGCAATCAGTTAACTTGTAAAAATGTCAAAGAATTTTTTTTTTTGTTTTTAAACTGTCATACGAAAATTCAACAAGCTTATAAAAAATTCATTTTTTATTTATTTTTGTTTCATACTACACACAGTATCAAAGATGTATGTATGATATGGTCATCATACCATAGTTATTTTGAATTTTGATTTTTAAAACTTTACTTTTCGAATAATATAAGTGCAGCCTAAGGTCCTTTGTGTCTCTTTGAATTAACATATTTCCAACACGTAAATTGTAAATTCATTCCTTTTTTTTAAATTTGCTGTTTTTTAAAAAAGTCTGACCTCAAAACTTATACAAAATACACGGGTTACAAATTTATTTTTCAAAATAGAAAGGATAAAAAAGTATTACAAAATAATTTTCACGATTTACGTCATTTAAGAAGTAGCGAGTGATTTACAAAATAATCAAAACACTTGACGACTTCACAATAATTCCATTAAATTGTTAAATTCTAAACAATTATAAAATAGTACTTAAAAAAAGTATAAAGCCAAAACTGCTTTTTTTTAGTCTTTTAAGGGGCCTAGTTTCTAAAAGATTAGATTTACAAAAGTTAAGAACAAAAATGTTTCAAAAATTACACTTAAAATTTGAAAACACCATAAATTATTAAAGTACTCCTTCAGAAATTTTAAAGTTGGCAGATGTATTGGAAAATAAAGAACAAATTCCAATTTCATATATTTTATAGTTTTTTAAAAAGGAAGTGAAGTTTTCTATAAATTTTGTAGTTTCAGAGATCACAATGTTGACCCAATTATAATGAACACCATCATATTATTTTGATTATCAAATACTATAATACTGCTACACTAAATAAAATAAGGTAAAAAAATATATATGTTTTGAAATAATTGTATTTTAAAACATCAGAATAAAAAATGATATGTGAATACGTCTAATTTATTGCATCACAAGCAGCGATAAAGAAACAGGCTGTGATACTACCACTTTGATTATTGATGTGCCAAACTGGCCCTAACAGAGTGAAGTTCTCTCACATCCAAGCTAAACTATGTTTGTCCTAGTTTGTCTATCAAAGCATCATATCTTCTATTCAACAAATGATGTTCTTGTCACATCCAAGCTAAACTATTTTTGTCCTGGTTTTTATATCGAAACATCATATCTTATATTCAACAAGTGATGTTCTCGTCACATCCAAGCTAAACTATGTTTGTGTTGGTTTCTATATCGAAGCATCATATCTTCTATATAACAAGTGATGTTCTCGTTACATCCAAGCTAAACTATGTTTGTCCTGGTTTGTCTATCGAAGCATCATATCTTCTATACAACAAGTGATGTTCTCGTTACATCCAAGCTAAACTATGTTTGTCCCGGTTTGTCTATTGAAGCATCAAATCTTCTATTTAATGATTGATGTTCTCATCACATCTAAGCTAAACTAAGTTTATCCCGGTTTGTCTATCAAAGCATCATATCTTCTATACAACAAGTGATGTTCTTGTCACATCTAAGCTAAACTATGTTTGTCCCAGTTTGTCTATTGAATCATCATATCTTCTATACAAGTGATGTTCTTGTCACATCCAAGCTAAACTATGTTTGTCCCAGTTTGTCTATCGAAGCATCATATTTTCTATTTAATGACTGATGTTCTCATCACATCCAAGGTAAACTATGTTTGTCCTTGTTTGTCTATTGAATCATCATATCTTCTATACAACAAGTGATGTTCTCGTCACATTCACGCTAAACTATGTTTGTCCCAGTTTATCTATCAAAGCATCATATCTTTTATACAACAAGTGATGTTCTCGTCACATCCACGCTAAACTATGTTTGTCCTAGATTGTCTATCAAAACATCATATCTTCCATACAACAAGTGATGTTCTCATCACATCCAAGCTAACTATGTTTGTCCTAGTTTGTCTAATAAAGCATCACATCTTCTATACAAGTGATGTTCTCGTCAAATCCAATCAAAACTATCTTTGTCCTGGTTTGTCTATTTTTAGCACAAATCATTGTAACTTCTTCAAATATTTTATCAAGCCTACGTTCTGCACACCATTCATACAACTGTATTTCCGTTGCACAAAGAATGCAACTCAGAACGGATACAACTGTTATCGCCCAGTTTAATTGAACAGGCCAGAATAAACACAGCTGGGCAGGATATACGAATAAATGTCTTAGTATTACACTTACAAAAAGTATTGCGAGAGATTAATGAACTTACTGGAACATAATCTTTTGTTTAGAATATGGAAGGATTTGTCAACACAGAAAAAGTAAAAGTAAGTATATATCCATCATGAAGCTTCTGAAAATATTGTATTTAATTCATCACAAGTCATTTTTTGTCAATAGCATAACCAACGATAATTTTATTGATACACTTATTTTTCTGACTAGTATAATGGGAAAAAATTTGGAAGGCTCAGAAATGAACTGACTAGCAATAATTGTATCATAATTAAAAATTTTGACCGACTGGCATCAATAATTGTATGCTGTATGATAACCATAATAAAAGTTGCTTGGTTAGTTTTTTACTTCAAATAAAATAATTTTAATAATTGAACTGCACATATAATACACAAACTCACATTACTCATAAACCACAGTTATAACTAACATTATAGTTTTCTAATTTTACTTTTCATTTACCAACTTTGAAAATAATATGTTTATAACCTGTACATATTTCAAACGTTGGTACTGTTATTCTGCATAACTTCTTCACTTAGAAACAGAGTTTGAGATAAATAACCAAATTGTTTCAATAAATGCGAACCATTAACCAAAATATTCTCTACAATTTGTCACATAACATTTTTTCTTAATCGATCGACACGTTCGTATTTATTTTTAATAAACTTTAAAACATTTACATTAAAAGAACTGCAAAATTAAAATCTGGGATCAGTTAAAATAAACGGATATTTAAATTACCTAACGAGATTCCAATTAATTGTTCTTTAATATTGTTTATCTTAGATAACAAAATTTACTGATAAGGTATAACGAGGTAAGTAGGTCTACTTAACCTGTCAAAGAGTGTTATCTGAAGCAAATGAATTGTATATTTCACATGTGAGAAAACTATAAAAGTGAAATAAGCCTAAGTTGCCAGTTTTTTTGCAAATAAAAAAAGCAAAGTTAATATTACAACCATTAATTTCAACTAACCTTAAATATTACAACAAATTTAAAAGCACATCCCTGACGCAACGTAACTGTTTATTCCATCGTCCAATTAACTCTAACACTAATCAAACCTATTTAAACAAAAACTAGCAGAAATCAACCGTAATTTAACACAAATCAACCCTATTTAAACAAAAACTAGCGAAAATTATCCCTAATTTTATCCGTTTCCGATATTTCTTTCTTTTTTTTTTAATTTATTCACAAATATTGACTGTACTTAAAAATTTGGTATAACCAATACGATTCTACTGTTTATTAAAAAATAAAGGCCCATATTGACCAACATTTATAAATGAACAAATCTACAATTTGTCAGAATCTATAGATTGTTTAAAAAGTTGTTTA
>CM040186.1:11609331-11646831 GCA_022606455.1 Callitettix versicolor | reverse complement strand
GGTTGGTACCACTGAAAAGACTACACCTTTTCACATGAATTCATTGGTTTTTTTACTTTTATACCTGTAGTTTTTTTATACATTTACTATTCGAAAATTGGAGTTCGAACGTTTCTCAAATAACATGTGTGAAAATTAATTCTGTTTGTTTGTAATCTGGTTTATTGTAATAAAATCAATAAGAAATACACTTTAAAAATACGTTTCTTTCTTTAAATGGTGGTAAATTTAAACTTTCAGAATTGGTTATTTTCTACAAAATATCCCAAGCAATAAATTATATTCCAAATGGTTTAGGTTGGTACCACTGAAAAGACTACACCTTTCACATGAATTCGTTTTTTTTTACTTTTATATCTGTAGTTTTTTTATACATTTACTATTCGAAAATTGGAGTTCGAACGTTTCTCAAATAACATGTGTGAAAATTAATTCTGTTTGTTTGTAATCTGGTTTATTGTAATAAAATCAATAAGAAATACACTTTAAAAATACGTTTCTTTCTTTAAATGGTGGTAAATTTAAACTTTCAGAATTGGTTATTTTCTACAAAATATCCCAAGCAATAAATTATATTCCAAATGGTTTAGGTTGGTACCACTGAAAAGACTACACCTTTCACATGAATTCGTTTTTTTTTTACTTTTATATCTGTAGTTTTTTTATACATTTACTATTCGAAAATTGGAGTTCGAACGTTTCTCAAATAACATGTGTGAAAATTAATTCTGTTTGTTTGTAATCTGGTTTATTGTAATAAAATCAATAAGAAATACACTTTAAAAATACGTTTCTTTCTTTAAATGGTGGTAAATTTAAACTTTCAGAATTGGTTATTTTCTACAAAATATCCCAGGTGATAAATTACATTCTAAAGGGTTTAGGTTGGTACCACTGAAAAGACTACACCTTTCACACGAATTCATTAGTGTTTTTACTTTTATACCTGTAGTTTTTTATACATTCTATGGTTTACAATTTGATTAAAGAACAGTGAATTGTGATACCTACAGGATTCTGAATTTCTCAGCTGTTGTAAACCGAAGAATGAACATTTTTAATCTGTGCTATAGAGGAAATCTCACCTTTTCAAAATATAAAAATTTTCAACCTTTTGTTATTCACCATTCAAAACATATTCCTTTTTTTAAAGAACATAAAAATTGATGAATAGATACAAAACTAAACATTTTATGGTAAGTAAATATTTATATAAACACTTATCATAGAACTGGTCCTAAATTTTATTCAATTTCTCCTGCTTGTGTGCATTTGTATTTAATTTAATGTTTAGTAATAACCTATCAGAGTAAAGTGATATTCTAAAATTTGAAATTTTCCTTATTTTAATACAATTATTTTAGTACAATTAAACAGTGGTGGGGCAGAAAACACCAAACTGTTAAAAAAACTGCTTTTCTATAAACGACAAACAAAATGCTTTTTCAAACGGAAACAAGCAGTTTGATTTAGACTGGTTTATGAATTGTTAAACAAGGAACGGACTGTTTTATTCGAACGTTGCCACAAGCGCTAAAACTGTTTTCCTGCTGTTTGCCTGCTAACTGCTTTTCTTCTACCTGCTTTTATGCTTTTTCCCTTTATTCCAAAGTTGCTTGTTGCTTGTAGTGAAGTAAGAACTGTTTGGTCAATGCCAACGTTAATCTATATTTTGTTGCGAGTTGTAGTAACAACCTATCACATTTTGTAGATACAGAGGCTAATTTTATTTAAACATATTTTTTATATTCATTATCAATCGTCAATATTTCTTAATCGACTAAAAATATTCTAAATCGTTTGCATTTTGGTAAATATGCAAAGGACTATTTAATTTTTAAGCAAAAAAAAAAGAATGCTTCTATTAGAAATTCATTGCATTTTGTAAACATAAAATGGCATATACAATTATTACGTTTTGATAATGTAATTTAATTATTACTACACTTGTAAGGATTATTTTTATTCTTTCTAAATGCTTTATACCCAAAAACAGTTAAGGACACGGTGGCAGTGGGAATGAAAAAGTTTAGAAAACTGAACGTATGTGCTTTATGTTTTAGCTGCTAATACAACTTTGAGTTTCAGTTTTCTAAACCTGTTTTTTCCCAACTGTTTTAAAAAGCAGCTTTTTTTCCTCAACAAACAGTTTGTTGACGTTTTGTAAAAATAGCAGAAACGCCCACCTCTACAATTAAAGCACTACTGGTTGCAATGCCTTATGCTGTGTGGTTACACTAATTAGACGGTGTTATTAATAATCAGGTACTTGTAATCTAAGCGCTTTTGTTTTTTACCACATCATACATTATGCAATTATCTGAAGAGATAATGTCCACTCTTCCTGTGTACCCACATACATGCAATCGTGAATAATATTATAAATTGTTGTTAGCAAATTTTATAATATAAATGTTTAAGAAGCTGCTGAACCTAAATCATTTGATGTGACCTTGTGAGATGTTCATTTAAAAATAAGGGTAGGTGAAAATTTTAAATGCACACAAAAAAAGAATTAAGATTATGACCTATTCTTCCCGTCAGTGGTCTATCCACTCACCTCATAAAGGCTACCGCGGTTTCGAAACTCTATCGTTTCATCTTCAGGCCGTGATACAAAATGTTAAATCCCTCTGTCGAGGTCATCACAAAATCAAACAAAACATTAAAACATACATCACAAACACTGAGCACAATTACACGATTAAAATATTCACGATGAAATTCGGTTTGGCCAAGCTATACGCGCGACTCGTACGTCGTTACATTCTGGACTCCTACATGACGGGTCATAATCCTAATTACTTATATCTGGTCCAGTGGCTATGTTACAATAATGAAAAAAAAGAAGTCATTTTATAATTTAATTTAGTGAATTATATATTTTTAATGGAAAATGTTTATAAGATCTGGTCCCAGAACCTTGAAAACTAATTTTAAACGACTACTTTTTTATAGTCATTACAAATTTTAAAATATATAAATATGTATATGTATAAACATATATATTGTTGTTGTTTTTGAAACAATGTTTCATCTAATAACATTTGTGTCGAATAGATGTACACCAGTTTTAAATGTGATTCTAAACTATTAAACAGTTATGCTATTGAGGGTAATTTTTTGTTCAATATCGTTATAAATATATACACTCATAAAGAAATGAATTTAGTAGTGGTCGATTCATTTTCATATTCTCTTCTTCTTCTTCCTTCCCTTAGGAAGGGTTTTTCACTGGAAAAAATGTACTATCCAATTATCAATATTGTATTAAACCCACCATTGTTGACTGACCTACAAAAATTAATAACTTCATTTTGAATATTAACACACTTTTGCCAACATAAAAACTGTAAATTTCCTACACTCCACAAAGAAATTTATACATTCCTTTGTTTAAGTAAACAACATACAAAATATACAACTTTACTGTATTGCTATTCGATTAGCTTTTCTTTTTCTTCGTAATAATTTCTCAAAACAAAGTAGCCGCCTCGGTGGTCTAGTTGATAGCGTACTGGGCTTTCACCCTGAGGACCCGGGTTCGATTCACGGCCAGGGCTTGGCATTTTCATACGCTATAAATCATCCCATCGTCTGCATTGTCCATTTGTCCATGATAGTCAGATGTTAATCAAAAACAAAAAAAATCTCAAAACAAGAAACAAGTTACTAAAATTTAAAATAAATTACCGAGATGTTTGAGGAAGGCTGTTAAATATGAGTTTCAAAAGAACGAACTGTCCTGTTTAAAACACGTCGCTCCACAAAAGTTTCTTCCTCTTTAGCAGCGTCAATTTATTTCCGCAGTCCCTTCTGTAGCCTTCGAGAAGACGAAAACCATATACGGTACATGTAATTTGTTACAAAAATTCAATTTATGTTGCAAGTCTTCTGTAAGGCGAAAGGTTAGGTTCTTTTGTTTTTTAACACAAACACTCTACGATAACAGTTAAAATTCTTGGTGTTGATATTTCTCCACTACAATCACAGATGGCAGAACACCAGGCAAAGATCTGATTTTATTCCTGCCTCTTAAGGAACACAAAGGAACAAATTAGTTTTGCAGTCTCTACTCTAATACTGTGTGTTGTGAGTATCAAGGAAAATGGTCTACTCAATGCACAGAGTAACTAAATGTAAAAAGCGAACAAAGATTTGTACCAACAAGTTCTATTATTTAACTGACACAATTTTATTCCCAAAACAATTTTTATTTAATAAACCACAAACAAGATTCATAGGTTAGCTGAAGCTAACTTTCAAAGGTTAAAATACGAGGTGTATTCAGAAAGTAGAGAATTTTTAAATTTCGCGGGCTTGGAGAGTCCGATGATAAACATTTTTTTTATTATGTTGGTATACATGCCATTGAAGTATGATAAAACTTTCAGCTGTTTTCATTTTGACTTTGTCTGTGACAGCCACTAAGGTTAGAAGTGTTTTTATGAGCTCGGCGATTTTCGTTTGTTAAAAGAAATGGATCAAAGAATTTATATCAAATTTTGCTTAAAAAATGGAACAAAGTGTAACAAAGTGTGTGAAATGTTAAAAAAGGCTATGGCGAGTCTGCTATTAGTAAAGCAAGAGCTTACGAGTGGTATAAGCGTTTCCAAGAAGGCCGTGAAGATGTTGAAGATGACGATAGTCCTGGACGCCCCAGCACATCAACAACCGATGAAAACATGGAAAAAGTGGAAGAAATGGTTATGAACAATCGCCGAATCACAATTAGAGAGGTCACTGATGATGTTGGCATATCGATTGGATCATGTCATGACATTGTTTCCAATGTTTTGTGTATGAAACGCGTGGCAGCAAAATTCGTTCCAAAATTGTTGAATTTTGAACAAAAACAGCGACGAATGGAAGTTGCTCAGGAGTCACTAAATGAAGTCAACGACGATGCAGAATTACTGAAATGTATTATAACAGGTGACGAAACATGCGTTTACGGATATGACGTCGAAACTAAGGCTCAATCATCCCAGTGGAGACATTCTGGCTCGCCAAGACCGAAAAAGGCTCAACAAGTGCGGTCGAACGTGAAGGTTATGCTCACTGTGTTCTTCGATATTAATGGCATAGTGCATCATGAATTCCTGCCACCAGGTGAAACGGTCAATAAGGAGTACTACCTACAAGTTCAACGCCGTCTGCGTGAAGCAATCCGAAAGAAATGCCCGGATCTGTAAAAACAATTCATGGCTTTTGCACCACGATAATGCACCAGCTCACACTTCATTGTTTGTTCGTGAATTTTTGGCCAAAAACATTACTGTAACGATGCCCCAGCCTCCATATTCGCCAAACATGGCTCCCTGTAACTTTTTCCTATTTCCAAAAATAAAGAGAACCTTAAAGGGCCGTCGTTTTACAGCCGTAGATGACATTAAAAGCGCATCGCTGAAAGAACTAAAGGCTATCTCAAAGATCGAGTTTGAGAAGTGTTTCGAAGATTGGAAGAAGCGCTGGCACAAGTGCATAATCTCCAATGGGGACTATTTTGAAGGCGACAACATCAATGTAGAAGAATAAATAAATATTTTGTTCAAAAAACTAAAATTCTCGTTACTTTCTGAACACACCTTTTATGTTTTGCAGCCTAACAAAACAGAAATTTTTTAGAACGTATGGTAAAAAGGAAAAATGTAAGATACATTAACCTTAAATCCCATACAAAATGACCTAACGCCTACAATTTATGGAAGTCAAGGAAACACCTGCCAAGTTATTTCTGGTTCTACTGCTTCTTCTGTGAATTAGGCCAGAAAGGAATGCAAGAATAAATCACGAAATGAGTTCATACCATCATGTTTTGCTTATCAAACACTGCTGAGTGCTGAGGAAGCATGTGATGACTCAGTGCTGACTACACTACTTCAGGTCATTGCGTTTTGAAACAACCTCTTTAACTGATGCTAATTGCGAACACATTACGCTGTCCGAATGTCTGCAATACAGATATACATTAACAAGAAGTGTTGCTAATTACGATTCTGTATTACAAATGTACACATACACGACATATTTCAAGGGAAATGATATCATGAAGGCAGCAGCAGTAACCTGGCCTGGCCCTTGTTTCCTTAAGTAAGACCAATAGTAAATTTAAATATGTTCGGTTTAATATACAGTTTTTAAAGCAGGTCCACATACAGTATATTCTTATACTACGGCCAAATTAATAAGACCTTTAATTCACTGTTACTTATAAATTCCTTTTAATGCCATTATACCAAATTTTTGCAAAGCTCCGATGGAAGGTGCATGTAAAAAAGAAAAAAGAGGAGCTACAGCTCAAATTCAATAAAATGTTTTGGCTTATCGGAAGAAATTCAGAACTTTCGATAGCCAACAAGATACTGCTATACAAGCAAGTTCTAAGACTAATATGGACCTATGGTGCACCACTCTGGGTATGTACAAGAAAAAGCAATAGTAAAATTATTCAAGTTTTTCAAAATAAAGTATTGAGAACGATTGTCAACGCCCCTTGGTATGTGAGAAATGAAAACATACATAAGGACCTAGGTGTTGAATCTGTTCAGGAAGTCATTAAAAAGCTCTCGGTTAAGCATTATTGCAGGTTAGAACAGCATAATAATACAGAGATTGTCCAACTACTATGCCGCAGTGACAACATCACAAGAAGGCTGAAGAGGACCAAGCCAATTGACCTCTCCAGGCCGTAAACACATTGGGACCAGCCGTCGGACTGCACCCCAGCACACAGTGAACACAATGATAAAGAAAAATTACTAGATGGGGCACGCCTCAGTTGTAATTAATTATAAAAAAAAAAAAAAATTATACCAAATTTTTTTGGCATGTTTATTAAAAAAAGTGTCACCTACAAACCTAATATTAGGACTTGGCAACAAGTTGTTTTTGAATTATTGGTTTTTCGTGTATACTCTTAGTCTAAAAATACGTGAAAAATTTTGAATTTTTGTTGATACAACTAGAACTTTTAATTTCAGTTTTCCCATGTTTTATAATCACCTTTATTTGCATAATATTTAAACATGACTATGACCGTAGTGTTGTGAACGCAACCTGAGGCAAGTTCTATCCACTGTAGTATCTTTGAAATTAGTATGTATTTCAAATGCAACCAGTTTTCTTTCGACAGGCTTTCAGAGGATACTGGTACTCTCAAGTATTAACGCAGAAATTAGTTTTGGGAAAACTGGTAACTGTATTGTAGGTCTACCGGAAAGGTTCAACAAAAGTCGCTTGGTTTGGATGAAATAATTTTATTTCAATTAAAAATAATTTTAATCACTCAACTGGATTTTTTTCCGGCGAAAAACCGTTAAGGTTATCATCGCCGAGGCACGATATTAATAAAATAAAATTTAGGGGTATCACGAAATAAAAATTAACAGTAAATTAAAACAATATACAATAACAATTATAAATACTATTCCTAAAACTAATTAACAATAAAATATAACTCTAATAAATAAATAAATAAAACTAAACAACAAGGAAAACAAAGCAAACAATAACAAATTCAGATAAATAAATAGCCACAAATATACAACTTGTTGCAGGGCTGTAAAGAGGCCCTGCAATATTATTTTAAGTTAAATTTTATTTAATAAATTCAGACGATGAAAGAATTTCAGTGTCCGGTCAATGGCCGAGACACTATCTCCCAACGTCCTCTGCATACTATTCCCCAGACCACATACACGCCGTATATTTTGGAAACCATCACAGTCTAGCAATATATGTCTTACTGTGATGGTTTCTCTACAAAACCCGCACCGAGGCGGGTCCTCACGTTCCATCAGGAATCCATGTGTTAGCATGGAAGTGGTCAATGCGAAGGCGGGTAACCACAACCTCTTCTCTACGACTTGCACGTATTGACGACCCCCCAAGGACGAACAGTATTTTTAATTGCCCTCAATTTGTTACTGCTTGATGCACATAAAAATACACAAATCTACAATTCACACGAAATTGTGTCCGATTTGGCTACTGGCTAGTTCAGGTTTGTTTTCTTCTTTCATCCGGATCACCCACTTTGGGGTACGCCAAATCAATTACTTTGATGTGCGTTAGCTGCCCTCCGCTGTATCCAATACTGCTTCATTCTATCCGAGGCTGCCTTCCTTCTTTCATCCGAGACTGCCCCGCCCCTTTTAGATGTTGGTTTTTCTTGGAACCTTAGGTTTTCATTATGTAAAAGTTTTCGCAGTTTAAGTACATCATCAATCATCTCATCTGATATCGCCAGCTCAGTTAAGTCTTCCTGGACCCGCCTGAACCAATTACTCTTCGTTTTCCGATCTCTGAAGAAAGCAAAGATCCGCCTAGTAAGTCTACTGCTGTTCATCCTACTAATATGGCCATAAAAACTAAGTCGTCTTTTCCTCATGCTATCTGAGAGTCTCTCAATTTTGAGATACAGTTTTTTATTAGAAATCAACTTTACTTCATTATTTTTAAAGTTTTGGCCCAATATCTTCCTTATTAACTTTCTTTCCTTCTTCTCCAGGTTGTCCAGTAATCCCTTATTATTGAGTGTAAAAGTTTCAGATGCATATAAAGCCTCTGGTTTGATCACAGTTTTATAATGCTTAAGTTTGGAATTCCAGGATAATGATTTCTTGTTATACACCTCTTTGGTTAATTGAAACGCCAATTCCATTTTACACATCCTGGATTCCAATGCTCTCTTTTCTAAGGCGTTCCAGCTGATCCATTCATTCAGGTTTGTTTTCATTAATTTAATTAATTAAAAATTAAAATCACAATGATTTAATTTTGTAAAACATTTTAATCTTACTTTTTGTATTTGTTCGGAAATCCAGTTAATTCTTAGTTTAGACAGGAATCACAAAATATAAATACGGTGGCTGTTACAAAACAATGACAAAATAAATCAAAATTTAATAAAGTTGTAAAATGTTTATTTAAAAATAAATAATATACATTAAAAGTGAGTATATGAATTAAAACTGCAATTTGGTTATTAAATTAATTTTTTTAGTATTCTCCTTCATTCAAAATAATATTTGTTACGTTTATCCAAGAAAAAGTGTTTTGGCATAGTTTTTGAAATCGCTAAACATATGATCTCAATTTTATTTTATTAAAAAAAATAATAATATCTCTTTAGTTACACTGTTCTACAGTTTCGTTCGCATTTCAAATGGTTATTGATTTGCTCAACAAATGCCGGGCTACACAATCCAAACTTATACACAAGTAGGCCTTGTGTTGAAAGTTCAAACCATACGAACTCACTGAAGCAGATGACATCGACATCGTTGATGTAAAACAATCCAGACCCCACAATTAGTTCTAATGGCAACAGACTGTTTATTTATTGCAAGACTTTAACTGGCCTCAATTAAACCCTAGATTTAGCTACGCTGTAATGGCCTACTTTATTACGTTTCAAATTCATTTGATCAGAAAGAAATACATACAGCTGCCTCGCTGACAGTAAGTGCATTACGTTACATGACAATAATTTTTTATTACATACTTGAACTTGATTTTTCCATCGTAATCCTCGTAAATCTGCATACATTAGCATTATAATTTCCAACAGAATTTAAGCGAATTTAAATGTCCGTTGTTTTTTTTTTGTGTTTAACGTCCGACTACGAGGGTGGGGTGAAAAGTTTCCGGCGTGACCAAGAGACAGCGCCACTAAGTCTACTTTTAGAGTGGCGTCTTACAGTACTATCCCTAACTAGTAGTGATGGGCAAAAGCGCTATTTTTGTTTTTTTTTTTTGGAGTTTAACGTCCGACTATTGTGCACACTTGGGCTAATGCAGACGGTGGGGATGATTTATAGCGTATGAAAATGCCAAGCCCTCGCCGGGAATCGAACCCGGGTCCTCGAGGTGAAAGCCTAGTACGCTATCCACTAGACCACCGAGGCGGCTCGCTATTTTTGTTTAGCAGCTAATTCTGTTAATGCTAATTAGAATTAGCAGTTAAAAATAACAGTTACAACTGCTAACTGCTAATTTTCTAGACTGCTAACAACGACCTTAGCAGGAAAACGCAGCTTAAGTAGTATTGTCACATTACTTTATACTTTATTCCTTATCTTAGCAGCTGAGATAAGCAAATACAGTGAGGATGCAGTTGGCACGTTTTGTCCTACCCATACTGCACTATTAGTTTGTCTATAGCAGGGGTCTCCAAACTTTCCAGCCTTAGGGCCATACTGATTACTCCAGTAAGTTCCGAGGGCCAAAACCATATTATCATTGTTGCCGGTGGTAAAAAGTGAAATAGTCCACTGATGAAAAAAAAGTCTGAAAAAGTACGCAACGTTTAAAAAAGGCTGCAAATCGGACTAAAGTCCGCAAAACGGCAACACTGCATATTATTAATTTTCCTGTCATTATCTGTAATTTCTAGATTAGTCGTAGAGTACGAGCCATGAGGAGTAACGTGACACGACATCTGGTGGACACAAGCGGAAATAGGTAGTACCTTCTATCGCTAACAGATGGCGCTAATAGCACGTACAGAATAATCTCGTTGGTTCGAGAAAGTTCTGGTGTCTTCCTATGATACTGTTGTGAAATAAAATATTGCTTACCTCCTTAAAAACGGCTATCCGCGGGCCGGACAAAATCTGTCCGCGGGCCGGATGTGGCCCTCGGGCCGTAGTTTGGAGACCCCTGGTCTATAGGATTTGTGAATAAATCTCTGACGATAATAAGAAATACAATGAATATGCTAAGTTCAAAGATGCAATTAATTGTGTTCGGTTTGTCTCTCACGCACTGTCAAGTAATATGAAATATATTTTGTAGCACCCTTTTCTAAACCTATGATACAATAATAATTTAAATTTAAAAAAATTAAATTAAATTAATTTTAATTTGATTAGAGTCATGTTCAATGTTTGTAATTAATTAAAATGCTATTTAAAAAATGTTATTGTATTTTAATACATGTAGGCTATCTATGGAGGCCTATTTTTTTTAATTTCTCTTATTTATTTATTCATGTTCCTAATAAATTAAAATGTTCTTGTTAGGTATTATTTCAAGTATTTTATTATAGACTATCATAATGGTTCTGATAATGTTTATTTTTGTTATAATCACATTATTTAAAATAATATCGTCATTTATTATATACTATATTATTGTAATTATAATTGTGTGAAAAATCGAAAAATAAGTGTTTGAAGGACAAATAATTACTTGTTAATCTATAATTCTTATGTTTTAAAATATAATTTTAAGCTAAATATTTTTATAATGTTAAAAGAACTAGTTCGACTTATGTTAAATTTATTATTTATAAAAAAACACCCTCATTTAAATTTACAGTTAACAAAGAAAAATATGATACTACTATGTAATCTGAATCTTAGGACAGTAGCCAACAACAATTAATGGAAAGAAACACTGACAATGTTTCCTGTTTAGCAGTTACATTAGCAGCTTCAACGTTAAACAGGTTCAGCAGTTAGCAGTAGAGGTTAGCAGTTGGCAGGTCCGAAACAGTGTGCTATGTCCCTGCTATTCAACAGTTAGATTAGCAGCTTCAACGTCTAACAGGTTCAACAGTTGGCAGTAGACGTTAGCAGTTAACAGGTCCGAAACAGTGTGCTATGTCCCTGCTATTCAACAGTTAGATTAGCAGCTTCAACGTTTAACAGGTTCAACAGTTGGCAGTAGACGTTAGCAGTTAACAGGTCCGAAACAGTGTGCTATGTCCCTGCTATTCAACAGTTAGATTAGCAGCTTCAACGTCTAACAGGTTCAACAGTTAGCAGTAGACGTTAGCAGTTAACAGGTCCGAAACAGTGTGCTATGTCCCTGCTATTCAACAGTTAGATTAGCAGCTTCAACGTTTAACAGGTTCAACAGTTAGCAGTAGACGTTAGCAGTTAACAGGTCCGAAACAGTGTGCTATGTCCCTGCTATTCAACAGTTAGATTAGCAGCTTCAACGTTTAACAGGTTCAACAGTTGGCAGTAGACGTTAGCAGTTAACAGGTCCGAAACAGTGTGCTATGTCCCTGCTATTCAACAGTTAGATTAGCAGCTTCAACGTTTAACAGGTTCAACAGTTGGCAGTAGACGTTAGCAGTTAACAGGTCCGAAACAGTGTGCTATGTCCCTGCTATTCAACAGTTAGATTAGCAGCTTCAACGTTTAACAGGTTCAACAGTTGGCAGTAGACGTTAGCAGTTAACAGGTCCGAAACAGTGTGCTATGTCCCTGCTATTCAACAGTTAGATTAGCAGCTTCAACGTTTAACAGGTTCAACAGTTGGCAGTAGACGTTAGCAGTTAACAGGTCCGAAACAGTGTGCTATGTCCCTGCTATTCAACAGTTAGATTAGCAGCTTCAACGTTTAACAGGTTCAACAGTTGGCAGTAGACGTTAGCAGTTAACAGGTCCGAAACAGTGTGCTATGTCCCTGCTATTCAACAGTTAGATTAGCAGCTTCAACGTTTAACAGGTTCAACAGTTGGCAGTAGACGTTAGCAGTTAACAGGTCCGAAACAGTGTGCTATGTCCCTGCTATTCAACAGTTAGATTAGCAGCTTCAACGTTTAACAGGTTCAACAGTTGGCAGTAGACGTTAGCAGTTAACAGGTCCGAAACAGTGTGCTATGTCCCTGCTATTCAACAGTTAGATTAGCAGCTTCAACGTTTAACAGGTTCAACAGTTGGCAGTAGACGTTAGCAGTTAACAGGTCCGAAACAGTGTGCTATGTCCCTGCTATTCAACAGTTAGATTAGCAGCTTCAACGTTTAACAGGTTCAACAGTTGGCAGTAGACGTTAGCAGTTAACAGGTCCGAAACGGTGTGCTATGTCCCTGCTATTCAACAGTTAGATTAGCAGCTTCAACGTTTAACAGGTTCAACAGTTGGCAGTAGACGTTAGCAGTTAACAGGTCCGAAACAGTGTGCTATGTCCCTGCTATTCAACAGTTAGATTAGCAGCTTCCAGGTTCAACAGTTAGCAGTAGACGTTAGCAGCTGCAGTTACGTTAGCAGTTAGTACCATAGCAGGTCGGAAGCAGTGTGCTCTAACCCTGTTATTTAACAGTTTATTTATTATCTGTTATTTTTAAGTGTGATTAGCAGTCTGCTAATGCTAAAACCATTTAGCAGTTAAAAAATAACAGATTGTTAAATAGCAACCCATCACTACTAACTAGCTTATATGTACATTTTCAGCCCAATCGTCACGTTAGTTTACGTTTGAGAGCACACTCAACGAGACACCTCTGATGTTTTCGTGAAAATGGAAAAATTGGAAAATCGTGCTGTTATCGAACACTTCTATTTGAAGGGTTTTACACCAAAACAAATAATAAGAGATGGATTCAACACTAGGACCCACCTCCCCATCCTATTCAACTATTAAGCAGTGGGTTTCTGAATTTAAAATGGGTCGTGTGAACACCTCTGATGAGCCACGCCCAGGACGGCCCGTTTAGGTCACAACTCCAGAAATGATCGAAAAAATCCAATAGTGTTGGAAGACTGCAGATTGAAAGTGCATGATATAGCTGAGACCTGTAGGATGTCAGCTGAACGTGTGCGAAATATTTTACACAACCATTTGGGCATGGAAAAGCTGTGTGCAAGATGGGTGCCGCGTTTGCTAACACTCGACCAAAAATTGCTTCGAAAAAACATTTCTACCGACAATATGGCGCTGTATAGGCGTAATCCAAACGAATTTTGCATCGATTCATAACTGTTGATGAAACTTTGGTCCACCACTACACTCCTGAAAATAAACAAGTCTAAACAAGGGGTCTCCAAACTTTCCAGCCTTAGGGCCATACTGATTACTCCAGTAAGTTCCGAGAGCCAAAACCATATTATCATTGTTGCCGGTGGTAAAAAGTGAAATAGTCCACTGATAAAAAAAAAGTCCGAAAAAGTACGCAACGTTTAAAAAAGCTGCAAATCGGACTAAAGTCCGCAAAACGGCAACACTGCATATTATTAATTTTCCTGTCATTATCTGTAATTTCTAGATTAGTCGTAGAGTACGAGCCATGACCAGTAACGTGACACGACATCTGGTGGACACAAGCGGAAATAGGACCTTCTATCGCTAACAGATGGCGCTAATAGCACGTACAGAATAATCTCGTTGGTTCGAGAAAGTTCTGGTGTCTTCCACTCACTTCTAGATGGCAGTAATTGGAATATATAAGAAGGCTAGTGGCGCAACCACAAGTCAGTTCCTATGACACTGTTGTGAAATAAAATAGTGCGTACCTCCTTAAAACGTGTCTGTGCGTGTTTCAGTTTAAGACATCTTTGTAACAGTATTTTGATTTGAATTGTTGCTTTTGTGTGTGATTTAGTAGTATGGAAAAGAAGCGAAAAATTGATAGTGAATGCAGAAAATTCAAAGATCAGTGGAACATTCAGTATTTCGTAATTGAGTCCAGTAACAAGGCGCTATGTTTGATTTGCAATGAAAGCATAGCCGTTCTCAAAGAATATAACATTAAACGTCATTATGAAACAAAATTACCCAAAATATACAGGAAGTTTGCGGACAGAAAAATTCGAAGCTATGAAGCGCGGATTGAAATCGCAACAATCTTCATTTACAAAACTCAAAACTGAACAAGAGGCTGCAACTCGTGCCAGCTTTCGTGTGGCTCTTGAAATTGCAAAACGTGGAAAATCATTCACCGATGGAGAAATGATCAAAGAATGCTATAAAAAATATGTTCTCTAAAAGGAGTTTTCAAGTATGCTAGCTCTCCGCGGGCCGGACAAAATCTGTCCGCGGGCCGGATGTGGCCCTCGGGCCGTAGTTTGGAGACCCCTGGTCTAAACAATGGGTTGGACAAGGGGAACCAACTCCAAAGGCAAAAACAATTTTATCGGCAAACAGGGTTATGGCTACTGGTTTTTTGGGATGCAAGAAGAATTATATACAATGATTTCCTTGAAAAGGGTAAAACTATCACTGGTCAATACTACGCAGAGTTATTGCAACGTTTGAAGCAGGAGGTACAAATTTTGTTTCATCACGATAACGCTATTGGGCTAATGCAGACGATCGGATGATTTATAGCGTATGAAAATGCCAAGCCCTAGCCGGGAATCGAACCCGGGTCCTCGGGGTGAAAGCCTAGTACGCTATCCACTAGGCCACCGAGGCGGCTAATGTCCGTTATGTTCGTGAAATCAGATTTTCAAAACAAAGTGTGATCAACAAATTTTTATAATTTTTTTTTTTAAGAATTAGATCGGCCTATATATTCTAAACAGTTGTACAGATTTAGAAGGTTGCATTTTGAAGGGTTGAAGTATTTGTACAAGCTATTATCCAAAATTTGTGTCAAAATCAAATCAGACCAAAATGTCACCAACAAAGTTGCAACCAAGTAACAAACTCCAACAAATCCATTTTTTTTTTTTTTTTTTTTTTTTTTTTAACGTCCGACTATTGTGCACATTTGGGCTAATGCAGACGATGGGATGATTTATAGCGTATGAAAATGCCAAGCCCTCGTCGGGAAACGAACCCGGGTCCTCGGGGTGAAAGCCTAGTACGCTATCCACTAGGCCACCGAGGCGGCTCCAACAAATCCAGGTAAGATTTTAAAAACAAATGTAGTTCGAATAGTTTAAATAAATCCGTCTAATACTTTTTACCCTAATAGAGCGGATATGTAAAAATCAATATTTTGTTTTGAAAAAGCAAGACCTGGTCAAATCGACACATTAGGCTACAAATACGCAACACCATTTCAGTGTAATCTCTCTTCAAAAAATAAAAATTGATCTAAACGAGTTTTACCTTGCAGCATAGAACGGTACGCTGTGTCGGTTATAGCGAAGACGTGCGGAGGTACTTCGTGCCTCTTGATACCTTTATACCTCTCCATGATGTTCTCTGTGTAGATGGGCAACTTCTTGTACGGGTTCACCACAACACAAAACAGACCTGAGTAAGTCTGCAAACAAATTAACATAATTAGTATACGTAAGAAACTAGACATTATAAACTGACTATACATACATACAAGTTATTGTAACATAGCCACCGGATCACATATTCAAATGATTAGGATTATATACCTAGTCTTCCCGTCAGTGCTCTATCAACTCACCTCATAAAGGCTACCGCGGTTTCGAAACTCTATAGTTTCATCTTCAGGCCGTTATACAAAATGTTAAATCCCTCTGTCGAGGTCGTCACAAAGTCAAGCAAAATATTAAAACATACATCGCAAACACTAAGCACAATTACACATTTAAATTCATTATGAAATTCGGCTTGGCGAAGCTGCACACGCGACTCGTACGTCGTTATATTCCGGACTGCGGACTCGTCTGTTGGTTTTTGTTACTTATTCAAATCGCTTATCCTTACAGCCATGTCATACATTAAATTTGATTTAAATGAAAGTTTTTCATTGAGGATGTTCTGGGGGTCTGATTTTTTGTTCTTGTAAATCTCAAACTCTTCAATCGCATCCTAACTACTTTTATGACACAAATGTAATATTTCCATGTTGGTATGGATGTCTTCAAATTTATGGTTTTTGTCCATAAGATGTTCTGCGAAAGCCGAGTTCGTCGACAATGCACTTCTGTGTATGTGCTCTTTAAATCTTTTCTTAAAAGAGCGATATGTCTGACCGATATAGAAGCTTAGGCAATAGCTACATTTCATTTTGTATGCATATAAGTTTTTTCAAAGTTATCTCCACTTTTATTTGCAACTGGCTTCTTTAATAATGTTGACAACTTCATTAGGTTAATAATGCAAAAGTGCATTATCAACAAACTCGGCTTTCGCAGAACATCTTATGGACAAAAACCATAAATTTGAAGACATCCATACCAACATGGAAATATTACATTTATGTCATAAAAGTAGATATTCAATTTCCATCAAGAAGAGGACTTATGAATATTTTTTTAAATTTTATAAGCTAATTAACTACATATTACATTTTTCTGTTTTTAAAATTGTTCATTAATTTAGAATATTTGAATTATTATTAAAATTTGTTCTGACATTTGCCAAAAATTGTACCGACATTTGATATCATTGATAGGAAATGTCCTAACGTATTTTAATTAAAATTACATGTTACTTATTTCAATGTTAAAATAAAATTTGTTAATAAATTTTGAATATTTGTTTTATTTTCACACAAACTTTGTCGTTAACATTGTTGCACGGTATTGCCCCGTATAGTGCACGGTATTACACCAGCCCTTGGGGCAATACCGTGCAATGTAAATTCTTCGTAAAATGGATTTAACACTCGAAATTGGTTTGGTATTTCAAATGTGAAGTTAAGAATTTGTAGAAAATTAGTTTCTTTACAAAACGAGATGGTTTTCATCGTTTTTGACGTTACCAAATTAAAAATAAAAAATAATAACGCTTAAGTGCACGGTATTGCCCCGCTCTCCCCTACATTTATGTCATAAAAGTAGTTATATGGATGCGAATGAAGAGTTTGAGATTTACCAGAGCAAAAAATCAGACCCCCAGAACATCCTCAATAAAAAACTTTCATTTGAATCAAATTTCATATATGACAAGGCTCTAAGGATAAGTGATTTGAGTAACAAAAACAGACAGATAACAACGACGGGCGCGCTACTAATGATGGAGACTCCGCAGTCCGGAATGTAACGACGTACGAGTCGCGTGTGTAGTTTGGCCAAGCCGAATTTCATAATGAATATTTTAAATGTGTAATCGTGCTTAGTGTTTGCGATGTATGTTTTATTGTTTTGTTTGACTTTGTGACGACCTCGACAGAGGGATTTAACATTTTGTATGGCCTGAAGATGAAACTATAGTTTCGAAACCGCGGTAGCCTTTATGAGGTGAGTTGATAGACCACTCACGGGAAGACTAGGTATATAATCCTAATCATACATACAAGGAAATTAATGAGAAGTTACTGCTTTTCGCTATCTACAATATAAAGTAGGCCTACAGTAGCTACAGTGAAAGCAAACGATATTAAGCTTTCGATGATTTTAGTTCCCCCAAAGTCAAATATAAAAAAACTGGTTCTAGCTTAAATTTTGTTTTTTCCCGGCGAAAAACCGTTAAGGTTATCATCGCCGTTACGCAAAATAAAAGTATATAAAAAAAACAACAACAAACTATAACAGTAAAAATAAATAAAACAAAAACTTAAATAACAGGTATAACTATATTACAACAACGAAAAAACTAAATAACAATGAATAAAATTTAATAACAATTCGTAAAAGTATATATAAACACAACAAAGATAAAGTTATTTAGAGAAAATAATAAAATAAATAAAAAGAGATGTAAATTGTCCATAAAAAAAAAATTAAGTACAATGTACAAAGCAAAGCAAACTCCCCCATTGCCGGTCCCAAGCCCGGGGCTTCATCTCGCAAGGGATGAAGAAGGAGGAGGGGGAGGAGTAACACCTCGCTAAAAAACCGGGGGTCCATCTGGCTCCGGATGGTAGCACCCTGTAAGGGCCCCTGCCTTGGGTTACAAGGTGAAACTTGGTCAACGGTCCTGACAGCGGAAGAGGAATCTCGGATTCCCAACGGTGGATGGAGCGGAAGAGCCTGGTGGTTTCACCACCAACACGCAATTCCAAATCCAAAGGCGTTTGTTCCCATATTGGGCGGCCTTTGGTCAGCGTCTGTTCTCCAGGTTAGGGGCGGCTGAGAATAACCCCCAGGGCTCACAACCTTGGTTGTAAATTCGTGGCTCTAGAAGTCACCCCCAAGAAATTATCAAATCTCTGACGAAGAAAGAAAAGCAAGATCACAACGTATGAAGCAATACTGGGCTACGAGGAAGGCACAGAACATTGAGAAGTGATTGATTTAGTGTACCCCAAAGTTGGGTGAAACAAATAAAGAGAGTACAAAGCAAAATTAAAAATGAAAATAATAACAAAAACAACAATAAGTTAAATTAAAAAGATTCAAGCGACGCAAGAATGTTAGTACTCTGTCAATAGCCGTAGAATCATCTTTTAATATTTCCTCTAAATTGACACCAAGTCCACATAATCGGCATGTTCCTTAGACCGTTACAATCTCGCAGAACATGTTCGATGGTAACGAGTGCTTGGCAAAACTCACAAAGGGGCGGGTCCCCGCCTTTCATCAAGAAACCACGTGTGAAAAGAGAATGACCAATGCGGAGACGGGTAACCACTCTTCCCTACGACTTGTACGTACAGACGACCTCCAAGGACGAACAGTATTTTTAATTACCCTCAGTTTATTATTACCGATAGCTGCCCACTCGTTTTCCCAATGCATATGATTTAAGTGCTTTACATAACATAGAAAATCTGATGAAATCACAGCCTGTGCTTGGCAGCAGCAAGGTAGCTTCCTTCGCCGCATTATCTGCTCTAGTGTTTCCAGCTATACCACAGTGACCAGGTATCCAGCAAAATGACACACCAACACTACGCATGTTTTTTAGAAATTCATTTCCATCACACTAGCGAGACAGCTGCGTGCAGCGATATTGTTATAAATTTGCCACGTTATGAGTCTATGAGACCAAAGTTTGAAAAACTAATCCGAATTTATGGTTTTATCTGAGTTTCTCGATGATTACTTTCCACTTGGGCCTACTTCGTACAGTAAAAAATAAAAAAACTGCATCACATTTTCTTGCATACCGTTTAAACGCTACAGCACGTAGGCATTCGTATAAGTGAAACTCATGTGACACTATTATCGTAGGCCACTGAAATAAAACCAAATTAAACGTTATATACACAATTAGCGGCACCAGTGTTTATAAACATAGTGTGAATGTTTACACACAAACTGGTTATTGCAATAACACTTCAACTCGCTTTCATAACGAGAATAGCATCGTCGATAATGTTAGGTTAGGCCTACTAGGCCGACGTTTTAACGCGAATAAACCTTACAGTGCCGAAATGTGCTCATTTATGTAGATTTTAAATATGATTGTGTTGGTAAAATGGGATTTTTTAAATTAAAATACCACAAAAATTTACGATTTGTTCAAAATTCTGATGTTAGGTTAGGCCTACTAGGCCGACGTTTTAACGCGAATAAACCTTACAGTGCTGAAATGTGCTCACTTATGTAGATTTTAAATATGATTGTGTTGGTAAAATGGGATTTTTTACATTAAAATACCACAAAAATTTACGATTTGTTCAAAATTCTGATGTTAGGTTAGGCCTACTAGGCCGACGTTTTAACGCGAATAAACCTTACAGTGCTGAAATGTGCTCACTTATGTAGATTTTAAATATGATTGTGTTGGTAAAATGGGATTTTTTTAAAATTAAAATACCACAAAAATTTACGATTTGTTCAAAATTCTGACTCCGTCATTTTGCTGTGTAACTGATTTTTGCTGTGTAACTCGCACAAGCTATTGACAAAATCAAGCTTTGTGCAATCTTCAAACGTATCTTGAAATTTTCCTTTTTGAAAAATTTATAGAGCTCATTAACCCCAAATACGAGGTGTGTTCAAAAAGTAACAGTCGGCATCTTTTCCGTCTGTTCAAACGAGACTTGTCCGATTTTTGCTGCACTCCATTATTAAATAACAATTAAAAAATAACACCAGTTAATTAGTTTGCTCTCCACCTATGGACAGATGTCCAAGTAAAAACTTCTATTTTAATTCAGAAGATCTGTAAACGAATCGATTTATCGAAACCTCAAAATCGATTCGGCGCACGCAACGATACAGCGAATATTCCCGGTCTCGTAAGAAGAGCAAGTTGATTAAATGTAGGTTACAAACCAACACAGATCAATATGTCACCACTTCAAGTACACAGCTGACTGGCATTTCCAAAATGGTATACATTTATCATTTAAAGTGTACCTTGCGCGGTTTGGCATGGCTGGGCACGGAAATACTTAGTTTGTTGCCAACCGTCTGATTTATCTGGTTACAAAACATGAAAATTATCCAGACGTGTAAGTGTTCACGAATTCGTGGTATTAAGGTCTTCGATTTGTCCTGCACATTTATAAGTAGATAAGGCGATCTACGTTGATCAGAAGATTTTATCTGGGATCCAAGCTGTTAGAGAAATAAAGAACTTTATTTTTAAGTTTTTCCTTAATGAGAGATACATACGCTTTCAAGTACTCTTTAATTTATTTTACTGAACCGAAATTAACAATCATGTATTGTTCTCTCTTCATTTTTATTTTAATTACGATAATTTGTTCGAAAATGTTTTTAACAACATAACCTAAAACTTTCTATCAGCTTCTAACCTATCAGCTGTTCAATGAAATCAGCTGATTTTTAAGAATTAATATAAATAAACTAATCTTTTACTATAACATAGCTAGTTTTAACGACATAACCTGTGACTTATTAAGCCGTCTCGGAGGCCTAGTTGATAGCGTACTGGGCTTTCACCCTGAGGACCCGTGTTCGATTCCCGGCCAGGGCTTGGCATTTTCATACGCTATAAATCATCCCATCGTCTGCATTAGCCCAAGTGTGCACAATAGTCGGACGTTAAACACACAAAAAAATTTTATTATAGCCTATCAGCTGTTCAATGATATCGGCTGACCGTTACGAATTAGAATTAAACATCATTTACTGTAACATAGCTAGTTTTAACGACATAACCTAATATTTATTATAGCCTAACAGCTGTTCAATGAAATCAGCTGATCGTAACGAATTAATATAAAACATAATTTACTATAACATAGCTAGTTTTAACGACATAACCTGATACTCATTATAGCCTATCAGCTGTTCAACGAAATCAGCTGATCATTACGAATTAATATAAAACAACATCATTTACTATAATACAGCTAGTTTTAACGACATAACCTAATACTTATTATAGCCTATCAGCTGTTCAATGAAATCAGCTGATCGTAACGAATTAATATAAAACAACTAATCTTTTACTATAACCTAGCTAGTTTTAACGACATAACCTAATACTTATTATAGCCTATCAGCTGTTCACTGAAATCAGCTGATCGTTACGAATTAATATAAAACAACATCATTTATCCAGTTTTAACGACCTAACCTGATACTTATTATAGCCTATCAGCTGTTCAATGAAATCGGTTCATCGTTACGAATTACTATGAAATATAGTTTACTATAACATAGCTAGTTTTAACGACTAACTTGATACTTATTATAGCCTATCAGCTGTTCAATGTAATCAGCTGATCGTTACGAATTAATTACATAGCTAGTTTTAACGACTTAACCTGATACTTATTATAGCCTATCAGCTGTTCAATGTAATCGGTTCATCGTTACGAATTACTATGAAATATCGTTTACTATAACATAGCTAGTTTTAACGACATAACCTGATACTTATTATAGCCTATCAGCTGTTCAATGAAATCAGCTGATCGTTACGAATTACTATGAAACATCATTTACTGTAACATAGCTAGTTTTAACGACATAACCTAATATTTATTATAGCCTAACAGCTGTTCAATGAAATCAGCTGATCATAACGAATTAGTATGAAACATCATTTACTGTAACATAGCTAGTTTTAACGACATAACCTGATACTTATTATAGCCTATTAGCTGTTCAACGAAATCAGCTGATCGTTACGAATTAATAAAAAACAACATCATTTACTATAACATAGTTAGTTTTAACGACATAACCTAATACTTATTATAGCCTATCAGCTGTTCAATGAATCAGCTGCTCGTTACGAGTTAATATAAAACAACATCATTTACTATAACATAGTTAGTTTTAACGACATAACCTGATACTTATTATAGCCTATCAGCTGTTCAATGAAATCAGCTGATCGTTACGAATTAATAAAAAACAACATCATTTACTATAACATAGTTAGTTTTAACGACATAACCTAATACTTATTATAGCCAATCAGCTGTTCAATGAAATCAGCTGATCGTTACGAATTAATATAGAACAACATCATTTATTAATACAGCTGGTTTAACGACATAAACTAATACTTATTATAGCCTATCAGCTGTTCAATGAATCAGCTGACCGTTACGAATTAATACAAAACATCATCATTTACTATAACATAGCTAGTTTTAACGACCAAACCTGATACCTATTATATCCTATCAGCTGTTCAATGAAATCAGCTGATCGTAACAAATTTATATAAAACAACTAATCTTTTACTATAACATAGCTAGTTTTAACGACATAACCTGATACTTATTATAGCCTATCAGCAGTTCAATGAAATCGGCTGATCGTTACAAATTAGTATGAAACAACTGATCTTTTACTATAACTGCCAATATAAATTTTTGCACTTGCATCACGCAAAATCCATCACAACCAGCCCTAAAACATGACAGCCTACATGTAAAAAAAAATGAAGTTTTAACTTGAACAGTTGTCTACTTGTTGACATACCTAGACAGTTTAAAGCCTATAACAGTTTTAAATTTTCTATTTAAAAAAAAGCCGGCTCGGTGGCCTAGTAGATAGCGTACTAGGGTTTCACCCCGAGGACCCGGGTTCGATTCCCGGCCAGGGCTTTGCATTTTCACATGCAATCATCCCATCGTCTGCATCAGCCCAAATGTGCACAATAGTCGGACGTTAAACATAAAAAAACTCATTTTAAAAGGTGTTTTAATCGTTTTGGAACATGAAAAAATCAGGTTTGGGAGTTATTGACTACAAAAAATGTTCAATTTCTTTAAATCGGCTGTTTTACCTTTGTTTGAACCCTTCATTAGACGCGATAGCGGTGTTTTAGTACCTAATCGTGCAGGCCTACCTACTTTAGTGTATTCGAAATAAAAGAATTCCTCTCACCACTGCTCCCTTTCAGAAGCCGGGCTGGATGCCAAATACCGTCACTTAATATTCCAGACCACCTCCGGACATAACCTACCCGCCAAAAACCGCGGTCGGACCGCTCATACTGATGAAATAATTACGGAACTCGTGGGCGAAGGAACGAAGCCTAAATGCCTTATCCTTTGACCTTCGCTGTGCCAGAAGAACAAATACTGCTGCTACTTCTACGTTTACTAGTGTTTTGCAATAGCCGAGATATTCGAACGGGTGGCGGCCGCTCAGGTCAAAGGCGGTTTTTGAGCACGAAGCGAAACACCAGCAGCTTCGATGACGTACCTTCTCGCTGACAGAACTGACTACTCGTCCGAGACGATATCATCTGTTCGTAATTCCAGTCGTGGATTAACAATACTATTAGATTGCCTCAATACGAGGTGTGTTCAGAAAGTAACGAGCATTTTTAAATTTCGCGGGCTTGGAGAGTCCGATTGTCAAACATTTTTTTTTATTATGTCGGTATACATGCCCTTGAAGTATGATAAAACTTTCAGCTGTTTTCATCGTTGACTTTGTGACAGCCACTAAGGTTAGACGTGTTTTTATGAGCTCGGCGATTTTCGTTTGTTAAAAGAAATTGATCAAAGAATTTGTAACAAATTTTGCGTAAAAAATGGAATAAAGTGTAACAAAGTGTGTGAATTGTTAACAAAGGCCTATGGTGAGTCTGCTATGAGTAAAGCAAGAGTTTACCACTGGCATAAGCGTTTCCAAGAAGGCCGTGAAGACGAAGATGACGCCCCAGCACATCGACAACCGATGAAAACGTGGAAAAAGTGAAAGAAATGGTTATGAACAATTGCCGAATCACACTTAGAGAGGTCGCTGATGATGTTGGCATATCGATTGGATCATGTCGTGACATCGTTTCCATATTTTGTGTATGAAACGCGTGACAGCAAAATTCGTTCCAAAATTGTTGAATTTTGAACAAAAACAGCGGCGAATGGAAGTCGCTCAGGAGTCACTAAATGAAGTCAACGACGATGCAGAATTACTGAAACGTATTATAACAGGTGACGAAACATGGGTCGACGTCGAAACTAAGGCTCAATCATCCCAGTGGAAGCATTCTGGCTCGCTAAGACCGAAAAAGGCTCGACAAGTGCGGTCGAACGTGAAGGTTATGCTCACTGTGTTCTTCGATATTAATGGCATAGTGCATCACGAATTCCTGCCACCAGGTGAAACGGTCAATAAGGAGAACTACCTACAAGTTCAACGCCGTTTGCGTGAAGCAATCCGAAAAACGCCCGGATCTGTGGAAAAACAATTCATGGCTTTTGCACCACGATAATGCACCAGCTCACACTTCATCGCTTGTTCGTGAATTTTTGGCCCAAAACAGTACTGTAACGAAGCCCCAGCCTCCATATTCGCCAGACATGGCTCCGTGTGACTTTTTCCTATTTACAAAAATAAAGAGAACCTTAAAGGGCCGTCGTTTTACAGCCGTAGATGACATTAAAAGCTCATCGCTGAAAGAACTAAAGGCTATCTCAAAGATCGAGTTTGAGAAGTGTTTCGAGGATCGGAAGAAGCGTTGGTACAAGTGTGTATAATCTCCAATAGGGACTATTTTGAAGGCGACAACATCAATGTAGGACAATATATATTTTGTTCAAAAAATTAAAATTCTCGTTACTTTCTGAACACACCTCGTACAAGTGCAATGGTCGTGTTTGATAACACTGAATAATTTATACGATAAATATTAGGGATGATTGAATAACAAGTTATTTTGTCCCAGCGGTATGCTATGTAATGTGTAACAATGTTTGTCCGGAAATGATAGGCAATGTCATTCCCAGTTCTGATTACTTATCGCGTATATAGGCCAGCCTACGCGACCTTCTTTAAAAGTACTTGGCGATAAGTAAGTAAATACTTATGGGTGTATGCTCGGACCGGTGACGCTTTCGATAAACGTTATACGATAGCAATCTGTCAACACGTATCTTGTTTTAGGGCTGGTTGTGGATTTTGCACGTCGCGTTACACGAGTGCCCCAATTTATGTCGGTAGTTATAGTACAATGTTGGTTTTTTCCATAGCAAAAAACCGTAAAGGTTAAAAAGCAAAATCAGACTTGAAAGGTCGTTATCTCCACAAAAAATGTTGAGGGTAGTAGTTCTATATTTGGGTTTGAAAGTTTTGGGCTTGAAACTGTTGGTCGTAATGGTTTTGTGTTTGTTTTAATGGTTGTGTAGAAGTTTTCATATAAAGGTTTTGTTCCTTTAGTTTTGGGGTTTAAAAGTTTTAGTTCTGAAGGTTTTGAGTTGAAAAGTTCAGGGTTTAGTGGTTTTGCTCGAAAGGTCTTGGGTTTGTAAGGTCTAGTTCTGGAGGTTTTAATTTGAAAATTTTAGATTTTAATGTTTTGAGTTTGCAAATTTTGATCTAAGAGTTTTGTTCCTAATGGTTTTTGGTTTGTAAGTTTTAGTTGCGAAGGTTTTCAGTTGAAAAGCTTAGGGCCTAATGGTTTTTGGTTTGTAAGTTTTAGTTGCGAAGGTTTTCAGTTGAAAAGCTTAGGGCCTAATGTTTTTGGTTTGTAAGTTTTAGTTATGAAGGTTTTTCAGTTGAAAAGCTTGGGGCCTAATGGTTTTTGGTTTGTAAGTTTTAGTTGCGAAGGTTTTCAGTTGAAAAGCTTAGGGCCTAATGGTTTTGGTTTGTAAGTTTTAGTTGCGAAGGTTTTCAGTTGAAAAGCTTAGGGCCTAATGGTTTTTGGTTTGTAAGTTTTAGTTGCGAAGGTTTTCAGTTGAAAAGCTTAGGGCCTAATGGTTTTTGGTTTGTAAGTTTTAGTTGCGAAGGTTTTCAGTTGAAAAGCTTAGGGCCTAATGGTTTTTGGTTTGTAAGTTTTAGTTGCGAAGGTTTTCAGTTGAAAAGCTTAGGGCCTAATGGTTTTTGTTTGTAAGTTTTAGTTGCGAAGGTTTTCAGTTGAAAAGCTTAGGGCCTAATGGTTTTGGTTTGTAAGTTTTAGTTGCGAAGGTTTTCAGTTGAAAAGCTTAGGGCCTAATGGTTTTTGGTTTGTAAGTTTTAGTTGCGAAGATTTTCAGTTGAAAAGCTTAGGGCCTAATGGTTTTTGGTTTGTAAGTTTTAGTTGCGAAGGTTTTCAGTTGAAAAGCTTAGGGCCTAATGGTTTTTGGTTTGTAAGTTTTAGTTGCGAAGGTTTTCAGTTGAAAAGCTTAGGGCCTAATGGTTTTTTGGTTTGTAAGTTTTAGTTGCGAAGGTTTTCAGTTGAAAAGCTTAGGGCCTAATGGTTTTTGGTTTGTAAGTTTTAGTTGCGAAGGTTTTCAGTTGAAAAGCTTAGGGCCTAATGGTTTTTGGTTTGTAAGTTTTAGTTGCGAAGGTTTTCAGTTGAAAAGCTTAGGGCCTAATGGTTTTTGGTTTGTAAGTTTTAGTTGTGAAGGTTTTCAGTTGAAAGCTTAGGGCCTAATGGTTTTTGGTTTGTAAGTTTTAGTTGCGAAGGTTTTCAGTTGAAAAGCTTAGGGCCTAATGGTTTTTGGTTTGTAAGTTTTAGTTGCGAAGGTTTTCAGTTGAAAAGCTTAGGGCCTAATGGTTTTTGGTTTGTAAGTTTTAGTTGCGAAGGTTTTCAGTTGAAAAGCTTGGGGCGTAATGGTTTTGAGTTTGAAATGTGTTGGTGGTTTGGACTAAAGGTTTTAGGTCTAGATGTTTGTTTTGTTTAAATAGGTATTGGGTATTTTGGGATTTAAATTTTTCGGTCTAGAAGTTTTGAGTGTATGTTTTTGATCAGCGAGACAGCTGTGTCCGCGGCTAATTTCATTATTGCGATATTTGCGTGATTTAGCAAAATATGATATATATGTTGTTTTATATCATTTCTTAACGATCAGCTGATTTCATTTAACAGCTGATAGGCTGTAATACGTTTTAGGTTATGTTGTTAAAAACTAGCTACGTTAATTTGTCGATTTTTCGAACAAACTATCAACCGCCTCGGTGGTCTAGTGGATAGCGTACTGGGCTTTCACCCCGAAGATCCGGGTTCGATTCCCGGCGAGGGCTTGGCATTTTCATACGCTATAAATCATCCCACCGTCTGCATTAGCCCAAGTGTGCACAATAGTCGGACGTTAAAAAAAAAAAAAACCGAACAAACTATCGAAATTAAAGTAAAAAAACAAGAAAAGATGAAACGTTTTTTTATTTTTAGTTCAATAACAGAATTAGTCTTTTTAACAAGTATCATGCTTTAGGGCTCATTGTGATATTGGATTTTGCGTAATGAGAGAGCACATATTTACATTGTAATAGTATACTTTGTGTGTCGCAAGCCTCGTATTAAATCGGGGACCTTGCGTGTAAGGAGCACGTGATAACCACTACACTACGTAAACTACGAAGAAATTTGACCGATGTAAATGTATTAAATGAATCGTTAATTTAATTTTTATATTGGTAGTTATAGTAAAAGATCAGTTGTTTTATATTAATTCGTAGCGGTCATTTAATTTCATTGAACAGCTGATAGGCTATAATAATTTTTGTTATATTGCTAAAAACTAGCCGTGTGTAATTTTTCGTTTTCGACCAAATCATCGTAATTAAAATGACATCGGAAAGAAAACCTGACACGTGATTTTTATTCTGGCACGTGACACGTAGCACGTGATTTTATTTTATGGCACGTGACAAATTGTTTTTGTTTGAAGAATATTAAATATTGTTAAAACAAAAAGCTGTTACAGTTCATAACGAGTGAAAAAATTATGGTTCGCGGTAAATGAAAGTAAACGCCAGGCAAATAAGTTATTTTGAAGAAGTTTCCTTCGTAGAGTGCGCCAGCGGTTACGTAACTTGTCCTTTCCTATTTTCGTCGTCTAAAATTCAACTGCTTATAACCAAAAACAAACGGTAAGTGTCTGTAGAAGTGGAACTGGTCGCTCGTGCTGAGGGCGTGGCTAGTTCAAGGTCACGTGTGACGTCATCGAATTCCTGCCGTCTGCGCGCCGTATGTCACCAGGTGAAAGGTGAACGTGGAAGCTGGGTGCACTGCGCTCGCTACCTTTACAGAAGCTCCCAATGCTCCTGTTTTGTATTCGTCCAAAAGTTCCTAAAGATCTGGTTACCTCATTGTGTTTCTACAAATACGAGGTGTGTTCAGAAAGTAACGAGAATTTTAATTTTTTGAACAAAATATTTATTTATTCTTCTACACTGATGTTGTCGCCTTCAAAATAGTCCCCATTGGAGATTATGCACTTGTGCCAGCGCTTCTTCCAATCCTCGAAACACTTCTCAAACTCGATCTTTGAGATAGCCTTTAGTTCTTTCAGCGATGCGCATTTAATGTCATCCACGGCTGTAAAACGACAGTCCTTTAAGGTTCTCTTTATTTTTGGAAATAGGAAAAAGTCACACGGAGCCATGTCTGGCGAATATGGAGGCTGGGGCATCGTTACAGTACTGTTTTGGGCCAAAAATTCACGAACAAGCAATGAAGTGTGTGAGCTGGTGCATTATCGTGGTGCAAAAGCCATGAATTGTTTTTCCACAGATCCGGGTGTTTTTTTCGGATTGCTTTACGCAAACGGCGTTGAACTTGTAGGTAAGACCCTTATTGACCGTTTTACATGGTGGCAGGAATTCATGATGCACTATGCCATTAACATCGACGAACACAGTGAGCATAACCTTCACGTTCGACCGCACTTGTCAAGTTTTTCGGTCTTGGCGAGCCAGAATGCCTCCACTGGGATGATTGAGCCTTAGTTTCGACCACCTTAGCTCAAAAGCATTTCCTTCACGTTTTCATCGGTTGTTGATGTGCTGGGGCGTCCATGGCGTTCGTCATCTTCAATGTCTTCACGACCTTCTTGGAAACGCTTATACCACTCGTAAACTCTTACTTTACTCATAGCAGACTCACCATAGGCCTTTCTTAACATTACACAGACTTTGTTACACTTTATTCCATGTTTTACGCAAAATTTGATACAAATTCTTTGATCCATTTCTTTTAACAAACGAAAATCGCCGAGCTCATAAAAACACGTCTACCTTAGTGGCTGTCACAGACAAAGTTAACAATGAAAACAGCTGAAAGTTTTATCATACTTCATTGACATGTATACCAACATATAAAAAAATGTTTGACAATCGGACTCTCCAAGCCCGCGACATTAAAAATTCTCGTTACTTTCTGAACACGTCTCGTATATGAATGAATGTTTAGGTACATTCCACTGCGACCTTTGTAGATCTGTTGTGTTCCTTTTCCGCTGAAATACGGAGCAGTCTCTAAAAGTCTGTAATCTGAAGAAAATGCAGAGTGGACAATTTGCATACTTTAGTTGGTGACTCTTCAGTTCGTTCCTGAGGTGCTTCCAGACACTTGCTCTGCTAATTCTAGGGCTGGCGATGCTGGACTTGCGCGATGCGTTCCAACGTCATAATGCATATAATAGTACTGTATATTTAACATGTTTATATTTCATACTGTATACTGTAACATATTGTATATTTAGCATACTTATATTTCATATTCTTTTTATATTCTTCTTCTTTTCTGCTAGGATTATTGTCACAATGTTCAGTATAATGATCTGCCTTCCTTAGCTTCGTCAATTCTACTCTTGTTGACGCGTTTCGGAGAACCTCCATCTTCAAAAACTATATCTATACTCCATATAGTATAGAGATAATATATACAGAGTATAGGTATAGTTTTTGAAGATGGAGGTTCTCCGAAACGCGTCAACAAAAGTAGAATTGACGAAGCTAGGGAAGGCAGATCATTATACTCAACATAGTGACAATAATCCTAGCAGAAAAGAAGAAGAATGTTATGCATTATGCTCAACATAGTAGTTATATTTCATACTGTATATTTAGCAAATTTATATTTCATACTCTATACTGTAGCATACTGTATATTTAACAAATTTATATTTCATACTGTATACTGTAGCATACTGTATATTTAGCAAATTTATATTTCATACTCTATACTGTAGCATACTGTATATTTAGCAAATTTATATTTCATACTGTATACTGTAGCATACTGTATATTTAGCATATTTATATTTCATACTGTATACTGTAGCATACTGTATATTTAGCATATTTATATTTCATACTGTATACTGTAGCATACTGTATATTTAGCATATTTATATTTCATACTGTATACTGTAGCATACTGTATATTTAGCATATTTATATTTCATACTGTATACTGTAGCATACTGTATATTTAGCAAATTTATATTTCATACTGTATATTTAGCATATTTATATTTCATACTGTATACTGTAGCATACTGTATATTTAGCATATTTATATTTCATACTCTATACTGTAGCATACTGTATATTTAGCAAATTTATATTTCATACTGTATACTGTAGCATACTGTATATTTAGCATATTTATATTTCATACTGTATACTGTAGCATACTGTATATTTAGCAAATTTATATTTCATACTGTATATTTAGCATATTTATATTTTATACTGTATACTGTAGCATACTATATATTTAGCGCGTTACGTGCTATTGAATAAATAAAAATATAATTATGACTACTTCTAAACAGCTGATTTCCCAGCAGGAGGTGTAGACTAGCTGCACCTATTGAGAGGATTTAGACGTCCCTATCGGTACCCGAGTCTAACACACACTTACACTTACGACTAACACTTTACACTCACACTTACATTTAGGGAGGCGATATAGCCTCTATGTGCTTTTCGCCCTAAAATAACCAAAAAAAAACAGCTGATTTCGCACAACAGCTGTTGCCTTAAATATCATTTCAGTTGAGGTTATGTTTACAATTCAATTTCTAAATAAAATGGACAATAAAACTATTAAAAAAATACGTTTTAAATGAAGAACAAAGATTTAAAAAATGAACCGAGAAAGACTACGATTCGAAAATAAATTAAACAGAAAAAATTTAATTAACTATGAAGATGTTACAACTAATAAAGAGCAACATCAACTAATTAATAACAAAAACGAGGAATCGAGACAAACACGATACGTGATTTATTGTTTTCGTTCGGGAACAGAATGTTTTTCTTTCTCTTACAGCCCACACGTCAGCCTAGAGTACGTTGGAATGAGTGCAATATCCGTAGTATTGCTGACAATACAGGACCAGCACAATGCTCACACTCAGAGAATATTGTTGGAACAGTTCTTTATTATGTTATTTGCAGAAGCACTGCATCCCAAATAGAGGTGGGCGTTTCTGCTATTTTTACAAAACGTCAACAAACTGTTTGTTGAGGAAAAAGGCTGCTTTTTAAAACAGTTGGAAAAAAACAGGTTTATAAAACTTAAACTCAAAGTTGTATTAGCAGCTAAAACATAAAGCACATAAGTTAAGTTTTCTAAGATTACTTTTTCATACCTGTTACCACCATGTCCTTAACTGTTTTTGGGTATAAAGCATTTAGAAAGGATAAAAGTAATCCTTACAAGTGTAGTAATAATTAAAATACATTATCAAAACGTAATAATTATGTAAGCCATTTTTATGTACAAAATGCGATGAATTTTTAATAGAAGCGTTTTTTTTTGCTTAAAAATTAAATAGTCCTTTGCATATTTACCAAAATGCAAACGATTTAGAATATTTTTAGTCGATTAAAAAATATTGATGATTGATAATAAATATGTAAAAAGTATGTTTAAATAAAATTAGGCTCTGTATCTAGGTTGTTAAAATGTGAGAGGTTGTTCTTACAACTCGCAACTTTGAAATAAAGGGAAAAATAGAGATAAACGTTGACATTGACCAAACAGTTCTTACTTCACTACAAGCAACAAGCAACTTTGAAATAAAGTCTGCCGGAAACAGCATAAAAGCAGGTAGTAGCCATCTTAAAAGAAAAGCAGTTAGCAGGAAAACAAAGTTTTAGCGCTTGCGTTTTGCCTTAAACAATTCTCTCATTCAAAGCAAGCAACGTTAAGTGTGGTAGTGCGGAAAACCGTTCCTTGTTTAACAAATCACAAACCAGTCCAAATTCAAACGCTTGTTTCCGTTTGAAAAAGCAGTTTTTTTAACAGTTTGGTGTTTTCTGCCCCACCACTAATCCCAAAACTAGTTTCTCATCGCCTAAACATCAAAACTGATTTACACAACCTAGTTTTATTTACAAAGCGCGCAAAATATACTATTATATATCAATATTAATGTGTGCACTCGCATCGCGCAAAATCCGACATTACGGCCCTAAAACACGATTCAAGTTAATAAAAGAGGTTAAGGATAGAGTTAGAGGAATTGCAATTTTTGGTGAAACGATTTGATTGCTCCGAGTGCGTTACGGTGAATGGAACGGCTAGACGACGTGATACCAAGCTGCCTGACTTTATTTCGGTCCAGCGGAGCTATACTTAGCCGACAATGTTCAACAATAGCCGTTGCTTGTATAACTGTAACTGGATCACTTGACTCTGCCCGTGGCAGTGAAAGGCAACATCTCCGTCAGACTTGCCAACAATGCGTAGGTCAGGGTCCGTCGCTTAGCACGTCAAGGATAACTCGCACAAAGCCTGGCCGTACATTTTGCAAAAACATTACACGAAACTGCAGGATAATCGGTCCATCAGACTTTGCTCAAATGTCATACGCGAAGGAAAATCAGGAAAATCGGTCCAATCAGACTTTGTTCTAATGTCATACGCGAAGGAAAAGCAGGATAATCGGTCCGTCAGACTTTGTTCAAATGTCATACGCGAAGGAAAAGCAGGATAATCGGTCCGTCAGACTTTGCTCAAATGTCATACGCGAAGGAAAAGCAGGATAATCGGTCCGTCAGACTTTGTTCAAATGTCATACGCGAAGGAAAAGCAGGATAATCGGTCCATCAGACTTTGTTCAAATGTCATACGCGAAGGAAAAGCAGGATAATCGGTCCATCAGACTTTGTTCAAATGTCATACGCGAAGGAAAAGCAGGATAATCGGTCCCACAGAATTTGTTCAAATGCCATACGCGAAGGAAAAGCGGGATAATCGGTCCAACAGACTTTGTTCAAATGTCATACGCGAAGGAAAAGCGGGATAATCGGTCCATCAAACTTTGCTGGAATGTCATACGCAAAGGAAAAGTGGTATAATCGGTCCATCAGACTTTGTTCAAATGTCATACGCGAAGGAAAAGCTGGATAATCGGTCCATCAAACTTTGCTCAAATGTCATACGCGAAGGAAAAGCGGGATAATCGGTCCATCAGACTTTGTTCAAATGTCATACGCTAAGGAAAAGCGTGATAATCGGTCCATCAGACTTTGTTCAAATGTCATACGCGAAGGAAAAGCGGGATAATCGGTCCATCAGACTTTGCTCAAATGTCATACGCAAAGGAAAAGTGGTATAATCGGTCCATCAGACTTTGTTCAAATGTCATACGCGAAGGAAAAGCTGGATAATCGGTCCATCAGACTTTGCTCAAATGTCATACGCGAAAGAAAAGTGGTATAATCGGTCCATCAGACTTTGTTCAAATGTCATACGCGAAGGAAAAGCGTGATAATCGGTCCATCAGACTTTGTTCAAATGTCATATGCGAATTACCGGTAACTCATCAGCGCACCAAATTTTGACACCTTTTGGGATTTGTTTTTTGGTGTTTCATAGATTTACATAGGAACTACTTACATTTCTCCCAACAACTGCTTCAATGATTTGAATCTTCACACATGACCAAATTTTGAGCAAACTCTAAAGCGACCTAAAGATGTCAGATTGACTTTTCAATTTGTTTTTTAATGCGTGATTAAGCTATACCTTATACACCCTCTGCTCTGTAGACGACCACATAAATATAGCGCAGGATTACATGAATAAACCTTTAATAGAGGGGACTTGAGATCCTTTAACAAAAGGGAGTACAGGAAAGGATGTATAAAACTTTGGAGTGCACAGCAGGACTCATTACGAATCAAAGGATACAACTTACGAGTATTTGGGGATGACAATTACGAGTGATGGACTCTTGGACACAGCGATAAAAGAATGGAATACGATACCGGACAGCATCGTATGGTACAACAGATAGAATATACAATACATGTAATGGAAGCGAAGTATGGCCACTGAAACAAAAAAACAGGAAAATGTCTTGAAGTTACAGAAATGAACTATTGGCGAAGAGCCGCAGATCGGTCCAAACGGGAAAGATAAAAAATGTGGTGAAATCATGGATTTTTTTTTTTTTTTAGTTTAACGTTCGAGTATTGTGCACACTTGGGCTAATGCAGACGATGGGATGATTTATAGCGTATGAAAATACCAAGATGCGAAGCACACGATGGTAGACGATATTAAGACAAAAAAAAACCTCGATGGTTTGGTCATGCCCAAAGGATGGACGAAAATCAACTTCCAAAACGGAAACCACATCGCAGAAAAAGAGGAAGACCGGGACTTGGAGAGAAGGAATTGATAAGAGTGGGGATTGGATCAAGATCTGTGGAACTACAGAGAAGAATGGACGCTAGGAATCGGAAGACGCCGGAGAACGTTTTAAATCGAAAAAGAATGATTTTTCAGTCTCCTGCAGACAGTTTCAGAACAGGACTTTAAAGAGAACACATCCTGGCGAATTTTTAATTTCAGTTTTGTTTCCTATGGATTAAATTTAAACAAAAACCGTGTGTTGATTTTTCAAAAAAGTTATTAATTTTTGGCAATGAAAATTCATTTTTTTCAATTACTTTAATCGAAAATCGGTCGATTAGTTTTTCCCAGCGATGTATACACCAACACAGACGGACGTACATTATACTAGGCTTTCACCCCGAGGACCCGGGTTCGATTCCCGGCTAGGGCTTGGCATTTTCATACGCCATAAATCATCCCATCGTCTGCATTAGCCCAAGTGTGCACAATAGTCGGACGTTAAACAAAAAAAAAAAAAAAAAAATTAAAGCAACTTTTCTTGAAGTCAGGCAACTTTCTCTATACTTCATCAAGTGAAAAACTAAAAACTATTCTGTAAACACATGACCAAAATCACGATAATTATATAATTTGTGTACATAAAACAAAGTATATCAGCAGGCTATTTACAATTATTTTATAGACTTGTTAGTTTCAACATCAGTGAATGTTGCGGTGTACTGAAGTGAGATCTTCACTTCACGAAGTAGCACATTGTGACAGTCGATAAGGGTCAGAATAACATTTACAATATAGAAATAATTTTAGAAAGTTTGCGCTAGGATATTTTTACCGTGACATTACGTAGGCCCTGCGCCAGAAGTGCATTGGCTTCCAGACAAACCGCACAACATAACCTCAAAGTTTCTCTTGGCTTTGTCACCATATATGGCAATGAATCACCTGAAGGCTGTGGCTTTACGCTTTAGTCATGCATTGATAACGAAATCTATTAAACATTGACTTAACGGTGACATCATCGTCCGCCATCACACGACGCCAGTCCACTACGAAAGTGTTTCTACAGTTGTCCGGATACTTAACGCACAACCTTTCTCACGTCCAAAGAAATTATTTCTGGCAAACGTGGCACATTTAGACGGACAGCATGGGTTTGCCCAAAAATTGTATTCCAAGAGTTACTGGCAGGAAAAATCGAAAATTTTAAATTACCTGTTGTCTCAAAAATTTTTTTTTTGTGTTTAACGTCCGACTATTGTGCACACTTAGGTTAATGCAGACGATGGGATGATTTATAGCGTATGAAAATGTCAAGCCCTGACCGGGAATCGAACCCGCGTCCTCGGGGTGAAAGCCCTCAAATTTAAAGACAACTCCCACACTAATACACATGTTCACCTCCATTTTGATGAAAAATAAAATCAAAACAAATATATTTTTTTCCAAAACAGATCCAACGATTCCATGTAGACGGCTCAAAGGGAATAGTTTCGACAACTCGAATCTTGAACGCAGGTTCGAATCTAATTATTACCATTGACTTTTCCGTGTGCTGGTCTTCTTTAAACAAACGGGCATAAAGACATTAAACAAAAATTTATATTTAAACCAAAAAAACAATTTCTGTTTCTGAACCAAAAATAAAAACCGTGCATCATGTTTTCTTATGCCTTTTTATTTTAATTACGATAATTTTTTCGAAAACACGACAAATTAGGCCTAACAGCTAGTTTTCAAAACATAACGAGACTTATATAGCCTATCAATTTTTCAATGAAATCAGCTGATCGTTACGAATTAACATAAAACAACTGATTTTTTACTACTACATATTCATCGAAATTAAATTAACGATTTATTACATATATTTATATCGGTCAAACGTCTTCGCAGTTTCTGTAGTGTAGTGGTTATCACGTGCGCCTCACGCGCAAGGTCTCCGGATCGACCCACAACCAGCCCTAAAACATAATACATGTTAAAACACAACTGCCCAACTGTTAGTCATTGATTAAAATATTTAACCAACCGTAAGTGCCAGTTTCCATAACTGTCTGGTATACCGTTTATACGCTACAGATGTGTTACACGTAACAACCATAACGTTGTTTTCGACAGATAAACGAATTTAAATGACAATACGATAGGCTATCTTGTTTCGCAGAACACTCTTAGCCTTTAACTGAACAATAGTAGGAGACAATGAAAAATAAAATGTAACCTTCAGATTTGAATACAACATAAAATATTACACCTTATTA
>CM040186.1:11584331-11604331 GCA_022606455.1 Callitettix versicolor | reverse complement strand
GTTTTGTTTTGTTTAACGTCCTACTATTGTTCACACTTGGGCTAATATTAATGCAGGAGTACCTCAGGGAAGTGTTCTTGGCCCTGTACTGTACCTTCTGTACACTAGAGACATACCAGTTACTGGGAACTGCACAGTAGCAACTTTTGCAGATGACACAGCAATTTTAACAGTTGGGGACAATATTTTAGAAGTCACAGAGAAATTACAGAATGCCACCAACGCAGTAAGTCAATGGACAAAAAAATGGAGAGTAAAGCTTAATGAAGCAAAAACTGTATACATTAATTTTACGAATAGAAAATATGAACCATTACCAATAATATTAAACGAAAGGAGTATAACATATGCAAACAGTGCTAAATATCTAGGAATGACACTCGATGCAAAGCTCCGATGGAAGGTGCATGTAAAAAAGAAAAAAGAGGAGCTACAGCTCAAATTCAATAAAATGTTTTGGCTTATTGGAAGAAATTCAGAACTTTCGATAGACAACAAGATACTGCTATACAAGCAAGTTCTAAGACCAATATGGACCTATGGTGCACCACTCTGGGGATGTACAAGAAAAAGCAATAGTAAAATTATTCAAGTTTTTCAAAATAAAGTATTGAGAACGATTGTCAACGCCCTCGGTATGTGAGAAATGAAAACATACATAAGGACCTAGGTGTTGAATCTGTTCAGGAAGTCATTAAAAAGCTCTCGGTTAAGCATTATTGCAGGTTAGAACAGCATAATAATACAGAGATTGTCCAACTACTATGCCGCAGTGACAACATCACAAGAAGGCTGAAGAGGACCAAGCCAATTGACCTCTCCAGGCTGTAAACACATTGGGACCAGCCGTCGGACTGCACCCCAGCACACAGTGAACACAATGATAAAGAAAAATTACTAGATGGGGCACGCTAGTAAAAAATTAAAATTTTTTAAAAATTAATTAGTAATTAAAAAAAAAACGGGCTAATGCAGACGAAGGGGTGGTTTATAGCGTATGAAAATGCCAATCCCGGACCGGGAATCGAACCCTGGTCCTCGGGTTGAAAGCCCAGTACGCTATCAACTAGGCCACCGAGGCGGCTTTTTCCGTTGGAAATTTGACATTTTCAATGCTATATTTGACGTCCAAACGGACTAATATTGGGAACGTTAAAATTCCGAAAAATAAGTAAGCGTTACGACCACACGAAACGTGTTTTAAACGTAGGGATCGGTGCACATTTTGTGACCTCGAATCTGATTTTACAAATCACGACTGCCACAATAGTTCAGTTGTCTATAAAATTTCACTAATAAAACCTACTCAGTAAACTTGAGTCGAGATTATACTTGGGCTTCAAACGTTCTGGAAATACTGTTTGTACACTGCTAACCTCACAGTTTAAGATGTAAAGCTACTGGCAATAATATATTATGTATGGTCAATTCCTCAATGTACTCATTTTCTTAAACCCTATTACTCGATTTAAAACTCACCCAAGTATCATTAGTTTAACATGTAAATCTACTGCAATAACATATTATGCTTCTTTCCTCAAGGTACTCATTTTCTTAATCCCTGTTACTCGATTTAAAACTCAGCCAAGTATCATTAGTTTAACATGTAAATCTACTGCAATAACATATTATGCTTCTTTCCTCAATGTACTCATTTTCTTAAACCCTGTTACTCGATTTAAAACTCAGCCAAGTATCATTAGTTTAACATGTAAATCTACTGCAATAACATATTATGCTTCTTTCCTCAAGGTACTCATTTTCTTAAACCCTATTACTCGATTTAAAACTCAGCCAAGTATCATTAGTTTAACATGTAAATCTACTGCAATAACATATTATGCTTCTTTCCTCAAGGTACTCATTTTCTTAAACCCTATTACTCGATTTAAAACTCAGCCTAGTATCATTAGTTTAACATGTAAATCTACTGCAATAACGTATTATGGTTAATTCTTTCCTCAAGGTACTTATTTTCTTAAACCCTATTACTCGATTTAAAACTCACCCTAGGCATCATTAGTTTAACATGTAAATCTACTGAAATAACATATTATGGTTAATTCTTTCCTCAAGGTACTCATTTTCTTAAACCCTATTACTCGATTTAAAACTCACCCTAGGCATCATTAGTTTAACATGTAAAGCTAAAGAATTGATATCTGCAAAGAATGAATAAACTAAATCTTCCTCGAGCACTCAGGTCAGACAAAGGGTTGAAACCCCCTGCTAGCGGAATCGATGAGGCTGTAGCTGAAAGGCGTAGGGGTAGGATTTAATATATTATTCAAGGCCAAATTGCAACGAAGGGTTCTCTGGAGTTGTCTTATCTTTATAAATAGACAATACAGTACAATGCAGACGTTGCAGATAAACGTTAATAATATACGTCAGCGCAGTATTCTGTACAGATAATCGCGGCACGCAGCTGTCTCGTCGTCGTGAACGAAGCGAATTACCAAAAAAATTTTCTTGCACTTTTTACTCAATGCTCATTTCACTTCACTCGTAAACCAGCATCTATTTGCGTATATTTTTGCGTTAAATTTTCAACTTGCATTGAAAATGCGAAATGAACCCTGACCGTTCAATTTGTTATAATTTCAACGTATTTTGAAAACTCAAAATACTAATTTATGCAGCTTTAAAAGCTGATTACGACGGTGAAATCGGATTTTCAAAACAATTAAGTTTTAATATTTGAAAATGCCGCCATTTTGAAACTGTTGAACGGATTCTACTTGTTAATGTCGTTTACGACTGTGTAATCGGATTTTCTAAACGGGCACGATGCAGTGAGCCGCGTGCTGCTAGACGATAAAACCTCCGGACCGATTATGGTGAATCCACTCCAACCGCGAACCTTATAAGGTCACCTCGGCAGCCCGGCGACTTGTGGGTGGTGCCGCTGTACAAGGTAAAACTTACAGCATCATCAGCTCGGGATAAATAACCTAGTACAAATACCATTAGTGTTTGTACCATAAATGGGATAATTACCAAATACAATAACCTAGTAGTTTAGTAGTAAAGCCTTCAGCAAGGTTGGTCACACTGTGTAATACATAGCATACTCCTAAAGGTTCTGTACACTACCGACTACTGACTACTGAGTGGGCGTTTCTGCTATTTTTACAAAACGTCAACAAACTGTTTGTTGAGGAAAAAAGCTGCTTTTTAAAACAGTTGGAAAAAAACAGGTTTAGAAAACTAAAACTCAAAGTTGTATTAGCAGCTAAAACGTAAGCACATACGTTCAGTTTTCTAAGACTACTTTTTCATTCCCACTGCCACCATGTCCTTAACTGTTTTTGGGTGTAAAGCATTTAGAAAGGATAAAAGTAATCCTTACAAGTGTAGTAATAATTAAATTACATTATCAAAACGTAATAATTATGTATGCCATTTTATGTACAAAATGTGATGAATTTCTAATAGAAGCATTCTTTTTTTTTACTTAAAATTAAATAGTCCTTTGCATATTTACCAAAATGCAAACGATTTAGAATATTTTTAGTCGATTAAAAAATATTGATGATTGATAATAAATATAAAAAATATGTTTAAATAAAATTAGGCTCTATATCTACAAAATGTGAGAGGTTGTTACTACAACTCGCAACAAAATAGAGTTAAACGTTGGCATTGACCAAACAGTTCTTACTTCACTATAAGCAACTTTGAAATAAAGGGAAAACGCATAAAAGCAGGTAGAAGAAAAGCAGTTAGCAGGAAAACAGTTTTAGCGCTTGCGGCAACGTTAAGTGTGGTAGTGCGGAAAGCCGTTCCTTGTTTAACAAATCATAAACCAGTCCAAATCCAACTGCTTGTTTCCGTTATAGAAAAGCAGTTTTTTTAACAGTTTGGTGTTTTCTGCCCCACCACTAATCCCAAAACTAGTTTCTCACTAAATCATCCCATCGTCTGCATTAGCCCAAGTGTGCACAATAGTCGGACGTTAAAAAAAAAAATATTAGGAAGAACTGAAATTTAGACTAAAATGAGGCCAAAAATAAAAAAAAAATAAAAAAAATAACCACTGAACGTATTGTGAAATTACACAAATTCGTTTCCTGCATTTTAAAAGATTCTGAAAATTAAAAATACTACTTAATGACTTAAGTGAATTAATAAATGTTTCTGAGTAAAAAAGGCGTGGCGTTAATGACATTACTGAAGTACAGAGCCCGCAGCCAACCGGTCACAGATGAGTCACGTCACAGAACCGCTTATCTGTGTTGTGTGCACAGCTGGGCCTAGTACCGTATTTGCATGACTTTAAAGTCACAGCTATGTATGGGTATTAATTATCCACATCTTGCGAACTACGTAATCCTTTATCCAAGGTCCTTATCGCAAACCCCGAACCAAAGCCAGCGGTCACGCGTCCAGCGATGATTCCTAGGACTCTTAATATCATTTCATAGAGAAATACAAATTTTGCTATAATTTGATCAGTCACATAATTTACACATTGTTTTCCTCTCAACAAAAACAACTAATTTCTGTTATTCAACCAAAAATAAAAGTTTTCTCTTCCTTTTTATATTAATTACGATAATTTCTTCGTAAACACGACAAATTAACAGCTAGTTTTTAAGAACATAACCTGTAACTTGTTATATCCTATCAGCTGTTCAACGAAATCAGCTGATAGTTATGAATTATAAAAAACACCTGTTCTTTTATTATAAAATAGCTGGCGGTGATGAAAACCTCATCGGTTTTTCGCCGGCAAAAAAAAATAATAAGAAATAAATAAAATAGTATGACTGACGAAGAAACTCCTAAATTACCAACTCAAGATGAAAGTAAAGAATGAATGGCTTAAGGAAGTGAAACAGGACCTAAAAGAATTAGGGATAACGGAGGAACGTCTGAAAGAAGGAAGGGAAAAACCAATCCTTAGGAATAAAAACACTAGATTAAAATTTAAAGAAGGGACAAAAAGAGTTGCCTAATCGGAAGAAGTTAGACTACACAGATCTATGAAAAAGTATTGGGAGAATATCAAAAACCTAAAACAACCGAAGTTGAAAGCCCAAAAGAACCAAAATTGACTAAGTGTGCTCCACTGAGGGCTAAATAAAAAAAAATTAATAAAATAGCTAGTCTTTAACAACATAACCTAAAACATTACAGCCTATAAGCTGTTCAGTAAAATCAGCTGATCGTTACGAATTAATATAAAACAACCGATCTTTTCTTTAACAACATAACCTAAAACATTACAGCCTATAAGCAGTTCAGTAAAATCAGCTGATCGTTACGAATTAATATAAAACAACCGATCTTTTCTTTAACAACATAACCTAAAACATTACAGCCTATAAGCAGTTCAGTAAAATCAGCTGATCGTTACGAATTAATATAAAACAATCGATCTTTTACTTTTAACTACTAATAAAAATTTGTGCACTCGTATCACGCGACGCGCAGAATCCAACATCACAACCAGCCCTAAAACCTGATAAAAAGATTGAGAGATCAGGATCGACGTTCACTTCAAGGTCGCGTCGGGTCTGGGCCTTCTCCAGAGGTTAAAACGCCGAGCCCCCTCGCCTGCACTGCATTCATCCGATTAATGTTTTAAAATTGGCACAATAGATAAATGATAACCAATATGAGAGTTATAAGCGCTCGTTGATGGTGCCATCTTGTAGCGAAGTGTTTAACTATAGTTAAACGGACAATAGTACTGTCTATTCTCTAAAACGTCTCTAACCTCTGTCCTTGCAGCTTGCAGCATTCGTAGCGGCAGACAGACCAACCACTTGAACTTTAGCCGCTAATATCGAGCCCGCTTTTTATAACGGTGGCTGTGTTTCTAGTCCGTTTATAGTCAATGATTTTGGTAATAGCTTCGACAAGTTCGTCGCTCAGTAAAAATCCATTCAACCATTTCGCAAACAGCAATTAACAGAAAATCTGATTTAAAGAATACAATCAGTTTAGGATAATAATTTGATCACGACAGCTGGTTCCGTAAAACTGCATGCAGATAAGTTACAGGGTCAGGGATCACTATATTTTCACATTTAATATCGCGTATCAAAATTATTGTTTCTGTAAAGTCAACAGTTGTTAGTTTCCATCTAGCGAGATCTGTATGTACAGCGACTATTTACTTAACTAATTTTCGTTATCTAATAACGAATAATATATGAATATTTTAATGGTGAAGATTTTCTTACATTCCATTACGATCCCTAATTATCTGCTAACATAAGCTGAAGCATTAACCTTAATTTATAGCAAATTAAACAAAATCTGACTAATCCATTTTGAGAAATTACTGTTTTATTGTAAGCTTACAAAACCGTATTATTGTGGCCAATGCGACCCGTTTTCTGTTGCAGTCTCCGGGAGAAACAGAAGTCCGGACGTTTACCAGCTGGAGAGGCACTTTTCCGGTCCGGAATGGTGAAATAAATTCTTGTTTATAGTTGGCCGGATCCCTCCTGTTTCCTCCCGAGCAAGTTGTGGTATCTTGTATAGTTGTTCCGGGAGTTGGTAGGCTGCGTGCAGTTCTGTAGTGGGCGGTCCTCCTCGAGGTTCTGCCGAACGATTTTCGACCTGTATTGATACTCGAAATTATGGTGGGCATCAAAACGATTTTCGACCTGTATTGATTTTCGACCTGTATTGATACTCGAAATTATTGTGGGCATCAAAACGATTTTCGACCTGTATTGATACTCTAAATTATGGTGGGCATCAAAACGATTTTCGACCTGTATTGATTTTCGACCTGTATTGATACTCGAAATTATTGTGGGCATCAAAACGATTTTCGACCTGTATTGATACTCTAAATTATGGTGGGCATCAAAACGATTTTCGACCTGTATTGATTTTCGACCTGTATTGATACTCGAAATTATTGTGGGCATCAAAACGATTTTCGACCTGTATTGATACTCGAAATTATGGTGGGCATCAAAACGATTTTCGACCTGTATTGATACTCGAAATTATGGTGGGCATCAAAACGATTTTCGACCTGTATTGATACTCTAAATTATGGTGGGCATCAAAACGATTTTCGACCTGTATTGATACTTGAAATTATGGTGGGCATCAAAACGATTTTCTACCTGTATTGATACTCGAAATTATGGTGGGCATCAAAACGATTTTCGACCTGTATTGATACTCGAAATTATGGTGGGAATCAAAACGATTTTCGACCTGTATTGATACTCGAAATTATGGTGGGCATCAAAACGATTTTCGACCTGTATTGATACTCGAAATTATGGAGGGCATCAAAACGATTTTCGACCTGTATTGATACTCGAAATTATGGTGGGCATCAAAACGATTTTCGACCTGTATTGATACTCGAAATTATGGTGGGCATCAAAACGATTTTCGACCTGTATTGATACTCGAAATTATGGTGGGCATCAAAACGATTTTCGACCCGTATTGATACTCGAAATTATGGTGGGAATCAAAATGATTTTCGACCTGTATTGATACTCAAAATTATGGTGGGCATCAAAACGATTTTCGACCTGTATTATATATGATGATATTATATATGACTCAAAATTATGGTGGGCATCAAAATTTTTCAGAATTCCATTGTTAAAACTGAGAAAGAACGCGTAATCAGAAGGTAGCACACGGGAGGTGCGAGGCGATGCGCCGCCAGTAGTGCCTGGGCAGAAATGTATTAATCTAGCGCAGTATAGGCCCGAGATACGCGTGCTCTGCGAACCAATCGGAAGTGCGTATTGGTCTACGGAAGTGGAATAAGTTTCGCAGGCTTTGGCTGTTTCAAAGCCGGAAAAGAAGTGCAGGGATGTTTAGGTGTTAGCAATCGGAACTAGGTTGTGTAACAGTTGCTATGTTGTTCAGGCGATCACATTTCATCATGACTGTCATAGCCCGTTTAAGAGAATCCGTTTTTCATTTTGACTACAAGTTGACTTTAAAAATTCTGTTAACAGCAATGCAGATCTATTTGAGAAATTTCATAAACATCGGACATTGTCTCCAGCAATGTATACACACATACAGACATCTTCAGATCGAATTTCAAAAGGCGAAATTAAACTAAGGAAAAATACAGACAGCTGGAAACGTTAAAGACAATGTACGAGTATATTGGGTCACGAATCCGTTGGTCGATAGATACAAAACGTATATTTAGTTGCGCAACAGTGGCAAACCTGAACGTGTGGGAGCGCGGGAAAGCCGTTTAGCGCCAAAACCATAGCAGGGCTATCCTTGAATCCGTCATTCCATTCTTGGCGCGACGCCAAATTGACATAATGTCAATCATACCTACAAGTAGGAGTGCCCCTGCCTGTAGTATACTTAGCGACAATGGTACACGGGTGTTGCACGCACACACGCGCGCGCGCATACAAGATAACGAATCTTATACTACTTAGTGAATGCGAATGAAACAGACCCAAAGAATCTATTAAACACACGTAACACGTTACACAATGTCCTGACCGTATAACCGATTTGTCAGCGCCCATCGTGATAACATCCACACTCCGCACCTTGAAATTGGAACTGATCCTGATCTTTAAAACACTTTTAGAAGCGGTCGTTAAAATGTTTTATCGTATGTGCATATAACTCTATTAGCAATTTTGGTCTGATTCGATTTTAACTTGGAACAAAAATCTACGATAATAATAATAGCCTGGGCAAGGCCGCTACCCAGAAAAATCCGTTTGACAATTTCAAAATGGTGGCCATTTTAATCATGTAATCAACTTTAAGAACTACACTCTAGCGGTCACGATAATTTCTTGTCACACACACACACACACACACACACACACACACACACACACACACACACACACACACACACACACACACAAACACACACGCGCGCGCACACACACACACACACACACACACACACACACACACACACACACACACACACACACACACACACACACACACACACACACACACACACAGCACACACACACACACACACACACAATCAAACACACACACACACACACACACACACACACACACACACACACAATCAAACACACAAGCACGTGCGCACGCGCGCACACACACACACACAAAATCAAACACACGCACACACACACACACACACACACACACACACACACACACACACACACACACACACAATCAAACACACACACGCACAATCAAACACACAGGCGCGCGCGCACACACACACGGTTTTAATGGCGATTTTAAAATTGATTTTTCAAAAAAGGACATGACAAAAAATTTTTTCATGAAATTCGCTTCCATCACGTCAGTTAGCGAGCGTGTTATGAAAACCAATACACACCATTCTGTTTACACTCCATACACCTTGTATACAGGCAGTGTAAACATACATATTACCGTTCACAAGTTCGTATAAAATAATCTCCACTTAAATCCGTTTGACAATTTCAAAATGGAGGCCGTTTTAATCATTGTAATCAGGTTTACAAACAACACTGCATTGGCAGTCGCGGTAATTCTTCGCGCGCGCGCGCGCTCACACACACACACACACACACACACAGTTTGAATGGCAATTTTTAAAATAAATTTTCAAAAAAGGACATGACTACGAAATTTTAATGAAATTCGCTTCCATCACGTCAATTAGCGAGCTGTTATGAAAACCGATACACACCATTCTGTTTACACTCAATACACCGTGTATAGAGGCAATATAAACATACATAAAACTGTTAACAAGTTCGTATAAAATAATCTCCACTTAGCCTGGGTAAGTGAGGCTGAGTACGCTTTGTATCATCTACTCGGAAGCGTTACAGGAATGTTTAATCAAGCACGTGGTCATTAACAATATGTTTGTGTAACGGTCTCCCTTGTACGGTTCAATGATCTCTTCGGCTTATGACTTCTTCAATACAGTTTCAGAAAAAGCACACAAAATACATTTACTTATAAAATAAATACTGTTAAAACATCGGACAAACTTTATATTGCAATGATATTCCCCCCCCATAAAAAAATTCGGTTTTGAAAATATCGACCGTGTCATTGTATAACGAACAAGTAGATCAAATAAGTGCAGAATATTCGAAAGGATGCAAATTTATTGTAGCAAAATATTTTATAATAGACTAGCTGTTACCTGTTGTAACTTTGTCTGCAATTTTTTAATGTAGGTAACACAATTTACTGTCGATTTCAAAATCTAAATAGCTTCATTTCAATTAATATACTATATACAATATTATACGATTTGTGGTTTTCCGCCAAGACATATAGATTTTTGCTACTCGATAATCTAGAACAGGGTATATTTTAATAAAATACAGTATATTAAAACGTTACTATTATACAATTAACACTTTTCACAAAACCAAATACTAAATAATTAAGTTGGACTGGGTAAGTAGTAGGCTATGATAACGTTTAAAATAATTTACACATTTATTATTCACACCTCCCCATTGGCCTACAATAATAAACGTATAAAACGTCACTTTTATATAATTAAAACTTGAATACTAAATACTTAAGTTGGACTGGGTAAGTAGTATGATGGCGTTTAAAATAATTTTAAAATATTTATTATTCACATTTACCAATACAGGCCTATAATTAAACGTACAGAACGTCACTGTTGTACAGTTAACACTTGCCACAAAACTAAACACTAAATAATTACGTTGGGCTAGGTAAGTAGTATAATGGCGTATAAATAATTAAAAAATATTTATTATTCACATTTACCAATATAGGCCTGTAATTAAACGTATAAAACGTCACTGTTCTACACTTAACACTTGTCACAAAACTAAATACTAAATAATTATGTTGGGCTGGGTAAGTAATATAATGAACTTTTTCAAAACGGGAATAGGCCTACGTTTATCTACCTACCTTTAGGAATAGGTACCAAAAGCATATTCGTACTACATTTCATCTCAATTGGTGCATTAGTTAAAGCGTGATTGAATAACAAACAAACAAACTTTCAGAAATACGAGGTGTGTTCAGAAAGTAACGAGAATTTTTAAATTTCGCGGGCTTGGAGAGTCCGATTAACAAACATTTTTTTTTTATGTTGGTATACATGTCCTTGAAGTTTTCAGCTGTTTTCATTGTTGGCTTTGTCTGTGACAGCCACTAAGGTTAGACGTGTTTTTATGAGCTAGCCGATTTTCGTTTGTTAAAAGAAATGGATCAAAGAATTTGTATCAAATTTTGCGTAAAAAATGAAATAAAGTGTAACAAAGTGTGTGAAATGTTAACAAAGGCCTATGGTGAGTCTGCTATGAGTAAAGCAAGAATTTACGAGTGGTATAAGCGTTTCCAAGAAGGCCGTGAAGACGTAGAAGATGACGAACGCTCTGGACGCCCCAGCACATCAACAACCCATGAAAACGTGGAAAAAGTGAAAGAAATGGTTATGAACAATCACCGAATCACAATTAGAGAGGTCGCTGATAATGTTGGCATATCGATTGGATCATGTCATTTCGTTCCAAAATTGTTGAATTTTGAACAAAAACAGCGGCGAATGGAAGTTGCTCAGGAGTCACTAAATGAAGTCAACGACGATGCAGAATTACTGAAACGTATTATAACAAGTGACGAAACATGGATTTACGGATATGGCGTCGAAACTAAGGCTCATCCCAGTGGAGGCATTCTGGCTCGCCAAGACCGAAAAAGCTCGACAAGTGCGGTCGAACGTGAAGGTTATGCTCACTGTGTTCTTCGACATTAATGGCATAGTGCGTCATGAATTCCTGCCACCAGGTGAAACGGTCAATAAGGGTCTTACCTACAAGTTCAACGCCGTTTGCGTAAAGCAATCCGAAAAAAACGCCCGGATCTGTGGAAAAACAATTCATGGCTTTTGCACCACGATAATGCACCAGCTCACACTTCATTGCTTGTTCTTGATTTTTTTGCCAAAAACAGTACTGTAACGTTGTCCCAGCCCCCATATACGCCAGGCATGGAGAGCCAAAAATAAAGAGAACCTTAAAGGGCCGTCGTTTTACAGCCGTAGATGACATTAAAAGCGCATAGCTGAAAGAACTAAAGGGTTTCTCAAAGATCGAGTTTGAGAAGTGTTTCGAGGATTGGAAGAAGCGCATAATCTTCAATTGGGACTATTTTGAAGGCGACAACATCAATGAAGAAGAATAAATAAATATTTTGTTCAAACAATTAAAATTCTCGTTACTTTCTGAACAAACCTTGTATAATATGATTAAGAAGATAAGATTTAAAGTTCAGCTGTAATTGATTTTATTAAAAAAAAATTTAGTACTTCTCGATCTTCATGTATGACTAAAATTTACACAAAATCTAAAAGAATTTGTTTTTAAGATTTCTAGTTATACATTTAACTATACAAGTGATTTGTTACCAGCTGAACACTGTGAAGCCTGCACACACATTATTGCAGGACTGTAGTCTATTAGGGGTATAAAACTTTTAATTTTGAAATAATTAAATAAATCAGGAACGTGTGGGATAATACCAACCATGTACACCTAGGATTTTCAGCATTCTTAAAAATTCAAATATGTTTTTAAAGTTTTTTTTTTACTTTCGTACATTGAGACGACAAATAAAATTGTAATTGTGTAAAACATAAACTACAGAAAAACCGTGGAAAAACCTCACTTCCCCGGATCCGGTTCCAAGGCTGCCAGCGAAAATCAAAACAACAAATACCAAGATGAACCCGCAGTATTCAAAACTTGTTTCTTTCGCTCCTTCTAAAATACGATCTCGAATTTCTAATCGGCATAAGTAACCAGTATTTCAAATTTTCAAAATGACGTGTGTTTGAAAACGGCTTCTGAAAAAGATTTAACACCGAAATATTGAATGACCGCCATTTTGAAACGGTCGGTCTGATGGATTCTTTCGAGCTATTACTAAATTCAATGCGCAATGCGTGTTGTTTGAATCAAATCACACATAACGACACACATACAAGCGCGCACACGCACGCAAGCACATTTTTAAAGATTAATGACAAAGCAGTTACGATAAACGTTAAAAAAACCGTGAATTATGGGAAAAATTCGTTTTTAAAAGTACTAAAAGTGATTTCTAATAGAATTTTTCAAAAAAAAAAAAAAAAAAAAAACAGACAATAAAATAAATCTTGCTTAATATATGAAAATTACCCCCACCCCATGACACATTTATAAATCGCATCCGAAACAGCTAGTCGAAAAGTATGTTTCAGCGATCATTGGTCATTGGTGCAGCGATCAATTATAACTTGTATAATGTCATAACTTTTATAATGATCATTTACAATGTCTATAACTTCCAATTGGATGTACATCACATCCAACTGACTTTCCCAAACGTACAGACTATAGCTTAAAGTTAGGACAATGTCTATGCATATTAATTGGATGTACATCACGTGCAGCTGACTTTCCCAAACGTACAGACTATAGCTTAAAGTTAGGACAATGTCTAGGCATATCAATTGGATGTACAATACGTCCATCTGACTTTCCCAAACGTACAGACTATAGCTTAAAGTTAGGACAATGTTTAGGCATATCAATTGGATGTACATCACGTCCAACTGACTTTCCCAAACGTACAGACTATAGCTTAAAGTTAGGACAATGTTTAGGCATATCAATTGAATGTACATCACGTCCAACTGACTTTCCCAAACGTACAGACTATAGCTTAAAGTTAGGACAATGTTTAGGCATATCAATTGAATGTACATCACGTCCAACTGACTTTCCCAAACGTACAGACTATAGCTTAAAGTTAGGACAATGTATAGGCATATCAATTGGATGTACATCACGTCCAACTGACTTTCCCAAACGTACAGACTATAGCTTAAAGTTAGGACAATGTCTAGGCATATCAACTGGATGTACATCACGTCCAACCGCCTTCCCAAACGTACAGACTATAGCTTAAAGTTAGGACAATGTTTAGGCATATCAATTGGATGTACATCACGTCCAACTGACTTTCCCAAACGTACAGACTATAGCTTAAAGTTAGAACAATGTCTAGGCATATCAATTAGATGTACATCACGTCCAACTGACTTTCCCAAACGTACAGACTATAGCTTAAAGTTAGGACAATGTTTAGGCATATCAGTTGGATGTACATCACCTCCCACTGACTTTGCCAAACGTACAGACTATAGCTTAAACTATTTCTAAGCATATCAATTGGATGTACATCACGTCCAACCGCCTTCCCAAACGTACAGACTATAGCTTAAAGTTAGGACAAAGTCTAGGCATATCAATTGGATGTACATCACGTCCAACTAACTTTCCCAAACGTACAGACTATAGCTTAAAGTTAGGACAATGTTTAGGCATTGTTGGATGGCTGTTGGATGTACATCACGTCCAACTGACTTTCCCAAACGTACAGACTATAGCTTTAAAGTTAGGACAATGTCTAGGCATATCAATTGGATGTACATCACGTCCAACTGCCTTCCCAAACGTACAGACTATAGCTTAAAGTTAGAACAATGTTTAGGCATTGTTGGATGGCAGTTGGATGTACATCACGTCCAACTGACTTTCCCAAACGTACAGACTATAGCTTAAAGTTAGGACAATGTCTAGGCATATCAATTGGATGTACATCACGTCCAACTGCCTTCCCAAACGTACAGACTATAGCTTAAAGTTAGGACAATGTTTAGGCATTGTTGGATGGCAGTTGGATGTACATCACGTCCAACTGACTTTCCCAAACGTACAGTTTATAGGTTAAAGTTAGGACAATGTCTAGGCATATCAGTTGGATGTACACCACGTCCAACCGCCTTTCCAAACGTACAGACTATAGCTTAAAGTTAGGACAATGTCTAGGCATTGGTGATCAGTTTAGGGAAGTTGTACTAGAACGCTCTCAACACGTGTGCATAAGGTGCGCCGTAACTTCGTTAACATAAAAACAAAGAACGTAGTTTTACTGATTTTCTTGGCCATAAAGAACAAGTTTTGAAACATTTTCCTTATGTTAAAGTGATTTCCAGCATAATAGTATGTACGGAAGATCGCGCGACCTTGGAGCCCAAAGCTGCACGCAACCAGTCTCGCCGGTATCTACCTAAGTTCCGTCACACCCTGTGCAGTACGGCCAACAGGTTGCGATGACTCACCAGAACGCCTCAAGGCGGGAGACGTATTTCTGGCTTTCCCTTGTGTCGGTGATGTCATCTCGATTAATATTCACGCGCCAATTTCTTTTCGGTTAGGGCGTTCACCTCATTACAGATGGCAGTGAAGAACGGCGGCACGCAACTGTCGCGCGCAAACAGTAACATCACAGCTAATGTACGCAGATTTTAACGGTGAACGGATTTCGCTGGGTACGGACCGTCCGTGCTATTATAATAATCAATGTTTGTGCCCAGTCTGAATCAACAGTACTGAAACCCGCGACGTCCTCAAATGTACTTTGGAGGTCACGTTCCCTGCCCGTGCGCCACTGTCCACTTCACCGTCGCATCAGGGGAAAGTTCCTACAACTTTTGTAAAGAAATAATGCTGCCTCGGAGGCCTAGATGATACTAGGCGTACTGGTCTTTCACCCCGAGGACCCGGATTCGATTCCCGGCCAGGGCTTGGCATTTTCATACGCATAAATCACCCCATCGTCCGCATTAGCCCAAGTGTGCACAATAGTCGGACGTTAGGGGGAAAAAATACTGGCAAGCACCTTACACGGAAGTCCAAGCTCAAATCATTTTATATCAAAAGTATCTGCAATTTCCACAAAAGATAATAATATTCAATTTCACGACCGTTTTTCGATCCTGTATTGAATAATGTAACACGTTCCCTTCAGTGTTTTTCTTTTGTTTAACGTCTATACTTTACGCCAGTTAGACTAATAAGGGTTAACGGTAAGGGAAAAGCAACGGGAGCAACTGCGGCTCGAACTGTTTAAGTGCGCAGTAGGCTGACCGATGCTTTAGCCAATTCGACAAACCAAGTCCCTCCTTTAGAAACAAAACACCTGTTAGTGCTTCAAAAAGGCGTAAACCATATTCAACCGCCTTACCTAAACGAACAGTCTAGTATACAGTTTAAAACTATGGCTGGCATAAGTAAACAGTGAGTGTCCAACCGCCTTTCCCTCACTAACAGACTATAGCATAAAGCTTAAAATTAGACAATATGAATAAATATCAATTGGATGTACATCACGTCCAACCGCCTTCCCGAATGTACAGACTATAGCTTAAAGTTATGACAATGTCTAGGCATATCAATTGAATGTACATCACGTCCGACAGACTTTCCCAAACGTACAGACTATAGCTTAAATTATTTCTAGGCATATCAATTGGATGTACACCACGTCCAACCGCCTTCCCGAATGTACAGACTATAGGTTAAAGTTATGACAATGTTTAGGCATATCAATTGGATGTACATCACGTCCAACCGCCTTCCCGAATGTACAGACTATAGCTTAAAATTATGACAATGTCTAGGCATATCAATTCGATGTATATCATATCCAACTAACTTTCCCAAACGTACAGACTATAGCTTAAAGTTAGGACAATGTATAGGCATATCAGTTGGATGTACATCACGTCCATCCGCCTTCCCAAACGTACAGACTATAGCTTAAAGTTAGGACAATGTCTAGGCATATCAATTGGATGTACATTACATCCAACTGACTTTACCAAACGTACAGACTATAGCTTAAAGTTATGACAATGTCTAGGCATATCAATTGGATGTACATCACGTCCAACTGACTTTCCCAAACGTACAGACTATAGCTTAAAGTTAGAACAATGTCTAGACATATCAACTGGATGTACATCACATCCAACTGACTTTCCCAAACGTACAGACTATAGCTTAAAGTTATGACAATATTTAGGCATATCAATTGGATGTTCATCACGTCCAAACGCCTTCCCGAATGTACAGACTATAGCTTAAAATTATGACAATGTCTAGGCATATCAATTGGAAGTACATCACATCCAACTGACTTTCCCAAACGTACAGACTATAGCTTAAAGTTATGACAATGTTTAGGCATATCAATTGGATGTACATCACGTCCAACTGACTTTCCCAAACGTACAGTCTATAGCTTAAAGTTAGGACAATGTCTAGACATATGAATTGGATGTACATCACGTCCAACTGACTTTCCTAAACGTACAGACTATATCTTAAAGTTAGGACAATGTCTAGGCATATCAATTGGATGTACATCACGTCCAACTGACTTTCCCAAACGTACAGTCTATAGCTTAAAGTTAGGACAATGTCTAGACATATGAATTGGATGTACATCACGTCCAACTGACTTTCCCAAACGTACAGTCTATAGCTTAAAGTTAGGACAATGTCTAGACATATGAATTGGATGTACATCACGTCCAACTGACTTTCCTAAACGTACAGACTATATCTTAAAGTTAGGACGATGTCTAGGCATATCAATTGAATGTACATCACGTCCAACTGACTTTCCCAAACGTACAGACTATATCTTAAAGTTAGGACAATGTCTAGGCATATCAATTGGATGTACATCACGTCCAACTGACTTTCCTAAACGTACAGACTATAGCTTAAAGTTAGGACAATGTCTAGGCATATCAATTGGATGTACATCACGTCCAACTGACTTTCCCAAACGTACAGTCTATAGCTTAAAGTTAGGACAATGTCTAGACATATGAATTGGATGTACATCACGTCCAACTGACTTTCCTAAACGTACAGACTATATCTTAAAGTTAGGACGTCTAGGCATATCAATTGAATGTACATCACGTCCAACTGACTTTCCCAAACGTACAGACTATAGCTTAAAGTTAGGACAATGTCTAGACATATGAATTGGATGTACATCACGTCCAACTGACTTTCCTAAACGTACAGACTATATCTTAAAGTTAGGACGTCTAGGCATATCAATTGAATGTACATCACGTCCAACTGACTTTCCCAAACGTACAGACTATAGCTTAAAGTTAGGACGTCTAGGCATATCAATTGAATGTACATCACGTCCAACTGACTTTCCTAAACGTACAGACTATATCTTAAAGTTAGGACGTCTAGGCATATCAATTGAATGTACATCACGTCCAACTGACTTTCCTAAACGTACAGACTATATCTTAAAGTTAGGACGTCTAGGCATATCAATTGAATGTACATCACGTCCAACTGACTTTCCCAAACGTACAGACTATAGCTTAAAGTTAGGACAATGTCTAGACATATGAATTGGATGTACATCACGTCCAACTGACTTTCCTAAACGTACAGACTATATCTTAAAGTTAGGACGTCTAGGCATATCAATTGAATGTACATCACGTCCAACTGACTTTCCCAAACGTACAGACTATAGCTTAAAGTTAGGACAATGTCTAGACATATGAATTGGATGTACATCACGTCCAACTGACTTTCCTAAACGTACAGACTATATCTTAAAGTTAGGACGTCTAGGCATATCAATTGAATGTACATCACGTCCAACTGACTTTCCTAAACGTACAGACTATAGCTTAAAGTTAGGACAATGTCTAGACATATGAATTGGATGTACATCACGTCCAACTGACTTTCCTAAACGTACAGACTATATCTTAAAGTTAGGACGTCTAGGCATATCAATTGAATGTACATCACGTCCAACTGACTTTCCCAAACGTACAGACTATATCTTAAAGTTAGGACAATGTCTAGGCATATCAATTGGATGTACATCACGTCCAACTGACTTTCCCAAACGTACAGACTATATCTTAAAGTTAGGACAATGTCTAGGCATATCAATTGGATGTACATCACGTCCAACTGACTTTCCCAAACGTACAGACTATAGCTTAAAGTTAGGACAATGTCTAGGCATATCAATTGGATGTACATCACGTCCAACTGACTTTCCCAAACGTACAGACTATATCTTAAAGTTAGGACAATGTCTAGGCATATCAATTGGATGTACATCACGTCCAACTGACTTTCCCAAACGTACAGACTATATCTTAAAGTTAGGACAATGTCTAGGCATATCAATTGGATGTACATCACGTCCAACTGACTTTCCCAAACGTACAGACTATAGCTTAAAGTTAGGACAATGTCTAGGCATATCAATTGGATGTACATCACGTCCAACTGACTTTCCTAAACGTACAGACTATATCTTAAAGTTAGGACAATGTCTAGGCATATCAATTGGATGTACATCACGTCCAAATGACTTTCCCAAACGTACAGACTATAGCTTAAAGTTAGGACAATGTCTAGGCATATCAATTGGATGTACATCACGTCCAACTGACTTTCCCAAACGTACAGACTATAGCTTAAAGTTAGGACAATGTCTAGGCATATCAATTGGATGTACATCACGTCCAACTGACTTTCCCAAACGTACAGACTATAGCTTAAAGTTAGGATAATGACTATAACTTCCAATTGGATGTACATCATGTCCAACTGACTTCCCCAAATGTACAGGCTATAGCTTAAAGTTAGGACAATATCTAGGCATATCAGTTGATTGTAAATCACACCCAACCTCCCTTCCCAAAACAGTGTATAATTTAAAACTAGAGCAAGTGCAGAAGAAATAAACGTTAAACCCGTAAAGACAGAGATATATTCTAGGCCAAGCGGACAGTTAATGAATTCGCCAACTGGACCTCTGAATATACTGTACAGTACTGTACTGTTATGTATACATATAAAATATAGTCTTGTTATCCGGTGATGACTCCAAGGCCGTGTTCTAGTTACACTGTATTCACAGCTGCCAACTTTCAACATAGATCCCATACAAAGTGATAAGACTTTCTGCTTCTGTAAAATGTTTTATTTTAAGTATATAGACGTACAGGGTGTGTATGAAAAAAATCCTGGCATAGTACCAAACAAATATTTTCCAAAACAGCAGAAGAACTGTGAGGGCGCTTTATGTACAATAGACCGAGTCGGGCGGTAAACTACAACAGTCTAAGT
>CM040186.1:11481831-11576831 GCA_022606455.1 Callitettix versicolor | reverse complement strand
ATGAGCCATTGTAGCTGTAACAGCTGTAGCCATCTAATGAGCACCAGCAGTACAATTTTTGTTAGGTTCGCAACTTCAGTTCAATTTGCACCTTGGTACGTAACAGCTTTGACTTTTTTTTTTTTAACGTCCGACTATTGTGCACACTTGGACTAATGCAGACGATGGGATGATTTATAGCGTATGAAAATGCCAAGCCCTGGCCGGGAATCGAACCCGGGTCCTCGGGGTGAAAGCCCAGTACGCTATCAACTAGGCCACCGAGGCGGCAGCAGCTTGGACAATTTGGCGGCTATTGAAAATATCAATTATTCATTATTTTTTATAATCACACTCTCTTTATGTGTTTGATGAAAGACTTCATCGTTAAAGGTATTGCATTTTAAATTTCCCGATAACTTTTAAAATAAATTTAATTTATTCAAATTTAATGTTAAATACAAAGTATTTGGGTAAAACAAAAATGTAACGAATTTCACGACCGTCAGACATAACTTTAATAAGGGCAACGAAAAGATAACAGCAAAAGTAAACGTAGGAAATAAAGGTCTAAAGTTTTCAAAGTCACCGAGGGACTTAAACCAAGTACTTCCCTGTCCCAAACATTGTTTAAAATGTACATCATTAAACACCTTATCAGGGTGTCTACCAGCTCCCTTAAGCAAAAATCAGGAGCAGGAGCAAAAAAAACCGCGCGTTTCACAAGAGCAAGGTCCCCCCTTCCATCCCGGCGGTAACACAGAATTTTTTAATTAATTTAATCTGAGATATATATATATATATATATATATATATATATATATATATATATATATGTGTGTGTGTGTGTGTGTGTGTGTGTGTGTGTGTGTGTAACTATGCAGTGTGCGCCCCCCCACACACACACACAAAATCAAAACACACGCGCACACACACGCACACAATCACACACACACGCACGCGCGCACGCACGCACACACACACACACACGCGCACACACACACACACACACACACACAATCAAACACACGCGCGCGCACACACACACACACACACACACACACACACACACACACACACAATCAAACACACACGCACGCGCGCACACACACACACACACACACACAATCACACACACACGCACGCACACACACACACACACACACACACACACACACACACACACACACACACCAACACACACACACCAACACACACACCCAAACACACACACCCAAACACACACACCCAAACACACACACACCAACACACACACACCACACACACACACACACACACACACACACACACACACACACACACACACACACACACACACACACACACACACACACACACACACACACACACACACACACACACACACACACACACACACACACACACACACACACACACACACACACACACACACACACACACACACACACACACACACACACACACACACACACACAACACACACACACACACGCACGCACGCACACACACACACGCACACACACACACACACACACACACACACACACACACACACACACACACACACACACACACACACACACACACACACACACACACACACACACACACACACACACACACACACACACACACACACACACACACACACACACACACACACACACACACACACACACACACACGTTACATCTACACATTACTGGTTATATTATAACATAACTGATAATATATAATACAGTAATATGCTGGCTGCGGTATTACTATATTATAACTCCACAATAATATGGTAGTTATACATTATAGTAATTTTGAAATTGCTATAATTAATTAAATGAAGTAATTAATTAATCGGGTCGGGGTTTTACCATGTTAGCTGCTCTAAAGTTAAAACGTTTCTACAAACCTGACAGAAAGCCATTTGTCCACTTACACTGTGGACAAGCAAAACTCACCTGAAACAAAGAACAATATAATTTTACACTGTACAACATTAATACATTTTATATAAAATAATATTTTATAATCAGAACCTCACCAAAATATAATACTGTAATAAGATAAACCTATTTTCTCAGTGTTATCGCGATATCTGCCGACTTATTCAGTTCGGGTTGTTATGTGACAAAATAGCATTTCACAGATTTTTCTACCAAACGAGGCTTAAAAATTGTTTTTTAATTTAACCCTCAAGTGGGCGCGCCAGGGGCAAATTGGCCGCAATCTTTTATTTTCCCATCTTACGGTAGGTAGCGAAGGAGAAATGTTTTCAGGGCTTTGAGTCACCTTAAGGGACACGAACTGTATAAAAAGAATACCTTATCTTCAGTCCGTCTGGAAATAAGGCATGAATGCGAGATAGTTACGTCTGCGGCCAAGTTGCCGCGGCGCGCCCAGCGAAGGGTTAAAAACTGGTGCCGAGACGTGGGCGAAGGAGAACAACACGCAGAATTTCCTTAAAATCGGTTAATTTAATTTAGCACCTCGGAAAGTACAAAAAATTAGCTGTAACTAAAAATCGTAACTGTAACTAAAATTGTAACTGCAACTGTAACTAAAAATTGTAACTGTAACTAAAAACTGTAACTGTAACTAACTAAAAATTGTAACTGCAACTCTAACTAAAAACTGTAACTATAACTAAAAATTGTAACTACAATTAAAAACTGTAACTATAACTGAAAAATTGTAACTATAAATAAAAATTGTAACTGTAATTAAAAATTGTAACCACAATTGTAACTAAAAACTGTAACTGTAACTAAAAATTGTAACTGCAACTGTAACTCTAATTGTAACTGAAACTGTAACTAAAAATTGTAACTGCAACTGTAACTGCACTAAAATTGTAGCTACAACTATAACTGTAACTAAAAACTGTAAGTGTAAGTAAAACTGTAATTGTAACTAAAAATGTAACTATAACTAAAAATTGTAACTGCAACTAAAAATTGTAACTGCAACTAACTAAAAATTGTAACTGTAACTAAAAAATTGTAACTGCAACTGTAACTAAAAATTGTAACTGTAACTAAAATTGTAACTGCAACTATAATTGTAACTAAAAACTGTAACTGTAACTAAAAATTGTAACCAAATAAAAACTGTAACTGTAACTAAAAATTGTAACTGCAACTGTAACTAAAAATTGTAACTGCAACTGTAACTGTAACTAAAAATTGTAACTGCAACTGTAACTAAAAATTGTAACTGTAACTAAAAAATTGTAACTGCAACTGTAACTAAAAATTGTAACTGTAACTAAAATTGTAACTGCAACTATAATTGTAACTAAAAACTGTAACTGCAACTGTAACTAAAAATTGTAATTGCAACTAAAAATTGTAACTGCAACTGTAACTGTAACTAAAAATTGTAACTGCAACTGTAACTAAAAATTGAACTGTAACTAAAATTGTAACTGCAACTATAAATGTAACTAAAAACTGTAAGTGTAACGAAAAATTAACTGCAACTGTAACTGTAACTAAAAATTGTAACCGACTAGAAACTGTAACTGTAACTACAAAAATAATCGCGGAACGAAACTGCCTCGCTGATGTGATGGAATTACCAACAATTTTTCCATATTTATAATCCTTTGAAAATCTCATTTCACCATCAGAACAGGCACATATTAATAAAATTACATATAAATATATATAAACTTTATCATATGTAAATTAATTTATTAACAATTTTTAATTTTCTAATATTATAGGCAAATGTTAACTTGTAATGTATTCATATTTTAACGGTAATTAATGATTGCAGAACGGATTTGATTTCTTTTAATTACTGTCGGGCTGAATATGTCCAAGCTACTAATAAACCCGATTTATGTGAGAAGTTTGGACATACACGGACAAGATCCCGGGCCTGGGCTTGCCATCTTACTACATGCCCGGCCTAAAGCGAAACGTAAATCGACCAATGTAGCGTGCTCCACATGTTCGTCCGTCAGGTGATTAGGTCCGAAGGTCCGAACGCTAATGTGTTTGTCGAGCGCCGTTTAAAACACATTAACATATTTTGTTTGTCTGCATCCGATTGCGTAATCCTCGGCTTAACGAACTCTAAAAACAATGGCACTGTTAGAACAAATAACGTGTAGTTCCGGGTATTTACGAGCGCATTTCCATCGGAACGGCCATCACAGTCAGGCCCAGACCCGAGCACCGACCCTGACCGGTCCGAGTGACTAAGCTTCGAAGCACCTGACTGCAGTCAAACTGACGGACTAAATTTTCAAGAGTAAGATTAAGATTATATACTACAAGAAGGGATAATTCAACCCCAGGCACTGCGATCGCTTGACCTACTGTGCAATTTAACCTCTTAAAATACCTACTTCAGCAGATTGGTGCCCCTAAGTTCCAGCTACCCGCTGACTAGCTCACTCTGCTGAAGATCACTAGGGTCTTGGAAACCAAAAACCCTAGCCTCCTACTAGCACGAGCCTCACAATCATAAATTATGTGACCTGCAGTTTCCTCCTCCTTCCTGCACAATCTACACAAGGTTTCTCCGTGCTATATACCTATTCTGTTCTTCCCCTCAGGGGTGTGCAGTCTAGCTGCACCTATTGAGAGGATTTAGACGTCCCTCGCGGTACCCGAGTCTAACACACTTACAACACTACACTTACGACTTTAACACTTTACACTCACACTTACATTTAGGGAGGCAATAATAGCCTTAATGTGCTTTGTGTCTTAAAATAAAAATAATAATATCTATCCTGTTCATGAGCACCCTCAGACCACAGTGCCCTGTTATTTGTCCCATGATCCTCCTGAGTTGTGCTCTGCCCAGGACATCTGCTGCCCTTTGAGTCCTCCAAAAGGAACTTTGCTTAAGAGACGTTTACTATGGGAATGTCTATGAAGGTTGTCTCATCTTAAATGGTGTTGACTTGTAATCCACCTGTTAATAGCGGACCTGTTAATCGACGATAGAGAAATCCCTAAAGCCGGCTCAGGTCCGATAAACTCAGATGCAGATCCAAGTCCAGCCAGTCGGTCTGCCTCCTCATTACCCTCAACACCCCTATGCCCCGGAACCCAGTGAAGTTACCCGCTTACCCAGGGACAGAGCGTCAAGGTTCTTCCGACACTCCCAGACCAGCTTGTATATTATTGGACCCGCAAGTTCTTTTTTTGCTGCCTATCGGTATGAATATAAATACGTGCCTTCTTGAAGCCCCGATCTTAATTTTCAAGAGTAACTAAGAACAAAATTACTGTTGCAAATTCACTTCCATCACGTCAGCGAGACAGAGCAACTTCCATTCGCCGCTGTTTTTGGTTCAAAATTCAACAATTTTGGAACGAATTTTGCTGCCACGCGTTTCATACACAAAACATTGGAAACAATGTCATGACATGATCCAATCGATATGCCCATCATCAGCGACCTCTCTAATTGTGATTCGACGATTGTTCATAACCATTTCTTTTACTTTTTCCACGTTTTCATCGGTTGTTGATGTGCTGGGTCGTCCAGGACGTTCGTCATCTTCAACGTTTTCACGGCCTCCTTGGAAACGCTTACACCACTCGTAAACTCTTGCTTTACTCATAGCAGACTCGCCATAGGCATTTGTTAACATTGCACACTTTGTTACACTTTATTCCATTTTTTACGCACAATTTGATACAATTCTCTGAACCATTTCTTTTAACAAACGAAAATCGCCGAGCTCATAAAATCACGTTTAACCTTTTAGTAGCTGTCACAGACAAAGTCAACAATGAAAACAGCTGAAAGTTTTATCATACTTCAAGGGCATGTATACCAACATAAAAAAATGTTTGACAATCGGACTCTCCAAGCCCGCGAAATTTAAACATTCTCGTTACTTTCTGAACACACCTCGAATATTCACTCGTCGGTCAGACTATATGTGTTAGTTATGCAAGCGTTCAGATTATTAAACCTTATTGCATTGACAGTAACTGTTTCAAGGTCGCATAGCGCAGCCAAGTAAGGTCGAGGCCGCAGGCCGAGTCGTACTTACGCTTCGTTATAACAAATGACGAGGATTTCTGGTTCAGATTACACCCGAAATAAATACAATTTACTATAGTTAGAGTAAACAAATGATACATCTCAGATCCTCAATTAGATACCTAAGGTAAATATAAGTTGAATTGTGTAATATCATAAGACGATACGCTAAATAAACAGCTGTTCGGAAGGAACGATTGGGACGACCGACCAGTCTGTTCTGGAGTGAGGCTAAGGCTAGTTCGCGCAAGGCTACGGCGCTCAGATAAGGGAAATTGTGCATCGTGATTTTGGATATAGAACATTTTCGCGAAAACACGAACGTCATAAATTTCATGCGTAAGGCCTATTTTTTTTCAGTAAGGAAAGAATTTTTTTTTAATTTTGACAGTGCGAACTCGGGTGTTTTCACCGATCTTGTAGCTCCGTTGTTTAAGAAAAGAAATATCGGCTACTCTAGGGGAAAACCACTAAACTCTGATTAGCGGAAAACAAACAATCAAGCTGTTCAATACCATTAAAGTCTGTATCTTTAATCCATTTTTTTCACTAATATATTTTTGTAAAGAGCCCCGGTTTATTATTATTTTAGTTAGTGATAGTGACGTCACTAATAATTATATTTGTTGCTTTTAGTGAACCTTATATCTTCCAGAAGAATATAGTGTAATTCAAGAGTTATTTTTGTTTTGTTAAAGTTTGTTTTGGTGGATAACTGACATTTATTGTGTTAAGATGTTATATTCCAAAAGGCTGGTAAAGATTTGTTTTGTTTTTGAGTTTGTTTTTTTTTTTGCCTTACTGAAAGTCGAACTAATTTATCAATATAAGTGTGCTATATTTTAATTATTATTTTTCCCTTTCAATTTTATACGAAAACAGAAGTAATTAATTTAAATATTTTTTCCTGTCACTACTTAATTTTTTTTAACTTTTAATGTGTCATATTTAAAAAAAAAACAAGACAATTATAAATTTTTGAAAAGCAACAACTTTGATTTCTTTGGTCACCCTGAGCATTGTAACCTCGCACAGGCATTCTTGTTGTCTTGGCCTAAACAATGGGGTATAAATTATATTAAAATTAAAGACAACGTGGCGCTCAACAAATGGTTCATTAAAATTACATACAAAATTAGTTATGGCCCACACACCTTCTCCTCTGTAGCTAGCAAATAATTAAAGATTTATTACGGGAACGTAATACAAATCAGTTGTTTTATATTAATTCGTAACGATCAGCTGATTTTATTAAACAGCTGACAGGCTATAAATTTTAGGTTATGTTGTTAATTTATCGTGTTTTCGAAAAAGTTATCGTAACTTAAATAACAAGGGAGAGAAAATACGATACATAAGTTTTAATTTTGGTTCAATAACGGAATTTTTCAAATTTATTTTCGAACTGGCTAAGCAGCATTACTGTGCTACTACGACGTAGGCCCCTTGCTGTGCGGGACATTGTCTCGAATAAAAGCTGACGTCATATGGCCACATTCTGACAAGTTACAGCCAAACTTTTAACGTACCACCGCAGGGAATTAACCTACAGTCTCGCAGATTATTTGATGGTGCTGTTGAGCACCCACAACAGTTGTTTAACGCTGGAATACGAAGGTAATGTAGTGCATTATAATATTGCAGGCCTATACGAGGTGTGTTCAGAAAGTAACGAGAATTTTTAATTTTCGCGGGCTTGGAGAGTCCGATTGCCAAACATTTTTTTTTATTATGTTGGTATACATGTCAATGAAGTATGATAAAACTTTCAGCTGTTTTCATTGTTGACTTTGTCTGTGACACCACTAAGGTTAGACGTGTTTTTATGAGCTCGGCGATTTTCGTTTGTTAAAAGAAATGGATCAAAGAATTTGTATCAAATTGTGCGTAAAAAATGGAATAAAGTGTAACAAAGTGTGTGAAATGTTAACAAAGGCCTATGGTGAGTCTGCTATGAGTGGTATAAGCGTTTCCAAGAAGGCCGTGAAGACGATGATGACGACGAACGCCCTAGCAAATCAACAACCGATGAAAAATTGGAAAAAGTGAAAGAGATGGTAATGAACAATCGCCGAATCACAATTAGAGAGGTCGCTGATGATGTTGGCATGTCGATTGGATCTGTCATGACATTGTTTCCAGTGTTTTGTGTATGAAACGCGTGGCAGCAAAATTCGTTCCAAAATTGTTGAAAATTTTTGAAAAAAAACAGCGGCGAATGGAAGTTGCTCAGGAGTCACTAAATGAAGTCAACGACTATCCAGAATTACTGAAACGTATTATAACAGGTGACGAAATATGGCTTTACGGATATGACGTCGAAACTAAGGCTCAATCATCCCAGTGGAGGCATTCTGGCTCGCCAAGACCGAAAAAGGCTCGACAAGTGCGGTCGAACGTGAAGGTTATATATGCTCACCGTGTTCTTCGATATTAATGGCATAGTGCATCATGAATTCCTGCCACCAGGTGAAACGGTCAATAAGGAGTACTACCTACAAGTTCAACGCCGTTTGCGTGAAGCAATCCGAAAAAAACGCCCGGATCTGTGGAAAAACAATTCATGGCTTTTGCACCACGATAATGCACAAGCTCATACTTCATAGCTTGTTCGTGAATTTTTGGCCAAAAACAGTACTGTAACGATGTCCCAGCCTCCATATTCACCAGACATGGCTCCGTGTGACTTTTTCCTATTTCCAAAAATAAAGAGAACCTTAAAGGGCCGTCGTTTTACAGCCGTAGATGACATTAAAAGCGCATCGCTGAAAGAACTAAAAGCTGTATCAAAGATCGAATTTGAGAAGTGTTTCGAGGATTGGAAGAAGCGCTGGCACAAGTGCACAATCTCCAATGAGGACTATTTTGAAGGCGACAACATCAATGTAGAAAAATAAATAAATATTTTGTTCAAAAAATTAAAATTCTCGTTACTTTCTGAACACACCTCGTACTTTAAATTGTATTTCTTTATTGAGTAATACAGTGGAACCGATCAAAAATAACTCAGTCCTTCATAAACGTTGAACGATCCTTATCTGTGTTTACTTATACACTCAAATAATACGCAAATAGCCACCGGACACTTTAAAAAATTTCATATTAAGCCTATTAATTTTTGGAAATTCCCTTTTATCACTTCCACGAGACAGATGTATGCCGCGACAATTGATTGTTTCCCGCAACTGACTCGCTGACACGATGGCAGCGAATTTACAATATCGTTTTAACAGAATTTATTTTGAAATGTCATTTAACGCTACGACAATGAAACGTTCTACAAAAAGTATTCAGATAAACAAGTTAAGATTTTTACAGTGCTGCCACTTTGCCGGAAACTAAATCCGTTACTATTTTTGTCTCGACTTCGAATCTAAGGGGACCAATACTGAGAACGTAAGTTCTTTTACACACACGCACAAACACGATAAAAAAATTACCGTGCCTACAAGTCTTACTATAAACACATCTATCTATCTATAATTCGGTCTACAACGTTCTACGACGTCTTCCGATCTCCAACCTCCACCGATCGCGGTCCCACCACAGGTCTTCTGTTAGATCACTTTTTTTTTATTTCCTTTTCGACTCCCTTTCTCCAGCTCAGTCTCGGCCTTCCTCGTTTTCTTCTTCCAGGTGTTCGCCATTGCATGATTTTTTTGGGAATTCGCTCATCCGGCATTCTTTGTACATGCCCGTACCAAACCAGTTGTTTTGTTCTTATGTCCTCTACAATTGTATGCCTTACGTCCATTATCCTCCGTATACTTTCATTTCTCACTCTCTCTTTTCTTGATCTTCCTGCCGCTCTTCTCCAAAAGTCCATCTCAGTAGCCAACAGCATTATTTCTGTTCTCCTCTTAATTGGCCATACCTCACTACCATATGTTATAATGCTTTTTACAATTGTGTCATAAATTCTTTTGTATTCGCTTTTGAAATGTTTTGATCCCACAACACCCCGTTCAGCATAGATACAGCTCTCCTTCCAAATACTATTCGTTCTTTAATTCCTTCATCTAATTTACCATCTTGTGACATTTTAAGTCCTAAGTACGTATAATTTTGAGAATGCTGTATCCTCCGTCCATCTTCTAAAATTATGTCATGCTGCCGTCCACCAATGCACATGCACTCCGTTTTCCCCAGATTCACTTCAAGTCCCCACTTACTGTATTCCTCTATTAATTTGCGAGCCATATATCCGAGGTCCTCATGATCTTGTGCGAGGACAATCTGGTCGTCCGCAAAACATAGCGTATATAGAGTGCTGTCGTCTTGTAGAGGAATGCCCATACCTTTACATTTGTTTTTCCATCCTTCTGTTCTAAGTAAATTTTAAACAATGTTGGGGAGAGGCAACATCCCTGCTTAAGACCCTTATTCGTTTTAAATCCCTGTGACACTTGTCCTTTTATTTTTATCTTGGCTATCGCATTTTCATAAACACATCTTAATTTTTCAAAAGTTGGCAAACCTTACACGCTGTACAGTTGGCACACGCGCTGTAGATCTAGTACGGTTGTTGGTTTTTTACGACATTGTATGCCGTATTAGTCAGACACAGATGGTCCATACATGGCGGTAGAGTGATCACAGATACCAAATAAAGTAATCAAATCTTCGGCCCAGCTGTAGCACAGTACAAGCCTAAGCTTCGTTATTCTATAACACTGCTGTATCTACCAACTAAAGAAGGATTAGGCAATCAATAAGGAGTAGCATTATACTTTGGTTTACAGCCCTACACAGTCAAAAAACGCAACTGCAACAGAAAATAAATACAATATTATATGATTTTATGGCTTTTTGCCAAGACATGAATTTTTGCTACTCGACGCTAGAATAGGCTATAACTGACCACGGGAGAAGCACGGAGTCCCAAATGTATTCCTGCTACTCTTAATATCTGAAACTGTGACTTATTAATTGTCAATGTAAATGCCAACTTCAATGGAAACTGCAATATTTTAATTTGGAAAGGCAGGCTGTTTGGAATTATAAGATTGTTTCAATTAAAATCATTGCAAATGTAAGCTTATAAACAATAATTTTATAATAAATAATAACAGGGATTCAGATTTTTAAAACGAAAATACATCTATGTCCATCTCAGGTACCTAAACCGTGTTCATTTTAAATTTCATCTCAATCGGTCCAGTAGTTAATGTGTGATTGAATAACAAACAAAAACAAACACAAAATTTCAATTTTAAAATATTATATTAAGAAGTATAAAATATTATTAAAACGTCACTGTTGTAGCCTACAGTTAACACATATCACAAAACTGAATACTAAATAATTCAGTTGCCATTATCATTAAATATTTATTATTCACACCTACCAATATATAATAACGTATAAAACGTCACTGTTACACAGTTAACACTTGACACAAAACTAAATAATTAAGTTGGACTGGGTAAGTAATATAATGGCGCGAACATACACGTTTTTACTTCAAAAATACATTTTAAAACAAAAATATATATATATATATATATATATATATATGACGGCAAACTGAATTTTTTCCCGTGCAAAACATAGACTACATCCATACCCCGTCATAAGAAGTAGTATATAAGTATATGCCCCTTCCTCTAGAATATAATCTATCTATCTATCTATATATATATATATATATATATATATATATATATATATATATATATATATATACAAGAGCGTGATGTATGACGGTAAACTGATATTTTTAAGGTTAGAGCTCATAAAAACACGTCTAACCTTAATTGCTGTCACATACAAAGTCAACAATGAAAACAGCTGAAAGTTTTATCATACTTCAAGGGCATGTATACCAACATAATAAAAAAAATATTTGACAATCGGACTCTCCAAGCCCGCAAAATTTAAAAATTCTCGTTACTTTCTGAACACATCTCGTAGACCTAATTCGATAAAATCAATATTTCCATTAGCGATCGCTCTTCCCATACATACGGCACGGAAAGTATTTGCACTACGTGTGTTAAGATATTCTAACAATGACACGAAATCAGCTGAGTCGGCGACAGGACTTCCGTTTCGTTACAACCCATCCAGCACGCATATGTCCGCGCCAAGGTTAAGTGTTGGGCTGAACCATTATGCATCGGTAATATGTAACTTCGTTTCTATCTGGTAGTTGTTGAACCGAGTCGGGTAACAAAATGGGCGACATCGAGACTAAAAAATATCTAGACAACTACACGGACATATGTTATTAAGCAAATGTATTCAAATCCCGACAAAAATGAATTTGTATCTGTAACATACAATAGTTTCCAGTCTTGGCTAAAGTTTACCTACAGAATATTAGTACATGTAGGCCATAAGACGTTCAACAATGTTGTAGCACCTCCTTATAAACAACGAAAATATTAAATTCTTTCTATATTCTTCTTCTTTTCTGCTAGGATTACTATCAATGTGTTCAGTATAATGATCTGCCTTCCCTAGTTTCGTCAATTCGGAGAACCTCCATCTTCAAAAACTATATCTATAGATATAGTTTTTGAAGATGGAGGTTCTCCGAAACGCGTCAACAACAGTAGAATTGACGAAGCTAGGGAAGGCAGATCATTATACTGAACACAATGAAAATATAGTTGAAATATGTGGCAATTATAACTTTCCTTGTTGGTACATGAAAAAGAAAGTGGTCTTTTTAAATAAAAACGCTATCCTTAACTGAACGAAAAAACGCACGGATTCTGTAAATAAAATAATTCAAACTATACCATTGCCTAGTAGTGGTGGGGCAGAAACACCAAACTGTTAAAAAAACTGCTTTTCTAGAAAGCGACAAACTGCTTTTTCAAACGGTTTTGGACTGGTTTATGATTTGTTAAACAAGGAACGGCTTTCCACACTACCACACTTAACGCTGCCGCAAACACTAAAACTGTTTTCCTGCTAACTGCTTTTCTTCTACCTGCTTTTATGCTTTTTTCCCTTTATTTCAAAGTTGCTTGTTGCTTGTAGTGAAGTAAGAACTGTTTGGTCAATGTAAACGTTTATCTCTATTTTGTTGCGAGTTGTAGTAACAACCTCTCACATTTTGTAGATACAGAGCCTAATTTTATTTAAACATATTTTTTATATTTATTATCAATCATCAATATTTTTATCAACCAAAATATTCTAAATCGTTTGCATTTCGGTAAATATGCAAAGGACTATTTAATTTTTAAGTAAAAAAAAGAACGCTTCTATTAGAAATTAATCGCATTTTGTATATAAAATGGCTTACATAACTATTTCGTTTTGATAATGTAATTTAATTATTACTACACTTGTAAGGATTATTTTTATCCTTTCTAAATGCTTTACAAAAACAGTTAAGGACATGGTGGTAGTGGGAATGAAAAAGTAGTCTTAGAAAACTGAACTTAAGCTGCTAATACAACTTTGAGTTTCAGTTTTCTAAACCTGTTTTTTTCCAACTGTTTTAAAAAGCAGCTTTTTTCCACAACAAACAGTTTGTTGACGTTTTGTAAAAATAGCAGAAACGCCCACCTCTATTGCCTAGCACTACATTACACTAATCTTTAATCCAATTTTTGAATTTTAAGCTTACTGTAGCCTACATATCTTTCTAAGTATAGTCGTTGCAAAACCATGTAGGCCTACTGTTTCTTGCCAATAAGAACTTCTGTTCAAATATACGTTATATTTTATACTTATATTACCTAATATAAGTATTAATAAATTAATCATTGTTAATAAAGCAGTGTCATTCATTATAATTAGGTTATTTAATACAGTAGGCCTTACTTTGTTCTACTTCCGTATGTAAAAAATATAAGCTACAAAATGAGACTGGATTTAACACTGTACCTTATTGAAATACGAGGGCTATTCAGAAAGTAGATTACGTTTTTGGATAAAAAAAAAACTAAGTACAGGAAAAACATTTTATTATACACATTTGAAAGAGGAACTAAAATACTATTTTTCGACATAATCGCCAAACAAATTTAGACATTTGTCATATCGGTGAACTAGCTTTGAAATTCCCGTGTCGTAGAATTCCGCCGCCTGTGACGCCAGCCAGTCAGTCACCCCGCGCGGAGATCTGCGTCGTCATCGAAGCGCTGTGTTGCAAGCCAAGTCTTCATCTTCGGGAATAAGTGGAAATCACTAGGTGCCAGGTCCGGACTGTAGGGTGGATGAGGGAAAATCTCCCACTTGAAGGCCGTCAAGACGTCTTTTGTTCGATTTGCCGTGTGAGGGCGGGCATTGTCGTGCAAAAACAACACTTTTGCACTCAGTTTTCCTCTCCGCTTGTTCTGGATAGCTCGTCTTAAGTTTCGTAATGTTTGGCAATACCTTTCTGAGTTTATGGTTGCTCCACGTTCTAGGAAGTCAACCAGAAGAACACCTTTCCTGTCCCAAAAACGGTCGCCATGATCTTCCTTGCTGACAGGGTTTGCAAACATTTCCTCGGTTTTTGGGGGAATTTGTGTGCCCCCACTCCATAGACTGTAGTTTTGTCTCACAGGTAACGTGCTTAACCCAAGTCTCATCTCCCGTTACGATGCGATCAAGAAATGATTCACCATCTTTGTCGTAAGATCTCCGCGCGGGCGTGACTGACTGGCTGGCGTCACAGGCGGCGGAATTCTACGACACGGGAATTTCAAAGCTAGTTCACCGATATGACAAATGTCTAAATTTGTTTGGCGATTATGTCGAAAAATAGTATTTTAGTTCCTCTTTCAAATGTATATAATAAAATTTTTTTCCTGTACTTAGTTTTTTTTTATCCAAAAACGTAATCTACTTTCTGAATAGCCCTCGTATTTACAAATGAAACCTACTAAATCGGACTTTACAATACATACCTAAATTACCTATGTATTTACCGTTTACTAAAAGCAAGACTATTTTATTTAATTAACAATCAGCTGTTTTGGTACACACACAAAGCCTGCTTGTGCCCGCTGTCACCAATGCCTGCTTTGTGCTGCACTCTAACAATGATTTTTTGTATCATATAATGAAAAAATCAAAATGTATTCTGTTTTTTCCGGATTGTAATAAACCTATATATGAACGTCATGAAGAAGCCGCAACAGAACCGGCGACCTTGACATGACTCATGCCACAACTGTGACCTTGAGAGTCACGCTCTGCTATACACAATACGCAGCTTTTTGTTAACGTACGGCCTAACTGAACTGTCAGCTGATTGCAGTAAAAATATCCATTTTGACAGGTAATTCAAGTTTTCTGAAACTCTTCACCGAGTGGTGTTCCTCTGCTCGAAAAACTATTTTTACCGACTTTTATGACATTTAGTGTGTCCGGGCACCAGTTTTCCTTTTCCTTCATCTTTTTTTTTTTTTTGCTTGGGCTAATGCAGACGATGGGATGATTAATAGCGTATGAAAATGCCAAGCCCTGGCCGGGAATCGAACCCGGGTCCTCGGGGTGAAAGTTTTTTTTCCTTTTCTTCGAAACATTGTTAAAACGATTTCGTCAAAATCACCTCAAAACATGTTGGGCTAATGCAGACGATGAGATGATTTATAGCGTATGAAAATGCCAAGCCCTGGCTGGGAATCGAACCCGGGTCCTCGGGGTGAAAGTTTTTTCCTTTTTCTTCAAAACATTGTTAAAACGATTTCGTCAAAATCACCTCAAAACATGTTGGGCTAATGCAGACGATGGGATGATTTGTAGCGTATGAAAATGCCAAGCCCTGGCTGGGAATCGAACCCGTGTCCTCAGGATGGAAGTTTTTTCCTTGTTCTTCAAAACACTGCTAAAACGATTTCGTCAAAATCACCTCAAAACATGTTGGGCTAATGCAGACGATGGGATGATTTATAGCGTATGAAAATGCCAAGCCCTGGCTAGGAATCGGACCCGGATCCTCGGGATGAAAGTTTTTTCCTTGTTCTTCAAAACACTGTTAAAACGATTTCGTCAAAATCACCTCAAAACATGTTGGGCTAATGCAGACGATGGGATGATTTATAGCGTATGAAAATGCCAAGCCCTGGCCGGGAATCGAACCCGGGTCCTCGGGGTGAAAGCCTAGTACGCTATCAACTAGGCCACCGTGGAGGCTACATGTTGCTTGATGGGTAACAGAAGAACCGAATTTGTTATTAAAAAAATCAGATTTTCATCCAACATTAATTTCTAAGTAATTAGGATTATGACTTATTCTTCCCGTCAGTGGTCTGTCCACTCACCTCATAAAGGCTACCGCGGTTTCGAAACTATCGTTTCATCTTCAGGCCGTGATACAAAATGTTAAATCCCTCTGTACAGTCCGGAATATAACGACATACGAGTCGCACATATCGTTTGGCCAAACCAAATTTCATCGTACGTATTTTAATCGTGTAATTGTGCTCAGTGTTTGTGATGTATGTTTTAATGTTTTGTCTGACTTTGTGACGACCTCGACAAAGGGATTTAACATTTTGTATCACGGCCTGAAGATGAAACAATAGAGTTTCGAAACCGCGGTAGCCAATAGTTTCGAAACCGCGGTAGCCTTTACGAGGTGAGTAGATAGACCACTGACGGGAAGAATAGGTCATAATCCTAATTACTTAAATATGTGGTCCGGTGGCTATGTTGCAATAATGAAATTAATTTTTAACATGAATCATGTTTTACGGCTGGTTGTGATGTAGCATTTTGTGGAAAATATGATACAAAGAACATATTTATCATACTTATATTATTTTTCGAGTCAACATCCCTTTCTCTCAGCATACTACTCGTACAGGCATAAATGAGGTACTTCAGAAAGATTTTTTAACCGGCTTGTGACATCGCAAGACTATTTTGCGCTAAAACTTACTGTTTGTGGAAAATGTTAACACAAAAGACATTAAACTGTCATAGGCAAAACGGCATCACAAATTGGACAATATTCTGTATATTTTAAAAAGCTAACTTATTAATCACGAATAGACAATCCCATTTCAAATGCCACTTTTTTGCATAACGTGCTTAGAACAATTTCAGTATTTACTTAAGTTATTAAACTTATAGGTTATGTAGCCTTAGTGACAGTCCGTCGTACAAGCCGGGACAAGCATTTCGAATATAAAACACAAGTTTTGGACACTGTTTTTACACAAACTTATTTGTGATTTCTCCTTCCATCGTGCATTTATCTATTGTTAGTGAGGACATCATAAAATACGAAGTACAATTAAAATGTCAAAATACATTTAGAGGTTATTGTGGACTACGTGATATATCAGGTAAGAAGCAAACAATATTATAACATTTCGCATTTATTTACTTATTTGTATTTGAATATTACGATTTCTCATTACGCCTCTCTAACAACAGGTTAATGTAAATATTACGGTCTGTAACAGTCATACATTTGTAATTATTATTTCAAACCGATCGCCTTTCGACTTGTTTTTAAACACGTTTTCCCTTCCTTCCAACTACCGCCCTCACCCCAACAACTACACTTATTCAAAAGGCTGTTTATTTAAAACTTCCATAGTGCGAAATTTCGTACTGGCCCCAGGCACGCACGCGCGCACACACACACACACACACACACACACACACACACACACACACACACACACACACACACACACACACACACACACACACACACACACACACACACACACACACACACACACACACACACACACACACACACACACACACACACACACACACACACACACACACACACACACACACACACACACACACACACACACACACACACACACACACACACACACACACACACACACACACACACACACACACACACACACACACACACACACACACACACACACACACACACACACACACACACACACACACACACACACACACACACACACACACACACACACACACACACACACACACACACACACACACACACACACACACACACACACACACACACACACACACACACACACACACACACACACACACACACACACACACACACACACACACACACACACACACACACACACACACACACACACACACACACACACACACACACAACACACACACACACACACACAACACACACAACACACACACACACACACACGCGCGCGCGCGCGCGCGTGTGTAGAAGAGTAGGCGTTCAGCCAGTCCACCTTCCCATGAAGTAATGCCTAGCGGAGGTTCCGTGGGGAGGTTTACAGAAGAGGAATGCCTTTGGTGGTTTTTTTAGTGGGTAACAATATATCTTAACTTGAGTTTGAACTCAATTTGAGTCCCACACTCTGGGGTAGTGCGTACCCTACCCCAGGTAGGCTATAAAAGATTTTTTCCACCTTTTTTGGCATCGCAAAACACACACACACACACACACACACACACACACACACACACACACACACACACACACACACACACACACACACACACACACACACACACACACACACACACACACACACACACACACACACACACACACACACACACACACACACACACACAATATACAGTATATTTTGCGTGTCGCAAAATTAATATTTATTTTAAATTAATTATAATTAAAAAATACTGTTTCCGTCGGTGATTGAATCGGGGACCTTGCGCGTGATAACCACTATACTGCGTAAACTTCGAAGAAATTTAATCGATTTAAGTATACGAAATGAATCGTTAATTTAGTTTTTGTACTTATATTAAAAGATCTGTTGTTTTATTTATTTATTAATCCGTAACGCTCAGCTGATTTCATTGAACAGCTGATACGCTATAATAAATTTCAGGTTACGTTCTTAACAACTAGCTGTGTTAATTTGTCGTAATTTCGAAGAAATTATCGTAACAGAATTGTAACAGAAATTGTTTCGATCGATTGCATTCGTGAAAAGATTTTTTGTACAATAAGTTTTATTTGCACGACCAATGAATACGCTGCGCTGTCCCGGCGAGGTTTGGAGATTGTAATAATGTTTTGCGTTTTGCACTCTCACGTTCACAATGTTGGCCCGATTTGATTATCTTTTTAAACGTTTTTGAAAATCTAATTCCATCACTGCTATAAACCGCGTTAATTAGCAATTTGAATTTTCAAAATCCGTTGAAATTATGAAATCGTACGTCACGGCGGTCAAGGTTCATTTTCGTATTTTCAATGCGGTGGCATCGGATTTTCAAAAACGTAACAAGAAAAATTATTGCTAGACATTCCTTTACATCACGTCCGCGACACAGCTGCGTGCCGTGATTTACCGGTCTGTTATCGCTACCCTAACGAACGCTGCAGCAATAATAGTGAGTCCACGACTTAAAGTTTGTTATCCATAAAACACGACATTTTACTATGCATGAGAAAACGGGCTGTTATGTCCTCTTTGTATTTTTAGAAGCCGCTCCTCGTTTGTCAACTACAGTATTGCTATTAACCCACAACAAACTTACATATACAGTCGCGCGTTACGGTACGGTAAACCAAAGAAATATCTTTAGGGAACGTTCGTTTTATCATTTACCCGTGCACTAAGAAAGAAAGTTTCATTTTAACGCCATTAAACTACTTACCCAGTCCACCTTTAATAATCAATGTACAGACAAGACTATTACAGCTACAGGCTGAAATCCCCGCAAGAAGTGCAGACTAGCGGCACCTATTGAGAGGATTCAGACGTCCCTCGCGGTACTCGAGTCTAACACACACACTTACAACATCACACTTACGACTTTAACAACACTTTACACTCACACTTACATTTAGGGAGGCGATAATAGCCTCAATGTGCTTAAAATAACAGACTGAAATTTTTAGGGTACCTTCTTACAACAATGAAGGTTAGCCGAGGCGGTGGCCTAGTGGATAGCGTACTAAGCTTTCACCCCGAGGACCCGGGTTCGATTCCCGGCCAGGGCTTGGCATTTTCATACGCCATAAATCGTCCCATCGTCTGCATTAGCCCAAGTGTGCACAACAGTCGGACGTAAAAAAAAAAAAAAAAAAAAAAATGAAGGGGCCTAACAATGGCGTTTCAATTAACCAAAGAGGTGTATAACAAGAAATCGCTATCCTGGAATTCCAAACTTAAGCATTATAAAACTGATCAAACCAGAGGCTTTATATGCATCTGAAACTCTTACACTCAATAATAAGGGATTACTGGACAACCTGGAGAAGAAGGAAAGAAAGTTAATAAGGAAGATATTGGGCCAAAACTGTAGAAATAATGAAGTAGAGTTGATTTCTAATAAAAACCTGTATCTCAAAATTGAGAGACTCTCAGATAGCACGAGGAAAAGACGACTTAGTTTTTATGGCCATATTAGTAGGATGAACAGCAGTAGACTTACTAGGCGGATCTTTGCTTTCTTCAGAGATCGGAAAACGAAGAGTAATTGGTTCAGGCGGGTCCAGGAGGACTTAACTGAGCTGGCGATATCAGATGAGATGATTGACGATGTACTTAAACTGCGAAAACTTTTACATAATGAAAACCTAAGGTTCCAAGAAAAACCATCTAAAAGGGACGGGGCAGTCTCGGATGAAAGAAGGAAGGCAGCCTCGGATAGAATGAAGCAGTTTTGGATACAGCGGAAGGCGGCTAACGCACATCAAAGTAATTGTACCCCAAAGTGGGTGATCCGGATGAAGAGAGAAGGGGCCTACATTGTATAGTCCATTTAACTTATTATTACCACTGATTTTATATTAGTTAAAATGTTTTACAGTTCCAGTGTTAATCAGTATAATAATAGTGGTCCACGGGAAACGGACGTTTTTGAATCGCGTTTTACTCGACGACTGGTTGAAGGGGAGACCAGCGATGGACATCACTCAAATTCCCCCATTTCATGCCATTTAGTCACCAATATGCCACTGTGGACCTAAGGTCATCGCGTGTTTGCGTACGATACTTTTGTGTGAGTCCGTGGTTGAAACTCAATGAAACTTCAGGCGTCACTTTCATATCGGGCACCCAAGTCGCAATACCATTTTAAGGTGGGTGAATGCATTTAGATCTAAGGGATCTGTCATGAAAACAAAGCCACCTGGCCCCACTCGCTCTGGATAGAGTGAGAGAGGCAATTCAGCGCAGTCCCGGCCGTTCTGCCAGGCGTCACGCTACGGAACTTGGACTGAGTAAGAGCACAGTAAAACGTACCTTACACAAGGATTTAGGGTTACACCCGTATAAAATTATAATTGTACACAAGTTAAATGTTCCAGATCATCAAGAACACCTCACGTTTGCTGAGACAGTGTTAAACGTATGAAAGAGAAATTGGAACTGACAATTTTGATGAGTGATGAAGCTGATTTCCATTTGAAAGGGTTGTTAATAAGCAGAAACAAATCCTTATGTGCTACAGCAGAGACCATTGCACAGTCCAAAAGTGACCGTTTGGTGCTATGTAGGAAAGTATGGGATTTTTGGACCGTTTTTCTTTGAAGAGAATGAAATTACTGTTACTTCTAATCGATACGTGAATATGATAAGACATTTTTAGGCCAGAACTTGAAAGATGAGAAATCAACACGGATCACGTATGGTTCCAGCAAGACGGAGCTACTGCTCATACGGCAGCTTCTATGGCAGCAGTTCGAGTGTTGTTCCCTGGACGAGTGATCTCACGGTTTGGTGAAGTTGGTTAGCCTCCACGCTCACCCGACCTATCCATGTGTGATTTCTTCCTGTGGGGTTACCTTAAGGCACATGTTTACAAAGAAAAACATGTACTCTGGAAAAATTGAAGGCTGCAATAAGAAACCAGACTGAGCTAATCAACGAACAATTATTGGGCAGAGTGGAAGCAAATTTTCGAGAAAGACTGGAGATGTGTGTTAGTCACAACGGCCGTCATTTGGGTGATGTGAGTTTTAAAAATTGAAGTAATGTAATTTTTCTTTTAAATGGCATAAATTTACCTTCATTTCTGCATAAATAAAAATTATCTGTGTTTAGAACTAACGGAGCAGTGATTTTTTCAAAACCATCCGTTTCCCGTGGACCGGGGCTTGGCATTTTCATACGCTATAAAACATCCCATCGTCTGCATTAGCCCAAGTGTGCACAATAGTCGGACGTTAAACATAAAAAAAATCCCGTGGACCACCCTATATTAGTGATATTTTCATTGTTTAATTAGACTTACTTATGGTTATGTTGGGTCTGAGGAGGTTGTTTTCAAATTAAATTTAAATATTCAGGTATTTACTTTACGATTTGTGTACATCATAGTCAATTTAAAACGACGGTCCAACTAATATTAAATCCCCTATAAAAATCACGTGCATCTCATTCCAGATTAGAAATCCCTTTTTTTAACTATGAATAACGCTTATAGGTATTATAAAAACAACAGTTCTGTCTTCAGTTTCTGACACGTTAAATTAAACGGACGTGCAATATTATTTACTAAGAGTATTGATAATTCCATTAATAATTATCTTATATTAATATATATATATATATATATATATATATATATATATATATATATATATATATATATATTATCTGCACAGACCCTGTTGGATCACGCAAAGCACTCCGATTCAAGTCTTGCTCCTAATTCTTCACACCTCCCTCATCCTGTCCCCATGGATCCTCTTCCGCTCCTCCGTCCATTTTACCCCTGCTCTCTTTGGGATTTCATTCTCTGGGACCTTCCAACCGAGCATCTTTCTCCTGTATGCGTGTCTATCTTCAACATCTGTTGAGTCTATTCCTGCGTCATGTAGGTCTATTCTGACTTGTGCGATCCACGACGTTGTTGACTTTACACCTTGTACATACTTAAGGATTCTGTTGGCAAGTCTCGTTGTTGGGAGTCTACTGATGTGTCCATAGAACCGAAGCCTCTTTCTTCTGATATCTGTTGCCAGGTTCGTTATCTTCTATGCGGTCTTTCGGGAGTGCAACCTGTATCCATCTTCTGTTAATCTCGGGCCAAGGATCTTCCTCAAGATTTTGCGTTCTTCCTTCAAAATACCCTCCATGGTAGCTTTTGTGTGTAGTGCTAGCTTCTCGCTTGCATATAATACCTCCGGTTTTATGACTGTGTTGTAGTGTCTGATTTTTGTGTGCGTCGACATACATTTATAGATATCACGCGTTATACCAAGAGCCCTCTTCATTCTCAGTAGCCGAACCTTTTGCGCAGCCTTCTCGCCACCTGTGGGTTCAAGAATTTCTCCCAGATATTTGAAGTGCTTGACTCTGTTTATCTTACCATATTTTGTGTTTAGTTCTTGAATATTTAATTTTGTACAGAAGAATTCGGTTTTTTTAAACGAGATCTGTAGACCGACCCTCTCTGCACATTCCTTTAGGACTTCTATCTGTTTAATCGCTGTTGTTTCATTATCTGTGAGTATGGCCAGGTCATCTGCAAAAGCTAGGCACGCGATTTCTGTGTTGTCCTTAGGTCTTCCAAGTCGAACTAGTTTCCAGTACCCTATATATATAATATATATATATATTTTAACGTCCGACTACTGTGCGCACTTGGGCTAATGCAGACGATGGGATGATTTATAGCGTATGAAAATGCCAAGCCCTCGCCGGGAATCGAACCCGGATCCTCGGGGTGAAAGCCCAGTACGCTATCCACTAGGCCACCGAGGCGGCCTTATATTAATATAAATAAATATATTAAACAATATAATAAATATATAAATATTTAAAGCAAATTATCTTAATTTGTAATTTATTTAAATGATTATTCCCCGCAGGGGGTGCAGACTAGCTGCACCTATTGAGAGGATTTAGACGTCTCTCGCGGTACCCGAGTCTAACACATACAACACTACACTTACGACTTTAACAATTTACACTCGCGCTTACATTTAGGGAGGCGATAATAGCCTCAATGTGTTTTTCGCCTTAAAATAACCACAAAAAAAATGATTATTTAATATAATTACTATATTTACAATATTTTTAGAAAAAAAAGCGAGCGAAGCCGCGACGAGTACCTGCTAGTTCCTTATAATTGTAAAAATATAATATAAATTCCTTTTTTCGTAAACTGAACACAGCATTGATCTTCCTACATGACCGAAATTTCAGCCACGAAGCGATTTTGAGAAATATTGAATTTCTGACGTTTCGGAAGCAAAAGCCATTCGGATGCTTATCGGTCGTAACTTTGCGGAATGCCGATCATAACTGTACTACATTACAATACCTTCTTGAGCCCTGCCAAAATCGGCATCATTTAGGGCACCTGTACACACAAACCAAATACGAATGGTTATGTACTGTGCACCGCCCGTAGCCCACCGCATTCCTGGAAGTCGCAGCCTATCGTTGTAACACTTGGCAGCTAGGGTCATAGTCGGGGGCGAGGAATGTTATTGGCCGGATTTAGCCCCGAGCCAAGGACAGTAGGCCTATACATAACACCGTGGACCAGGGGAAAATCACACCGACTGGATATTAAAACTTTTCATTACAAGCCTACTCAAAAAAATTATAAATTATAAGCCTAAAAGTGTAAAAGTATAAGCCTACTCAATAATAATTTTACAATATTATATCAAACGTGTGCGTGCGCGCGTGTGCGTGTGCGCGCGCTCTCGCTACTTTCCCTTAGACAGTGGCGAAGTACTTTGCGCGTAACGGCCGTCTGTACTTCCCGCTACAGATTTGTCCGAAACTTTGCATACTTGCTTAATCTAGTGCACAATTCAATATTATTAAATATTTAACACGCATCACGTTTTAGGGCTGCTTGTGGTGTTGGTTTTTGCGTGAGGCGAGGGCAAAAATTTATACTGATATATAACAGTATATTTTGCTCGTCGCAAGTCTCATATTAGCCTATTGTTTCCGCCCGGAATCGAAATTAGGACCTTGCACGTGAGGCGCACGTGATAACCACTGCACAACGGAAACTACGAAAACTTTTGACCGATGTAAATATACGAAATGAATCGTTAATTTAATTTACATATTGATAGTTATAGTAAAAGACCAACTTATTACTTCGCAACGTATTCTTATTAATTCGCAACGATCAGCTGATTTCATTGAACAGCTGACAGGCTATAATAAGTTTCAGGTTGTCGTGTTTAAAAAAAAGTGTCGTTATTAACATAAAAAAAGAGCAAAACATGATTTTTATTTTTGGTTCAGCAACAGAAATGTTTTCCGAGAATCGTTTTATTCGTTAATTATAATTTATTACGATAATAATATTGTTGATGACACAAACAAAAACACATGCGCACACACAAATTGTAACGACAGTTCAAATATGTATAGAGGTTAGTAACGGCGCTAATTCAAAGGTCTCAGTGCAGCCACATAAGAGTACCATATATCTCATTAAACATTCATAAATCGTTAAATATAATTCTTTAATTAAATAAAATTATAAGCCTACTCAATAGTAATTTTACAATATTATATCAAACGCGTGTGGACGCTCGTGTGTGTGTGTGTGTGTGTGTGTGTGTGTGTGTGTGTGTGTGTGTGTGTGTGTGTGCGCGCGCGCGTGTGCGTGCGTGCGTGCGTGTAATTTAGAAATAAGAACTGATTACAATTTTTGAAAATTTCATATTTTATTTACTGGCTGCAAAATTCTACTTATACTACACAAATACAGTACTACGTATTGTCTGTATTAGGGAAACTATGGGTTTTTAAATATTTCTTTTGATTTTTTTTTTAACGACCGACTATTGTGCACACTTGGGCTAATGCAGGCGATGGGATGATTTATAGCGTATGAAAATGCCAAGCCCTGGCCGGGAATCGAACCCGGGTCCTCGGGGTGAAAGCCCAGTACGCTAACAACTAGGCCACCGAGGTTCTTATGAATGCTGGAAAGATATATTTTAATTATTTCTTTTAAATATTTGGAGGATATCGCTGGTTTACGAAAGTGTACCAAAATCTATGTTTAAGCCAAGTTTTAACCTAAACTGCGAACTTGAGGATGCATAACACATTTCTTTTACACAAATTTAACTACCACCTCAAGAACTAACAGACACGCGCTCACTTCAGGAGTCTGGGCCTTACCAAGATGGCCGCTCTAACAGTTAATTTTCCAATGGAAATTCGTTAGGCTATCAGGTCGCGAAACAACAGCTGTCTGAATACATTTTTGTGTCCACCGATAAGCCTTCATTTAAACAATACCCTACAACCATTCGGCCAAGACCAAGACAACAAAAATTACTTAGGGCATCCCTATCAGAAGAAAGTGAGCCATCAGTCAAGTTTAAACGGTTTCCAACTACACTACAGAATGGAATGTCTGGGCCAATAACCTGGTCCCCTAACATGACCCGTTGCCATAGCAACCAGTTATATCAGCTGTGTGAGACGAAACAAAACAGGCCTACATTACACTGGATATAGGCCTACAGTACTGTAATATGTTACCGAATGGAAAATACGTTCGTGTAAACAATTATTTTTAGTTCTGATGGATATGTCCGTACCTCTGTCAGTGTTGCCAACTCACACTTGTATGTGTGTACAATAAAAACATAAATGTCCAATTTTAATGTAATTTAGTGAGTAAACATCAATTATCAATAACATCTTCGGCAAAATATAAATGTTTAAGGTCTTCTTTACAGTGGGGTGAAATACAGTTAGAAAAATGTAAACACCCCTTTACCACAAAATTAATTTCATATGAACAGGCATAATATCAACAAGTCTCGTCACTTTGACACAGATATTCACCTTTAGAGGGGCACCAAACAAAAGTAAAAGATTTAATTCAATTAATTTGTTTACATTTTTTTGATAAATGGGTTTCATTTTGTAATGGAGGTCTTCTTTGGCTGATAAGCTGTAATTTTTATTGTTATTTTAAGGCGAAAAGCACATTGAGGCTATTATCGCCTCCCTAAATGTAAATGTGAGTGTAAAGTGTTAAATCGTAAATGTTGTGTTGTTAGTGTGTTAGACTCGGGTACCGCGAGGGACGTCTAAATCCTCTTAATAGGTACAGCTAGTCCTATATTGAAGCTGTAAGTAAGTCCAAGCAAGTCCAATAAGCTGTAAGTAGGCCTGTATTCAAATTACTGTATGAATAAGTCCATTCTTTCAAGCTATTGAAAAAAATAATTGTATATTGGTTTAATATCTCAAATTAAATTAATCGAATTTCAAATTAAAGAAATATATCGAATTTCTACGTTTTATGAGTAAATTTAAAAAACTTAACCAAACTGTTTAACTAAACTGAATTGTTTTTATATCAAATTTGGAACACCCTATTGGCTTGTGTTATGAATCTTCATATTCAGTGTCTAATTTTTAACAATGATCATTTTATTATAAAATTATAAACACAAATTAAATGGATTAAAGTGAAAATAAAATTTTAAAAAAGTCCATGTTTGAACTCAGGGAGTTTAGGGACAGAAGGGAAGTTTTTGTTAATGATATATTTGCTAAATACATAATTAGTTTGAAGATAGGTTCACAGATATTTTGTTTAAATAAATAAATAGGTAGATCTAGCTTAGATATCACTTACTGCAGTTATAGTAAAATATCAGTTGTTTTATATTAATTCATAAAAATCAGCTGATTTCAATTCACTGAACTGCTGATAGGCTGTAATAAGTTCCAGGTTATGTTGTTAAAAACTAGCACTGGTAGTTAAAGTTAAGATCAGTTGTTTTTTATTAATTTGTAATTACCATCTGATTTCATTGATAGGCTATAATAAGTTTCAGGTTATGTTGTTAAAAACTAGCAATATTAACAACAATTATTATAAACGTTTATATTAATTGCAAATGTATTATAAATGGTTACAATGTGCACGTGTTCTTCAACTAAGGAAAAATACTGAAACCAAAGGCACATTTTAATACATATGTAATTATCAAAAAGGAGGACGAAAAAAGACAGAAACAGACAAAATTCGTTTGCTCGTTTGTTTCATATTTCTGTTACATTCTTCCGTTCAGAAAACTTTTTTTTATTCATTCCTCTCATCAAAATTAACATCACTTCATTAAATTAGTCTATCTAATTGATAATTAAATACAGGATGGTTACTTCAGGAGAGGTTAAACAAAATAATGTAAATATGACACGGATATTTGAATCAGCTAATTTTAAAAAATTATCTTTTGATAGGGCCTACCACATTAGTGAAATGCATCCAATAGTCTGTTTTACTCCTCTAATAAGAGTTGTTAGACCTGAAATTAGTAGTTCTGGATTTTAAGTCTATCATATATGATTTAATTATTCCTTATAACAATTATTTCTTTCTTCTTCTTATTATTATTATGCTTGCTAACATTTTTCAAGGCTAAATGAATATAATTTTTAAGTTAGTAATGGCCTAGTAAAAAGCTGGTTGGAAACTAACCTCAAAACAGCTTTACAATTTATCTTACGATCAGGTTATATAACTAATCCTTTTTAAGAGAATCAATTAAAAACTACTCTTAGACTTTAATAAGCCTAACTGTTTTTGCTAAGACCTACATTAGCATGACTAATGATAATTTATTTCCTGAAAGTACTAGTTTTTATGTTAACAAAAAAAACGGCCTCTTAAAAACTGGAGTAATGATAATTTTTTGATAATCAGTAATTACATGTTTTTAAATAGGCACAATGAAAGTTCCTTTTCAAATAAAATGAGCAAAACAAGGTCTCTGATTCAACTTGAATAAGTGATATATGATTTGTGTGCGTTTACTTGCCAAATGCATAGATCGACTGTTTTGAAATTAGGTAGGAATGTATCTTCATAATTCCTGAAAAACTTATGTGTAACATTTTTTTCCTTTTCAAGGTTAAGGTTCTTGATTTAACAATGATAAGTGTAGACGCTAGTTATTTCCAGTAATACTGGTTGCATGTTCTGACTATTTCATGGAAAGTTAAGAGCAATTTTTGTAAATATTAGGTTTACCAGTTAAACTGATGAATGTATCTATCAGAGCACTGTCATGGAGCAGTGGCCGAACAATTAAGAATACCTTGTGAGGTCTACTGTCCTTTGAACCACTGGTTTAATAATTCAGTTGTACTATAATGCACAATAGCTGCTGTTATTTAATTCTAAAAATAATTTTGTTATAGGCTATTATTTTTATTAATATTTTCATCATACCTTAATATTTTTTATGAATGGCCTGCTAGTAAATGAAATGAGCTACCGCAAAGGAGCACATCCAGAAAAACCTCATTCATTACGTATACTATTTGTTAATTCAAATCTACATTCCACACAAAACCTTTTCAGGTTTATTAGCCAAATGTTTATAATGTAGGCCTACATAAGTACAAGCAACAATAAAGGAATGAGTTTGCAAAACATAACAAAACCTACAGTTGTTGGCTGAAGATTACAACATTTATTTTTAAAATACCGTAATTTAGTTTTAAAAAATGAAATGTATTTAATGAAAGTACTTTTTTGTGAAGTGTGTTTACAAAATATGATTGTTAAATTTAAAACTTAATTATTTTGTGAAATAAATCAAATAGGCCTATATAACAATAAAAAATATTTTCTGATAACGCGAGTGAAACAAAAATTCAATATTTCAAAATCTCTACTTTTTTTGTTTTTGAAGGAGCACAAAAAATTATCTTTATTTTATTCCTGAAAATATACATTTTCAAGAAAAAATTTGTCTGATATCAGTAGGGTCATGGCTAATCTAGACTTTCAGGGCACTTAAAAATAGACTTTTAACTGTGCTAAAATTAATATAATTATGCAAAAACCAATTTTTAGCGTCACACTACAATATCTCGTTCAGTACTATGATACCTATAAGCTAGAGTACAGAATCATGGGCCTATCAAAACGATATATTCCTTCTGTACAATAAAAATACAGAATCTATCAAGACACATATTCCTTCTGTACAATATCAATATAGAATCAATGGGCCTAACAAGATAATACTTTCCTTCTTCACGATACGAATATAGAATCCACAAACCTATCAAGAAGGTATATTCCTTATTACGATACTAATATAGAATCCACAAACCTATCAAGAAGATATATTCCTTCTTACGATACTAATATAGAATCCGTGAGTCTATCAAGAATATTCTTTCTGTACAATACCAATATAGAATCCACGGGCCTATCAAGAAGATATATTCCTTCTGTACTATTCCAACATAGAATTCACGGGCCTATCAAGAATATATAGAAGGATGTCAAGGACCAAGAAAATATTTATATTAGGAGAATACAACTCTTTTACATTATGTCAATATAACTGCAATACATTACAGTAGGATTTTTTTGGTGGAGGGGATATTAACGGCAGCTAAATGGCTCCTGACAAGTCACCTTAAAAACTTACAGTAGCCTACAGCCTACAGTGATTCTTTGCATCAAAAATTGATATTCCTCCACAAGTAGTTTGTGTAACGGCTGCAACTGTTTGTTAAACATTCTATTGTACATATTAATGTATAACATATAAAGGACCATTAGTCCTGTCTGTTGAGGGGCTTTAATGTGAGGCTTTGTATAAGCCTGACATTAAAGATGTCAATCGAAAACATGCATGTTTGCCAACTTGTTTCCCCACTTGGCATTACAATTTTCTGAAGTTGAGGTAGACAGTACAGTTTGTCTTTAATAAGCTCTTTGATTTTAGTACTACAAGCTTTTTAATTACAGCCACACTTCTGAATTAGCCCACAATAATATTCCTTAAAATATATGGACTTTTTTTTAACAGCAGCTCTGTGGCCCCTGAAAAGTCAGCTGAAGAGCTTACAGTAGCCGATAGCCTACAGTGATTCTTTGCATCAAATATTCCTTCACAATATCATGAATATTACTTTTCCACTTTTTTTGTAAGAATATTTTAATGAAAAAAAATTTAGGCTAGCCTGACACAGATATTTGTGAAATGTAGATATCTATTTTTTTTTTTTACAGTTTAGTTAGGCCTACATAATTTTTTTTTTATAATAAATAAAACTACTGTTTCATGTGTTTTAAGCAACTTCAAACATTAAACCTATCTAATTGCATCAGATTGCCTAACTTGAATTTTTTTTTAAAAAACATCCGACTTTGTGCACACTTGGGCTAATGCAGACTATGGGATGATTTATAGCATATGAAAATGCCAAGCTCTGGCCGGGAATCAAACCCGGGTCCTCGGGGTGAAAGCCTAGTACGTTATCAACTAGGCCACCAAGGCGGCTCTATCTTGAAAAAAAAACTATTCCTACTCTGTTAATCCAGAAAACTTATATTTTCGAAGGAAAAAAATCAAAGCCTTGGTTGCTGTTGGTCACACTAAATTAGAAACTAGTTCTTATTGGCAAACTTAATTATAAGAACGCACAGGGATATGACGTATGAACAGTAACATAAAATAAGTATTTATGCAGTATATGTTGTTTTTTGAAAGTAGTGATTTTTGACTCTTTTTTTTTTTTTGTTATTATCTTATTATCTAAATAAGACATATTCACCCGCGCAAAAATCCTTTTTTAATATTATGATTTTAACTGTTTTTATTAATATGTTACTGATTAATACGTTACTGCTGTTTACATTTCATAGAATATACTAGATTACCTTTTGCAACTTATTACTCATGCACGTTATCATTTACTATACAGACTTATTGCTCATGCATGTTATTACATTCTAATAGGTATTACTTAATCTTAATACTAGTACTTATTTCATTATTGTAGTGAAAATGTTAAAATGGTAATCGTTTAATAGGTTTTTCATCCAAGGACCACGTTCTTCACCTAACAACTGTGTCAAGTCCTACAGCATTTAAATAGAAAAAAGTTTTTTTATCCTTTTGGCGATCAAAAACATTTTACCTTCCATCAAGCAGTAGAAATTTGACACTATGCATGTCACTTTTATTTTCGATTTTATCAGAACTTCCCATACTTTTCGTGCTTTTAAATTTTGGATTATTGCTTTTGGCCATTAAAAAAGCATTTTAGCAAAAAAGAATTACCAAAAAATCTAAAACAACCTACACTGCATATTTTTAGTACTGTACGAAAGTAATTATGAAAACAATTCCAAATTTGTAATTTATTTTATTGGATAAAGCAAGTATTTATCAATTGTTTTCTATGTTAGGTTATATGTATTTAATGTTCAGCTAAGGGAGTAGTGAAACTTTTACTTGAGTTTTTCATCTTACAAATGGACAATTTGACATTTTGCAATAAACAAATACTGTATCGTGTTTGTTAATTTCAAATAAAAGCTACTGTTTATTCAAATCTGACAGACCACATCTTTTAGAAATAGATTTTGTGAGATGAACACAGGCAAGTTAGGCTACGGCTATGAAAAATAAGATGTACTTACATAAATAAGTCCTGAAGTAATATCTATCCTTGATGTTGTGTAAGACAGAAGCTTCATTTAGACAAGTTAATTCAGCCATATCCTCAACTTTATCGAATTTAGGAGGATTCATCTTTTGAATATCATCCTTGGCAACGAGTTGCCTTTTACCGGTCTCGACTAACTCCACTTCGACTTCATCGCCTCTTTCACCCTTTATACCGGCGGCAACAAAACCGTGAGTTTCGTGCGGTACCCAAACTAAACGTTTTTGGGTCCATTCTGCTTGAGTTGCAGGATCATTAAAAGTATTCCTATCTACAGACAAATATTTCAAGTCCGGATCGGACCGGTCGACTGTCGTATCACTGTCGGCCATGTTGCAAAATTCAATGCAACAGACAACGTTAGCGCTGCCGGCGGAACAAAAGAATGTCTTTTTCTAAATAGATTTGTTATGTACTTAAATTTAACTACGCACAACACTGATAAAGCTCACTAACTAAAATCAGACGAATTGATAACACAATAACAACACATAACACCAACTGTACACACTTAATATAAAACCATTCGTGAACGTGTCAATACGAGAGACGTTACCGGTATGACACTAAAGGCGGGAGTGCGGCTACAATCTACGGCCGACGCCCGCTCTGAACCTGATCACGTGATCATATAACTCCACCAGGTGGCAGTACCATACAAGCCATAACTGATTCTCCCACCACCGCCGCTGCATTAGTTTATGAAATTTTTTATTTTTAACGGTACAGTACTATACTAATAATTATAAAAACATTTTTTTCGTTAACCAGCAAAATTTGTTCAAAACAGTTTCAAAATGGCGGCTACTTCAAATCTTTAAAATTCATAACGTTTTTGTCTTAAATACTTCTGTTAATCTAACTTCACCATCTTAATCACCACTAATATGAACATAGATTAGCATTTTGAATTTTTAAAACCCGTTGAAATTAAGAAATTTAATTTTACGGCTGCCAAGGTTCATTTTTGTATTTTCAATGCAATTTGAAAGTTTAAAATGCTAATATACATAGATTCTTATGCCGTTACGTTGGTGAAATCAGTTTTTAAAAAAGAGTGAGATAAATAAATTATATTTGGGAATTAGCTTCCATCACGTCAGTGAGAGTTATGTACCGCGATTAGGCCTATATAAACATGAAATAAGAATATGCAAATTAAGTAATAATTTCCATTCGAGTAACTAAGTATTGCGAAAAGTGTATGCGTTGTATTCAAAGAAATTACATTTTATTCTTTTTAGGTTATTAATGTGATAACATAGATTCAAATTTTAGGCTATTGTGGTTTTATAGAGAATAATGATTAATGACGACACAACGACTACATATTCTCCGTAATAGAGCTGTGGTTGAAGACTGATGCACTCATTGTTTTAGGTACTTTCAGAGAAATAAACAGTGCAATTTATTTCTGCGCGCGCATTGTACATTCGATGCGAGAAAGTTTGTACATTATTACACCATAAATTTGGTGCAAGCAAAGCGAGCTTATGGTCAGACAAAGTACTGTGTTGCGCTAGAAAAGTAAAAGTAAGAGGTTATGTTTGGCGCCAGGTGACTCAGTGCTATCTTGATTATATGTTTGAGGTTATGTCAAGTACACGCTGCAGATGGTTGTTATTTAGGTCAATCCATAGCCTTCCAGATGGTAAGGGCGCCTGGGCAAACTCAACACCATACATGGCTGTAGAAAGTTAGGCCCAAGTGTTACTCATGATAACGAGTTTTGTAATTTTACATAAGATTAAGTTTGGCCACTTTTTAACCGAGTGTGATAGTGAATCACTGGAGGTTGTAAAATATTCAACAAATGTTTGTAGACGTTCAAAATAAGTAACTTTTTGGTACAGTTATTCGAAACCCTTACCCACCTGTTACGTTCGCTAATACAAAATTTTCTAATCGACCATTCATGCTCTAATCGACCTGTAAAAAATCGATGCAATCTGTTGCAAAGTATGTCAGCAAATCCGAATTTCAGTAAAGTTGCAAAGCAATAGCTGTTGTAAATCTAGTCATAAGTGAATTTTTAACCACATTGGTATTTGAAAATATTCTAAATTTTGCAAAAACATGAGGGTCATAGACATTTTTTAAAAAAAAATCCTTTTGGAAGTTATAGACAAGTGAAACGAATATGAGTTAACCAAACATTTGTTACACTATACTCCTAGTTAGTAAATTTAAAATAACATAAAAGAAGTTATATGTTACTGTATTAAGGGAAAACCCGATAACGGCCTGGGGATATAAAATTTATTTGTTTCAAACTGGACAGTTTAAGTTATATTATTTCATTTATTACCAGAAAAAGAACAAACTATTTCTGGTAAACCGAAAAAATAATTTTTTATAAATTATTTATTTTCGGTTTCTTTATAGTCAGTAAAAACGTCGAATAGGCACGACAAAATGTTTTTATTAGCATTAAATTAAATTTATGATCTGTTAAAATTAAACTTAACAAATTTTTAAGACATCAAATTTGATAATTCGGTAAAAAAACAAGTAAATAACTCATATGAAAGGTGTTTGTTTTTATGCTACTTTTAAAGGAATAATATTGAACTAAACTTGTTGCAAATTCGAACCGCGGGTACTCGCCTGACATTACATAAGTTAATGAACATGATTGCAAAACAATACATAACTTGGAAACCGATGTACCGGTACGTAAAAGGCGATTTATAAACAAATTAAATGTGCATAACCTTAAACATCAGCTGTCGCTTTGCCGTTTGCGACCACCTGTTCAACAGTATGACTCATCACCTGCTTTGTTATCACAGCTGTTTGACACCTTTCCCTTCACCTGTGATATGATTACCTAGCAAATATAGTCAAAAGAATAATTAGCATATCTTAAGTCGATACAGAGAAATTTTTTGTCAGACTAAATTCATGTTGAGACTTTTAGTAGAAACCATTTTTACATTGGAAGTTTTGGAGAATTACAATCATATCTTTAAGGTTAACAAGAGCAAGAAACAGCTGTTTGACACCTTTCCAATTCACCTGTGATATGATTACCTAGTGAATATAGTCAAAAGAATAATTAGCATATCTGAAGTCGATACAGAGAAATTTTTTGTCGGACTAAATTCATGTCGAGACTTTTAAAAATAACTAGAAACCATTTTTACATTAGAAGTTTTGGAGAATTACAATAATATCTTTAGAGTTAACAAGAGCAAGAAACAGCTGTTTGGAGAAGAAAATATCATCTGTAGATTGTCAAAACAAAGTTTGTATAACAGTTGCTCATTTGACTGTAAAAATTTATAAATTAATATTTTTCAAAATTTCAAAGGTTAAGTTTTTACTTACATATATTTAGAAAGCACTTTATGATGACCTGTGAAGAAACTGATCTTGGAATTTTGTTTGATATGTAAATTTCAGATCAACTGGACACATAAATACCAATTTTTAAGTCAACGGAATCCAAAGTGTTTTTCATTTGAATGATTGGTATTATGTATATATTGCAGTTTCAGATTATATAAAAATTATTACAGAGTTCACATTGTTTGCCAGTACAAGTGAGTATACAAATTAAAATATATAAATGATAACCCAAAACCAAGGTGGAACAATACATGCTGAAGCATGTACAGCTAAGGGGGAGCTTAGCTTAAATATGTGAGTCTGTGTATATGTGAATATTTTATTTTCCTAGCTTCTTGTGGGATTTTGATGGAAACAAACTTTCAAAGCGCAGAAAACCTTTGGGAAATGGCCAAAGTGGACCTGGAGACTGATAATAGCATAGAGGGCGAGGAAACTGGGCTTATATCTAACCCACAAGAAGTGAATGTACCAGACTGTAGGAATGCTCTGCAGACCTACCCAAACTGCAGTGGTAGAGTGACAGATATGGTTAAACATCTCAAATGAGTAAAACATTTGTAGGTATACAAACATCTATCAGGAGTGCAAACTGAAAAGAAAGGATGCACTAGCAAAGGGGTTCTAATTAAATCTACAATAAGACCTCCCAAGGATCAAACTGAAAAGAAAGGATGCAGTAGCAAAGGGGTTCTAATTAAATCTACACTAAGACCTCCCAAGGATCAAACTGAAAAGAAAGGATGCATTAGCAAAGGGGTTCTAATTAAATCTACAATAAGACCTCCCAAGGATAAAAACTGAAAAGAAAGGTTGCAGTAGCAAAGGGGTGCTAATTAAATCTACAATAAGACCTCTCAAGGATCAAACTGAAAAGAAAGGATGCATTAGCAAAGGGTAATTAAATCTACAATAAGACCTCCCAAGGATCAAACTGAAAAGAAAGGTTGCAGTAGCAAAGGGGTGCTAATTAAATCTACAATAAGACCTCCCAAGGATCAAACTGAAAAGAAAGGATGCATTAGCAAAGGGGTTCTAATTAAATCTACAATAAGACCTCCCAAGGATCAAACTGAAAAGAAAGGATGCAGTAACAAAGGGGTTCTAATTAAATCTACAATAAGACCTTTCAAGGATCAAACTGAAAAGAAAGGATGCATTAGCAAAGGGGTTCTAATTAAATCTACAATAAGACCTCCAAAGGATCAAACTGAAAAGAAAGGATCCATCTGTGCACTGCTGCTGCTAGTTGATTTTTTTTTGAACGTCCAACTATTGTGCACACTTGGGCTAATGAAGACGATGAGATAATTTATAGCGTATGAAAATGCCAAGCCCTGGCCGGGAATCAAATCCGGGTCCTCGGGGTGAAAGCCCAGTACGCTATCAACTAGGCCACCGAGGCGGCTAGGATCAAACTGAAAAGAAAGGATGCAGTAACAAAGGGGTTCTAATTAAATCTACAATAAGACCTCAAAAGGATCAAACTGAAAAGAAAGGATGCATTAGCAAAGGGTAATTAAATCTACAATAAGACCTCCCAAGGATCAAACTGAAAAGAAAGGATGCAGTAGCAAAGTGGTTCTAGTTAAATCTACAATAAGACCTCCCAAGGATCAAACTGAAAAGAAAGGATGCACTAGCAAAGGGGTTCTAATTAAATCTACAATAAGACCTCCCAAGGATCAAACTGAAAAGAAAGGATGCAGTAACAAAGGGGTTCTAATTAAATCTACAATAAGACCTTTCAAGGATCAAACTGAAAAGAAAGGATGCATTAGCAAAGGGGTTCTAATTAAATCTACAATAAGACCTCCAAAGGATCAAACTGAAAAGAAAGGATCCATCTGTGCACTGCTGCTGCTAGTTATTTTTTTTTTGAACGTCCAACTATTGTGCACACTTGGGCTAATGAAGACGATGAGATAATTTATAGCGTATGAAAATGCCAAGCCCTGGCCGGGAATCAAATCCGGGTCCTCGGGGTGAAAGCCCAGTACGCTATCAACTAGGCCACCGAGGCGGCTAGGATCAAACTGAAAAGAAAGGATGCAGTAACAAAGGGGTTCTAATTAAATCTACAATAAGACCTCCCAAGAATCAAACCTTGGGTGTAAATAATACAAACCGTATAGGGCTGACTGGAACCTTACTCCAAGACCGGAGGACTGTCAGACAGAAACATTGAGATCCTGGGCAAAGGGCAACTCAGAAAAACCACAGGACTCATACAGGGTACCGGGGTCTGTGAGTACGCATGAACATGATAAAAAAATGTATCACAGAGAAACTGTGCTTAGGTTATGCAGGAAGAAAGAGGAAACTACAAGCTACATAACAGTTAGGCTCTTCCAGTTACCAGAGATTGAGTCAGCAGACTACTAAAACTCACCGAAGGCCTACTCTGCTGAACTGGTATCTAATCTCTAAACTAATATGATCTAATATAAACGATAATTGCAGTTGCTAATTGAAATAAATTTCAAAAAAAGTACCACAGTTCAATAATATCACTTAAGATAACATTTTGTATATTACTGATTTTTAATGAAAATGTTCCAGTTAGTACCAAATAAATTTTTGTGCCGTTTGAATCAAATCAGATGAAAATTTTAATCACATATATTGATATTACATATCAACAGTATCTGAACTCATTGGTCTTAACATAAGTCAATTTCTAATTGAAATTTGTTAAAAGTTAATTGTACTATCAAGTTGTACTTTGATAACTTATGTCTTCTGCAACCTTAAGGAGTAAATCAGAGTAAATCAGTTATACCTGGTTTATACTGTGTAGTGTGTATGACTTTCATTGAATGATCACATATGTATTAAAATATTTGTTTCAAGCATAGAAACAACTTCAGTTTATTTTGGTTCAAATTTTTAATATCCTAACTTGTTATATATATAACGTGGGTAGAGAAAAAAGTAGTTTGTGAAAAGTAATTTACTAATGTCTATCCTGAGCACATAGGCAGAAGGTAAATATGTTGAATTTACAAAGCATGTGTTGTACAGCATAAAAGTAGGTAAATTGTATCGATTTTAGAAAATAATCAATATGGCCGATACACAGATCGGAATATTTATATTTTACGTGTAGCCTATCTTTCCTCTAATTTGATAAAAAAATATTAAAATTTTCCTATGAACTGCTAGTGTCCATTCTACAAGAAATCAAACGTTATAACTGTCAGTGCTAGTAGGAAAGTTAAGACATTTACACTATTTTCCGTTAGAAAATAAACTGTTGGCAAGAACCATCATGGTAAGATCCAGACTTGGGCCGTTAAATGAGAGCCAATCACATATAATTCCACTAGTTCGTTTTGAAATTTGTTATAAAGTAAAAAATGTTCAATTTAAAGATATTAATGGGACCATTCCAGATCTAAAAAGTACCGTAACATATATCTCACAATTAAAAAGAAATGATGTCAACATCGTAATTAACATTTATGAATTAACATTTTAACCGACAATTTTAATTTATGCAGATTTTAACAGTGGTATAGATGTAATAATATTTTAAAAAAAAAGTGATATTGTTACGTTTTGGTAAATTTTTCAGTCAAAATCCCGGTCAGCTGCTTCATTTAATACATTTAAACACCACTGATTGGTACTTCGCTGTTCCCTTAATAATGTAACGAAAATAAATTTTCAAAAACTGAATGACAGATAACACAATTATTGTAAAATTAAATTTTATAGTAGCAAAACGTTGGTATCGAGTGGTGAAGGGTATCAAAATTCCTAGTTTCATTATCATTACGATAGCCTCAACTGGCAGATTCCTAATTCGTGGGATAAAAGAAGAAAAATCATTGTATACGTTCTATATATTTTAGGTACATTTACAGAATAATGCATTATATATACAACTTACTTTGTGTATTTACATGTTTAAATATTCTTCACATGTATGTACAATCATTGAGAAACGTTTGTATTTCCTACAAAATAGTTTTACATACAGGGTGGCCCAAAAGTCACTTCACACTATTAATTTACATTAACACTGTACGAGCGAATTGTACATTTCCTTTAACTGAACTGCGTGGAATTTACACTGTTCCTATACTTGGTAACATTATACTAGAAAAAACAAAATGGTATAAATAAGAGCAAAACTACATACTTAGTTAAAAAGAAGTCGCATCAATTACAACTCGGCCGTGCAGCTCTAGTGCTCTTTAAAGTTACTGTTCAGTTCAGTCTAAACCAGTGTTTCCCAACGTGGGGCCTACGCCCCACAGGAGGGCAATTTAAAAATGGACTCAACACGACTTTAACCCTTTTGCTTTGGGTTATTTAAATGCAATGTTATATATCGGTGACAAATTTAATAAAAAAGGCCAATTCTTAAAAAAATGCTGTAAATAATTATTAGGTATAATTTCGTTTGACGTTACCAAAATATCAACTGGGTAATTAGTCGTCAAATAAACTTTGTCGGGGATTCACTGCGGAGTAATCCGCCTGTCATGTTTTAAAACTCGCTAAACAACGCCGTTGTTCGCACCTAATTGGCCCAACTCAACTTCTGTAGTGTTTCACATCATTCAGTTGGTGTTAATTTGAAATAAGTGTCCGTCAATTAATCGTTGATTTAACAAATATATTTATATATATTGTATAGATATAATTGGTAAGTATTTGATTTTATGTATATTTATTTTAATTTTAGAAGTATTTAACTTTCCAGAAATTTTTGTCAAGTGAAAAAAAATATCGGTCATGTATTATATACATTTAAATAAATATGTTTCTTTACGTATACGTAGACTTTATGGGGAGGAAATTATGTATGGGGGGCATAAAAATTTTAGAAATGTTAAGGTGGGCCATGGCCAAAAAAAGGTTGGGAAACACTGGTCTAAACAAAAAGTTTAGGTTATTTTCCACAAAAAAAAAAATATTAGAGCAGCCTTTACGGTAAGATCCCGACTCATGATTTAACACTGCTCCTGTAGAAAAAATTTTGAAAAGTTGTCAAAATTTTTTGATACATGTGTATTATACAATACATAAACGTGTTAGCATTGAAGTGGTCACAATTTTGGTCACATTTGAAGCTCGGCAAAAAAGTTTAAATTTGATTATAGTTTGGACAAATTCGTTACACAGTAACTATTTTAAAATAGCATACATTAAAAATAACCGAAATATTTTAGAAAATCTGATTAAAAAAATTTTTTTACTTCCAATAATATTCAACGCAAATTATAACATATTTTTTCTATAGAAATTTTAAAGTTTTGGTTTTAACCAACCCGATACACAGCGTGAAGTAATTTGTAGGGCATCCTGAATAACCTTAAAACAAGACAAGCGGTTTCTTCTCGTAACAGGCGACAAAAATTTCAAAACTATATAATTCTAATTCAATATACATATAAATATTATAAATAATTACTATCTACACTCGCAAAATTTAACATTCACAAAAAACCGAGTGTACACTATGATACAATTTTTTAGAAATACTGTTCGCCAAACACAGATTTTCAATAATACAATATTTTATAAAACACAGCAGCTAAATGGCACTTCAGTGTACATTGTTTTGATTAAATAAATTTAGTTAGAGATAAATAAATAAGTATTTCCAGTAACAATAAAATGTGAGTTTGTAATGGTCCTATTTATAACTTTAAATGTTTAGGCTTACGTGCCGCAATTATTTTCGATTAATTATGCGATCAACAATTTATTATTTCACACGTGAAAATCAAAGTTAAAGTCAGTAAAAGCGCAGATATATTAAAATCTATCCATCCATTTCACATCAATTTTTTAAAAATTCATAACTTTTTTAGTAACATATTTTTTAAAATCTGATTATTCCTTTACAATTAGAATTAAAATTTGCACATATAAGAACGTAATATTTCACTGAAATATGGATATGAATACCGCTGTCGGATGGATTTTGACTCGTGTAAATTGTTAATAAAAACTATAAACTATTTTTGTAAAGACCTTTTTACTTGTCTCTTACACACAGTGCAGGAATAATTGGACGTAAAAATCTCAACCGTCGGCAATCCGGATTCAAGTCTAGTGAAAAAAGTGTTTTGTTTAAAAGCATTGACGAAACAACCATAAAACTTGCCATGCCTTTATCGCATGCATTAGCCCAAGTGTGCCCAATAGTCGGAATATATATATATATATATATATATATATATATATATATATAGTACTCCCAAATACGAGACTTGCCAAAAGAATCCTTAAGTATATACAAGGAGTCAAATCAACAACGTCGTGGATCGCACAAGGCAGACTAGACCTACATGACGCAGAAATAGACTCAACAGATGTTGAAGACAGGAACGCATACAGGAGAAAGATGCTCGGTTGGAAGGTCCCAGAGAATGAAATCCCAAAGAGAGCAGGGGTAAAATTGACGGAGGAGCGGAAAGGATCCATGGGGACAGGATGAGGGAGGTGTGGAGGATTAGAAGGAACAAGACATGAGTCGAAGTGCTTTGCGTGATCCAACAGGGTCTATACGCAAATAATAATAATAATAATAATTATATATATATATATAGTGCAATGCAAATTGTGTTGATCATCAATAGAAAAACAGTGATGATAACTTTGTTCAAATTCACTGATGTCAATAAACATCAAACAAAATACATTTATTATTTTGTAGAAATCGCTATTTTAGAAAATTGAGCATTTTTTTTTTTTTTTTTTTTTGGTGTTTAACATCCGACTATTGTGCACACTTGGGCTAATGCAGACGATGGGATGATTTATAGCGTATGAAAATGCCAAGCCCTGGCTGGGAATCGAACCCGGGTCCTCGGGGTGAAAGCCCAGTACACTATCAACTAGGCCACCAAGAGCAAGTTTTGTCGGTAGGATAGAGGGTGAAAATCAAGTCAAACACTGCTTAATATGTGGTAAGGGGAAAACTGCAACAAACATATTGCTTCGTTCAGTCACATTACTATTTTCTTGACAAACTGATTTTAAAAAGGTAAAGAAAACATCTTGATATTAACAAACAAAATCTTGATTATGAAACAAAGTACATAAAAAGAAATCTGAAAATATTGATCAACTGTCACTGTATAAAATAGATCGACTGTTTATTATCGATGTGAAAAACATCGACATTGATCTAATAACATTAATGTTTAAGAACACTGACTATAAAATGTCATCCTTATAAACCCATCAGATCACTGTTCTGTGAGTATGCTTGTGCAATAAGTTTTTGTTACCGAACCTATCTAGAGTGCTGGGTGTGTATCAGTTGCATATGGTTTTTTGTAACAATGTACTGTATTTTTACTACTGTAGACCTAGATTTAATTACATAATAAAGCAGACTGTTCCCACAATATATACCATAACTAATAAATCCACTCCACTTACGTAACTATCAGAATAAATTACGGACGATTTTAGCAAGGTTTTTTTACTTTTAAAGACATCCGCTGGCCTCACTTATTGGTTAAAAAAATGATAATCTGAAAGGAATCCAATCCCAATTTTTTAAGATTTTCGACACTCTGCGGTATATAAAAACATCATGCATTGATTTAGTGGATCTATCCATTCAGGGCTTTCGAATCAAGTGTATTTTCCCAATTTTTGGTTTAAACAAATTACCAGCAAAAATCATATTTTCCTGAAAATAAGTTAACTTATTTTGTTTAAATTTAACTTTTGGTCGCATTATGGATATAGCCTGTGGGAAAAAGGTCTTTTAAACAAAAACTGTCGCAGATTTGTTTTGGTTTTTCAACATTTCTTGAACTGTTTTTTTTGAAAAGTTTTAAAGAAAACTTAATAACTCTCATTTTATTATGTACATTAAGTTTATTTTTGTTTACATTGTTTTATTATTTTTATCTTAAACACGGCCAAAATCTAAAAATTTATTTTATGGAATTAAAGATTTTTTTTAGATTATCCTCATCACCGATTTACTATTTTTAATATCCTCAGGCAAAGCCAAAGATCCTTAAAAAGTATATTCAAATATCCGTCAGTAATTTTGATACATATATATATTTTTTCTTTTTTTTGGTGTTTAACGTCCGACTTTTGTGCACACTTGGGCTAATATAGACGATGGGATGATTTATAGCGTATGAAAATGCCAAGCCCTGGCCAGGAATCGAACCCCGGATCCTCGGTGTGAAAGCCCAGTACGCTATCAACTAGGCCAAGGAGGCGGCCATTTCGAGATATATATATATATATATAGTTTCTTTAAAGCAAATTTTCACTGCTCACAGTGAGTGTTATTTATTATTTCTGCTATTGCCAGCTACAGCATTAAAATATAAAGTAAAACTAAAAGAGTAAAGGTTCCAGATTACGTTCACAGGCTACAGGAGAACTGACTATAGACCTGCAGGAAGTATTGGTACGAGAGACGATAGAGACAGAGACAGAGGATTTTGCCTTCCCCTACTACCACCAACAATTTGCAACCTCAAGACCAATAAGACTGTCCTATAAATCCTACTGTAGAGATGAAGTGAGAGTATGGCAGACCATGTGAGCAGTACCCTATTGCTTCTGCTCTGCTCTCCCTCTTTGCGTAAATAATTCTTGTACAGGTTGGAAACTGTCAAGCTGAACAATAGACATATAAAACACACACTATATACCCTTAAAAATATCTTCCTTTCGTTATCATTTCAAACTGTATGATTTTTCATTTATTAATACCTGCTGTAGTTTTCTTAACCATTCATGCTACAATTTATCTAAATCTATAATTTCGATCAATGACAGATTAAAAATGATGCACTCTGTGATTACAATAAAACCTATATATTCATTGCTGCTTCTGTCCAGCTGTTTTAAAGTGGCTGTGCTACTATGGCAGGCAGTTCTAGAAACAAAGACTTATCTTTAAAGTAACATTAAGGAAAGAAAAGCAGAGCAAAAGAAAAATTCTAACAATGTTTTTACTGCAAAACATTTAACATTTGCATTCCTTAATCTTCATCCAACCTTCATACACAAGGTAACTGAGTTCCAAATAAAATTAATTTAAATAAAATTTTACATAACTGATCATTCCCCGTTGTCTCGTTTGTTTTCCATGTAAATAAATAAAAATGAGAAAGTTCTTTACGATGCTAAAACAAATTTACTCGTCTCGTTGGCGACCATGACAAATGATCGCCGCACATCGCGCTGTCAACCTCTTAACGAGTTTTCGTGGCGACAGCGCGTGTTTTCACGGTTGGTTCATTGTAAACATAGTAGCCCCGTTGTTGGCCATGTTGTCGAGTACGTCGCTGACGTAATGCGCTACATCGATGTTGGCATCATCGCTGTTCCGGATAAACGCGTGTTCTAGTAGTTTATTGTACTTAGGTCTCTGAGTTTCCTCTTTGATTAAACTGTAAGCAAGAAAGATATTAAAAAATAATACAGCAGCGGAATAGTGCTCGGAGCGGAATGGATTCAGAAGGCAGTAACTATGAGGTGAGGGAATTAAAAGGAATTATTGGTGAACAATAAGAGAGAAGCATAATACGGAAGGAGTTAGGACGGAGAAATTTTTATGACAGCAAAATGGGGATTTTGAAAACAAAGGATATTGGAGAAGAGCAGGTGTTTAAACAAATACACAGCAAAAAAAGAACAGCAAAACTTGGTACATTGAATTATGACTCCGAACAGGTAAATACAGTAGACTTACAATAATCTGTAGTTTTTTAATCAAAACACATCCAGTAATCTTTTGGTGTTATTATGATTGTGAATGTACTGTCCATTAGTTTGCGTAAAGCCACAGCGAAGTATTTGAAACATTGTTTTATGTTTGATGAAACACTTTTGTGAGTTACTGTACTTGAATTTCTTTAGGTACATACAGTACATAAATAATTAAACCACATGGTAGCGATGGGTAAAGCTGTTATTTCTCAAAACTTGGGTAATACGTTCTATAAACTTGTTTTAAATTTATTTTTGGCTACATTATAAAATTAACATGTTACTCTAAGAACGCTGTTATTTAATGCCTTTAGTATCTTGTAATATGACATATTTAGGTATACAATGGTTAAAGAAAGAACTCCCTAGTTTTATATGTAAATTTAATGGTGAAATTAATGGAAAACTACATCGAGTATATACAATGAAAAATAATACCTTTAAGTTTTTTTTTAATGTTAGTAAACTTCAACGTGGGATTCATTTGTTGCCATATACATATTGAGATGATATTACACTTCACGCCATGTATTCACCAACATTGCAGGCATAACCAAGTCAACCGCTGCGATTCTTTCCCGTAAATGGTTGTTGTTATGGATCGTTTAGCATACACAACATTTTTTTATACGTCCTCAAAAGAAAAAGTCAAGTGGGGTTAAGTTCGGACTTCGTGGTAGCCAAGAGATTGAGCCAGCCCTGCCTATCCACCTTCTCGGAAAGCGAGTGTCAAGAGCCGAGTGCACACGGTTATTGTAATGATGCAGAGTGCTATCTTATTGAAAAAACACAAGCTCTTTTTCCATCTCAATCTCTTCTACTTGGGGAAAGACATAATCTGTCAACATGTCACAGTATATGTCCCTGTTTATTGTTCTGTCAACAAAAATAAAAGGACCAATCACTCGATCTTCCATCAGACTGCAACAAACATTAAGTTCTGGAGAGTCACGTTGATGCTGAATAACGACATCTGGTGACTCTGCCCCCCAAAGTCTGCAGTTATGACAATAACTGTTCCACTCACACAAAATGTTGCCTCATCAGAGAAACATTTTTCAAAAAATTGTTATTTTCATCATCAGATTTAATTTCAAGTAACAGTTATAATTTGTTTGCTATTTTCATCATCAGATTTAATTTCAAGTAACAGTTATAATTTGTTTGTTACTTTCATCATCAGATTTAATTTCAAGTAACAGTTATAATTTGTTTGCTATTCCATCAGCAGATTTAATTGCAAGTAACAGTTATAATTTGTTATTTTCATCAACAGATTTAATTTCAAGTAACAGTTATTATTTGTTTGCTATACATTTGATTTTTTTACAGGCACAGTTTTTTTCTTTTGTTATATTTGTTGTCAATCTTCATTACTACAGCTCATGTCATTTTTTTTATTTACAAAAAAAAATTAAAATTAAAAATAAATATAGGCATTAAGATTTAAAACAACTGTTAAATTACTGAAATAACATTCTAAATAGGTATACACAGCATAACATTGAAACACTTTCCATGTAAAAAAAAAAATCCACTGTATTTAAAAACTACAAAAGAAAAAATAATTCTCTATTTCATATTAACTTCCTTAAAGTAATTAAACATTTTTTACACTTACCAAGTATTTACAAAATTAACAAACTCCATGGAGAAACAGTTTCCGTTATCGTTAGGCGATAGTCGTGGTGGTTCCCCTTGGACAACCTGATACAGTTGCTCAAACACAGAATTCCACTTGGGGTAAGGAAAGCGCCCTGTCGCGACTTCCATCAATGTTATGCCCAGAGACCAAACGTCTGACCTGACATCGTATCCTCTCGCACGTTGAGGATCTATCCTCTCTGGCTAGAATCGTAAAGAAACACAACATCAATTCTTCGTTTATTTTCCCACCATCAACCCTTACACACTATCTGGAGAGCAGAGTCCTGCAAGTATTTTACTATTAAACAATTTTTTAGAAATAAGTTTCCGCTGCTATCGCCTTATCTCCATGTTTGTTAAATTTTGAGCCAATTATGAAAAGGAAAACAACAACCTGTCGCTATAACATTTGGCTCAGAGTAAAAAACTTATTAAACTGATGGAAGATCAGTTCTTAAAGTTCTCGATGTTCCGCTTAGCATTGTGCACCAATTTTATGGTTGCCTTTATAACTCACTACAATACAACCTTTGAAACGAGTAAAAACTTTTACAAAATCATGATCGTACCTTCTTCAAAGATGCTGGGAACTGCAACGTTTGCAGATGACACAGCAATTTAGAAAAATTACTAGAAAGCCTCAGTTGCACTGACTGTTTGGTGTGAAAGAATATTTAAAATTATTACTTTTGTCGATCGATGATGTACATTACATTTCACTTGGATGATTACATCAGATCTCTATATATCCCAAGAAGTTGTAACCTGGAACAAAAGGTTGTTACGTTCTACACAGTAGTTTGAGAAGAGGCTCATGAAGTGTGTACAGAAAAGTGGATTTAATTTCTTTAATATAATCTTCCATAATTAAAAAAATCAACAACAATGTAAACGTATAAAAACCAAACTCGATACAGAATGTTTAAACTCACCGCCATGTAAGGCCTACACCCTGCATCCCTTGTCCTGGCTATAGAGTCCACCAGCTGTCCTGAGATACCGAAGTCACACAACTTGATATTACCTCTTTTATCTAACAGTATATTGCTAGGTTTTACATCTCTGTGGATAATTTTCAATTTTTCTTTGAGGTAATTTAGTGCCCTGACCGTCTGTAACATACAAGCAAAATATTTATAATACTATTGTATGTCATAACATGTGTTAAGTCGCCTCGGTAACCTAGTGGATAGCATACTAGGCTTTCACCCCGAGGACCCAGGTTCGATTCCCAGCGAGGGCTTGGCATTTTCATACGCTATAAATCATCCCATCGTCTGCATTAGCCCGTGTGCACAATAGTCGGACGTTAAAAAAAAATAACTGTAACACATTTAAAAATAAAAACAGTTAAAAATAATAGCTGACAGTATTTTTTTTTTGTGTTTTACGCCCGACTATTGTGTCGCTGACAGTATTTTTTTTGTGTTTAACGTCCGACTATTGTGTCGCTGACAGTATTTTTTTTTGTGTTTAACATTCGACTATTGTGTCGCTGACAGTATTTTTTTTGTGTTTAACGTCCGACTATTGTGTCGCTGACAGTATTTTTTCTTTTTGTGTTTAACGTCTGACTATTGTGTCGCTGACAGTATTTTTTTTTCTTTTTGTGTTTAACGTCCGACTATTGTGTTGCTGACAGTATTTTTTTTTGTGTTTAACGTCCGACTATGGTGTCGTTAACAGTATTTTTTTTTGTTGTGTTTAACGTCCAACTATTGTGTCGCTGACAGTATTTTTTTTTGTGTTCAACGTCCGACTATTGTGTCGCTGACAGTAACTGACAACTTGTGATCACTTAAACACTGCTAATAAGGCTTTTTCTAACTTTTAGTGAATTTCAATTGAAACCAGTTAATCTGCCTGCAAATACTATTTAATGTATTTTACAGACTGTAAGACGAACGTTTTTCTTCGAAAAATTGCCTCAAAAATTCAGGTGCATCTTATATTCAAAATTAATAATTACCATATATTCGATGCCGCTGGAAACCTATCTCTATCTTTCAACAATGGATTCAACTAGCAGCGAGCCACCTTGGTGGCCTAGTTGATAGCGTACTGGGCTTTCACCCCGAGGACCGGGTTCGATTCCCGGCCAGGGCTTGGCATTTTCATACGCTATAAATTATCCCATCGTCTTCATTAGCCCAAGTGTGCACAATAGTTGGACGTTAAAAAAAAATCAACTAGCAGCAGTGCACAGATGCGACAAACATGAGTTGTGAGGATTCACAAGCTTGCTAACACTGTCTCCCTGCCCCGCCATCAAAAACCCAGAATACTATCTACCTTATGATGCGTCTGCAGTGTACGGTGCTAGCGAACTTGAATTGAAAGTGATTTTTGTTATCCGTAACAGTACAATATTTTTGTTAGTAGCTAGTTTTGTAATGGAAAAAACAAAAATAAACTAAGATATTTTTTAGTCAACTTTACAATCTAATAACAAAAATGGTAAAAAAGTTATTTGTTAAAAATTGCTTAAAAATTAAGATGTACCTTATAGTCCGTAAAATACAGTAGATGATGAAATATGATCGTTTAAAAGACTAATATTTAAAAATTAAAATTGCCTATATAGTTTTTTTGTCTGCCTGTGTACATCATTAGAGTTCTGACAAATTTTAATAAAATTGTGTAACCTTTTTCAAAATTCAAAATTTTTTTTCATTTAATTTTTCAAGTTTTTTTAAAGTTAAAAAACCTTTGGAAATAAACGAAAATCAAATATAAGGTTAAGAAATTTTTTAAAAAACTGAAAATTATGTTCAGTTCAGTTTGAATTCATACATCAAGTGAGTTTACCACATTTGAAATTAAATAAACTTACAGTTTTCTTATAATTTTTTTTTTAACCTCAAACAATAAATTTCCTTTTTCAAAAGCTCGGAACATCCACTTATAATTGAAATTTGTTGAACTGAATTTTAGATTTTCTTTTAGATAAAAGACATATATATTTAGACATACATGTTTTTGCACACTAATCAGAGACTCTCTCCTCTCTCTCTCTCTCTCTCTCTCTCTCTCTCTCTATATATATATATATATATATATATATATATAGAGAGAGAGAGAGAGAGAGAGAGTGTCTTCCTTATAACATATAATATATATATATATATATATATATATATATATATATATATATATATATATATATAGACAGAGGAGCGGAAGAGGATCCATGGGGACAGGATGAGGGAGGTGTGGAGGATTAGAAGGAACAAGACATGAGTCGGAGTGCTTTGCGTGACCCAACAGGGTCTATGCGCAAATAATAATAATATATATATATCGTAATATTACTTAATGTTTGTTGATCAGCAATTATTACTCACAGCCACGGTTATTTTTCCTAAAATATTTTCAGGTATCCTGCGTTGTAACTTTTCGTAAATAAACTTATAAAATTTATCTAGCGACGTGTCCATTAGTTCCATGCATATCCAGCAGTCACCCTCCTTGAACAGAGCTCCGTAGAACTGGACAATACACGGACATTCGTTAGACTTCATCACGACTTCCAAGTCCATTAACAACTGTTTCTGTTCCTTCTCATCCACTGTCGACCTTATCCTCTGCAAAAAAATTACACAACATTACAAAGTTATCCGCATAACTTATATTATATTAGAACGGATATAATTAACTTAATTTTTTTTTGTGTGTTTAACGTCTGACTATTGTGCACACTTGGCTAATGCAGACGATGGAATGATTTATAGCGTATGAAAATGCCAAGCCCTGGCCGGGAATCAAACCCGGGTCCTCGGGGTGAAAGCCTAGTATGCTATCAAATAGGCCACCAAGGCAGCTATAATTAACTTAAAAAAAAAAAAATGGAATAATATTCTTGGTCTTATTTGAAGTAAAAATATGTTATTCCAGGAGGTACAGGTCCAGGACCATGTTATATCAGAAAAAAACAAGAAGACGATAACTTTCTTATGAAGGTTTACTTACTATTGTATTAAGTATACAGTGGTACCTCGCGATACGATCTTAAACCGTTCCTGGACCGGGATCGTATCGTAAAAAAATCATATAATGAACAATGTAATTTAATTAATTCGTGCAACGCCCCATATATAAACACCAAAATCGTCTATACGTAATAATAATTAGTCACAAAATAGTATATTAAGTACCACATACACACAATAAACGTTATGTATCCCCGATCTCTTCTTGAATCGTTCAAACCACCCATAAGATGCTTTGAACATTGGGGCCTCTTGTGTTGATGTCCCTTCGCCTCTCTGGGCTTTTGCGAGGTCTTCAAAGATCGCAGTGGCTTTATGGCATATAGCAGCTTGTGTTATCGTATCACCAGCAATTTCCTTCTCTTTTATCCAAATTATGAAGAAGAGTCTCCATCTCGTCATTAAGGGCAGTTCTATTGTATGAGAAGGTGGTAACGCCCTTTGCAGACTTGCTGGCTTTAATGGCTTCTTTATTCTTTATAATGGTACTAATCGTCGATTGGTTTCGTCCATATTCATTAGCAATAGCCATGATGCGCATGCCACTTTCGTATTTTTTTATAATTTTCAACTTCACTTCCATGGTTATCGATGACTTTCTTTTCCCCTTATCACCACCAGCACTAGAAACACATTTAGGACCCATGGCAAATAAAGTTTATCACAAAATAATATTACGATTATACAATCACAAGAATATCGTATGAACTGTACGAATGCTACGCGGTCTCGAGAAGGAGAGAATGATATCACATCGACGCTTTATGTGGACTCGGTATCCTACGATGCCGTGATGCCGACCAATAGGAGAACAGGATTTATAGAGAAAGGAAGATGACGTCACGTCGACCAATAGCAGAACAGCTTGAATAGTGATGTATTGAGGCTTGCTTAGTGACGCGTGAGGTTTGCCCGTAGCGCACCAACTTCAAAACAATTTCAAGCGGCAAGAGATATTGGGATCGTATCGCGAAAAACGTAACGTTTCGCGAGCACGAATATTTGCGATATTCCACTTAGTATCTTGAACACATCGTATCATGAACCCATCGTATCGCGAGGTACTACTGTATACCTAAGAGTATGGAACAATTCTGTTTTTGTAATGTATTTTCATGAAATGGGTACTAACTTATTCAATTATATGTTTACAATATTGGGACAGATAAATATGAGTGTGAAGTGAGAAAAGAAATTATAGTTTTTTGTTACAATTGATATATATATATATATATATATATATATATATATACACACACACAAGGGTGGTCTGAAAAACTCCAACCTCAACATGAAGATAGCAGCACTCTTCGGTGGCAGCACTTGAATTTCATTGTTCATCTGTTGACAGTTACTCACCAAAGTTTCAGCCATTTTGGACGCGCAGTTGTTATTTAACAGTCGTTTGAGTTGATGTATTTTTATGAAAATGGACAAAATCGAGTATCGAGCTGTCATTAAATATTTGTTTTTAAAGGCAATACGCCAACACAAATCAAAGATGAGTTGGATTCTGTGTATGGGGACTCTGAACCATCATTTACCACAGTGAAATTTTGGGCAGCTGAATTTAAACGTGGCTGTAAGAGCTTGGGAGACGATGAATGTTCGGGATGTCCAAAAACTGCAACTACCGACGAAAACATCACCAAAGTTCCACCAAATAGTGCTAGATGACCACCAAATTAAAGTGAGAGAGATAGCAGATGTTATGAACATGTCAAAAGAACGTATTTGTCACATATTAAATCAACATTTAGACATGAGAAAGCTGTCCGCACGTTGGGTGCTGCTTTTGCTCACGTTAGACCAAAAACGTGTTCGAATGAACATTTCCAATGCTCTGTTGGCGCAGTTTAGGTGCAATAAATCCCAGTTTTGGCGCCGATTAATTACTGTAGATGAAACTTGGATACACCATTATACGCCCGAAACAAAAATACAGTCCAAACAGTGGACTGCAAAGGGGGAACCAGCTCCAAAAAAAGCAAAAACTGTTTTTTCGGCTGGGAAAGTGATGGCAACTGTTTTTTGGGATAGTCATGGAGTTATTTTAATCGACTATCTTCAAAAAGGAAAAACCATTACAGAAGCATATTATGCATCAATACTTGACAAGCTGAAGACAGAACTTGCGGAAAAAAGGCCACATTTGCAGAAAAAGAAAATCCTTTTTCACCAAGACAATGCACCGTCTCACACCTCAGCGGTTGCCATGGCGAAAATCCACAAATTACAGTTTGAACTGTTTGACCATCTGCCTTACTCACCAGATCTAGCCCCAAGCAACTTCTTTTTGTTACCTCATCTAAAAATTGTGCTTGGAGGACAGAGATTTTCGTCAAATGACGAGGCAATCACCTTCATGAACAATTATTTTGCAGAGAAAAACGCTGAGTACTATTTGGACGGGTTACAGAAATGGGAGCATCTCTGGGAGAAGTGTGTAGAGGTACAAGGAGACTATGATGAAAAATAAAAAAAAATTTCTGCAAAAATGTCTTGTATCTTTGTTAGGTCGGAAACTTTTCAGACCACCCTCGTATAAACTTTCATTTACGAATAATCTTCAAATTATTACCACTTCTAAATTTTATCATTATATTACACAGACCCCAATCAAAGCCAACAAGTCGCCTCGGTGGCCTAGTTGATAGCGCACTGGTCTTTCACTCCGAGGACACGGGTTCGATTCCCGGCCAGGGCTTGGCATTTTCATACGCTATAAATCATCCCATCGTCTGCATTAGCCCAAGTGTGCACAATAGTCGGATATTAAAAAAAAAAGGCTAGCAAAGGATTTAAACAGCAAACTGCACTAGGGATTACTCAGACCAAAAGTAAACTACTTCCGATACTTACCTTCACAGCCATGACTGTATTACTACATCTATGCACCATTTTGTTAACAGTACCAAAACCACCTCGACCTATCTCGCCCAAGTCTTGAAGGTCATCCGATGTGAAGTCGTATACCTGCAATCATAAATTTAATCGGTTATATTTTGAGCGATTTGAAAGCAGCAAGTATCTATTACTGTGTCATAGTGAAAACATGATTGTAATCAGTTTGTTAAAAGAATAAACTAGGCTACTACAATCTTTGATTGCTAGTGTCTTGAAATGTAAAATAACTAAAACAAGGAAAAACTGATCGATAAACTAAACAAAATGGCTTTAATTAAACAAGATATTTATACATTAATATATTCTACAACTTTAGACATAACATAAATGGAAATTTAATTTTCAAAATAATCATATGCAAACTGAAATCATAGTTACAATTAATTTTGATACACATGCAAGAACACATCTATGAAATTAGAATATTATTTCATAGTAAACAATAATAATCCTTATTTCACAATTCATGAATACCTAACGAAGAATTATTTTTAAGACTGTACAAAGAGCGGAGGCTTTGGAAATGATTGGTGAAGAATATGACAAGTATACCAAGATCTTTACTAATGGCTCAGTGGATTTGAGGAAGAGTGTTTCGGGTGCGGGATACTACAATCAGACTAGTGGAGACCGATATTATATTCCAGCCAATTCCTGTTCAAGCATGGATGCGGAGCTTCTAGCAATAAACGCCGCACTGGCCAGTTGTATGTCAATTTCGGATACTAAAATATGTATCTTCACAGACTCAAAATCGGCTCTTCAAGTCCTTTCCAAAACAGAGACAAGCTCATACACATACAGAATTGCAGAACTAAGAAAAATGCTCACTATACTGCATAAAATGAGAAAGGATGTGACCCTCCAATGGGTTCCCGCACACTGCGGAATTAAAGGTAATGAATAGGCAGATAAAATAGCAAGAGAGTCATCTGTTTTGAGCCCAGTGAACAGGAAGATCGCATCCCTGCTACATTGTAGGAGTGCAAGTGACAGAAAATTTAAAGAGTTTTGGATCGATAAATGGAAAAGCGGAAACACCGGTCGCAGTCTTCAGAGGATCCAGCTGGCTCCGGCTGAGTATGACATTTACAGGAACATCCCAAGGAGAATCACCACCTTTGGTGCTAGAGCACGCACTGGTCACCTGGTTACGCAGAGCTACTTGTGTAGATTCAACCTTGCAGATTCTCCGGAGTGCCGGCTGTGTGAGAATGGTGAGGAAGACCTGCAGCATATTCTTCTTAGCTGCCGGTATCCAGTTCTGCATAGAGACATTCTTAGAACGAAGGTGACAGGAGTGGAAGAGATTTTAAAGGGGACGAAATTCTGGACTCTCGCTTTCCTTGCCTACCATGGACACCGGGCCATCGGCTATACCTGAAGCCGGAAGCCCGTAGGAAGAAGTAAGAAGTTAAGACTGTATAATAAATGGTGTAATTCTGTGGGAAATCAAAAAAAAAAAAAAAAAAATTAAACAATAACTTCAGTTATTATCTTAATTTATGTATCAATAAATTTATGTATTAACAAATAATTTGTAATTATCAAACAAAATTAATAGGCCGCACTTATTCTAAATATATCTCTAATCTAATTATTATTTAAATTTCATACAGTTTTTTTACTGAAAAAGTTCACAAACTTTGTCACATTTATCTCTAGATACACAGTTCACAAGAATCACAAATTTAGGCAATATTATTATGCAGTCTATTCTCAGAGCGGGGTGATTGTGCAGACATCAAGTTAAATTTTAAAGTAAAATTCATTCCGATTATCCAACAAAATAATAATTGAATGTTTTGGATGTTCACTCAATATAAAATCTTTATTGTTTTTTTAAAATCTAAATTTGGCTGAAAACTTAATCAATGTCAAAATTTGTAATTTATATTTTTTGCCTAAATTTAATATATTTTGGTTTATGAGTTAAAATTTCAGGGTATTCAAAATTTTAAAGTTCACTTCAAATATATAAGTATGGTTTAATCTCAACAGAACTATTCAAGATAAATATCGGTTCATCTTACTGTATTTGAAAATCAATTTAAAATCTCTGATTGTACCTCAGCCAGACATACGAGGTGTGTTCAGAAAGTAACGAGAATTTTTAATTTTCGCGGAGCTTGGAGAGTCCGATTGTCAAACATATTTTTTATTATGTTGGTATACACGCCCTTGAAGTATGATAAAACTTTCAGCTGTTTTCATTGTTGACTTTGTCTATGACAGCCACTAAAGTTAGACGTGTTTTTATGAGCTCGGCGATTTTCGTTTGTTAAAAGAAATGGATCGAAGAATTTGTATCAAATTTTGTGTAAAAAAATAGAATAAAGTGTAACAAAGTGTGTGAAATGTTAACAAAGGCTTATGGTGAGTCTGCTATGAGTAAAGCAAGAGTTTACGAGTAGTATAAGCATTCCAAGAAGGCCGTGAAGATGACAAATGCCCTGGACGCCCCAGCACATCAACAACCGATGAAAACGTGGAAAAAGTAAAAGAAATGGTTATGAACAATCACCGAATCACAATTATGCTGATAATGTTGGCATATCAATTGAATCATGTCATGACATTGTTTCCAATGTTTTGTGTATGAAACGCGTGGCAGCAAAATTCATTCCAAGATTGTTGAATTTTGAACAAAAACAACAACGAATGAAAGTCGCTCAGGAGTCACTAAATGAAGTCAACGACGATTCAGAATTGACGAAACATGACGTCGAAACTAAGGCTCAATCATCCCAGTGGAGGCACTCTGGCTTGCTAAGACCGAAAAAGGCTCGATAAGTGCGGTCGAACATGAAGGTTATGCTCACTGTGTTCTTCGATATTAATGGCATAGTGCATCATGAATTCCTGCCACCAGGTGAAACAGTCAATAAGGAGTACTACTTACAAGTTCAATGCCATTTGCGTGAAGTAATCAAAAAAAAAAAAAAAAACGCACGGATCTGTGGATCTCGTATATTCAATCCGGCATATCCCTTTTCTATTTTTTTATTTTGATACTTGATGTATTTATAAATGTTGTTTTTGTTCTTGAAATATTTATTTTATACGTAATTTTGTTATTCCTCACCATTTAGGCTATGTGCTATGACATCAGTGTTTTGGAATGTTGTCGGCCATTGCTTTGCTGCAGTCCATAACCTTTCCTAACTTCTGAATTACAAATTGTTAGTTTACCTACTGAGGAAGGGAACCACAGCTATGCTTTCTCAGTGACTTCTGTTTTCCTGATCGCATACAAATCTCAGATTTATTTCCTTTTTTGACAACCATCATTAGCGAGGATAATATTGAAGTGCATCAATTTTAACAATTTTAAATTGCATGTCCTGAATCTGGGTCTTAATATAACAACTGCAGAACAAAAATTTGTTAACAAGTACATATTAATGGATATAAAGCCTAAGAGTCATAGAAAGAAGGACTGTCACATATCATGATCAATCAAGAACATAAAAAAGTAGTTCTGAACACAATGTTAGGACAAAAATTGGGAACTCCGCACTGCCAAAAAACCTGCAATGTCCTCTAACAGTTTCGTTTATCCCCAAAGCCGCCTTGGTGGTCTAGTTGATAGCGTACTAGGCTTTCACCCCGAGGATCCGGGTTCGATTCCCGGCGAGGTCTTGGCATTTCCATACGCTATAAATCATCCCACCGTCTGCATTAGGCCAAGTGTGCACAATAGTCAGACGTTAAACACAAAAAAAAAAGTTTATCCCGAAGGAAATGTTTACCTGCTCTGGTGAAACTTGTAGTTTGCCTGTGGTTTGTATACTTTGGCAAATTTTAAACTTCTCCTAAAAAAATAAAACAAACAATTAATCAAACTTATTCTAATAAAATGTAATTTAATTTAATTTAATTTTTTTGGTGTGAGAATTTAACATGCATAAATTACATAAAGAATTTTTGTTAACTATTTTTAATTATGTAACCACACACATCCAGAAGGACTCGAGCAAGTTGTGGTAAAGTTTTATAAGTTTGATCCTCCCTATAACGGCTGTTTTGATATAATAAACTGGATCTAAATTAAAATGTGTTGCTTATGTTGTTCTTCACCCATAGTGATGAACATGACATGACGTCAATTGCAGCGTCAAGACAGTATACCAACGGATCAAAACAACTGTTCACTTATTATTGTACTAGTGGCATTTGAATTCAGAATAAAATACTCGATATATTTTAATTATTGAGTTCATTCATTAGACTATATCGACAGATGAAAATTTTGATTTCAACATTATGTTCACCCATTAGAAATATTTCGTAATAAGTTCAACATTATAGCTTATTTATTTTCAGGAATTTAATGAGTATTGTTTTCTATGAAAATGAAAATATGCACTCATTGCTCTTTTATAATTCATTTATGCACAACTAGACTGAACACAAATTCAGAAATATCCCAATCTGATACATAGAACAATTGTTTTTTTGTTGTTGTTATTTTAAGGTGAAAAACACATTAAGGCTATTATCGCCTCCCTAAATGTAAGTGTGAGTGTGAAGTATTTAAAGTCACAAGTGTAGTGTTGTAAGTGTAAGTGTGTGTTAGATTCGGGTACAGCGAATGACGTCTAAATCCTCTCAATAGGTTTAGCTAGTCTGCATCCCCTATCGGGAAAATAATTATATGCAGATAATTTGATGTCAAATTAATAATTTCAATATAAGTCATATGATTCAGCTTATTTTTATCACCTGAATATCAACGTCGCTCCTATGTACAGAATGATAAAAGTGGGCCATGCATGTGAGTCACCAATTAATTTAGCTCTTTTTACTGTTCTACCCCGATGGGGGGATGCAGACTAGCTGCACCTATTGAGAAAATTTAGACGTCCCTCGCGGTACCCGAGTCTAACACATACTTACACTTACAACACTACATTTGCGACTTTTAACACTTTACACTCACACTTACATTTAGTTTCGCCTTAAAATAACAACAACAAAAAAATTACTGTTCTATATGTACACCTTCTGCTAATTAAAACTAGTTTCAAAATAAAATAGCCTACTTACAGTATATACATGAGTTACTAATTTAGTAAATAATGCTTTCCATTGATTTTTCAAAAATATTCACAAAATTTTTAAATTGTGATTTGATGAATCCATTAAATTCATAAAAGTGGCGTCTCCATACTTGAATGTATATTAATATAACAGATTTTCATTTCAATGGACATTGCTGTCCGTTATCATGAGGGCTGACTGTACCGGGTACCAAAATTAAACTGGATTTTAAAAATCATTTTAAGGTTAATCTCTTTTACGACTTGCCTAAACAGCAAACTACTGAACAACATTGGTGTTGCTACATACTGGGAAGCAGTTTAATTATAAAAAAAAACTTATAGTGAATGTAAAAAAAATTCTTACACTGTAACATACTACTGATACCAAACTTGGTGTCACTATTTTGAAACCTATGCTGTGTGTTATTTTACCAACAATTTCAGATATGTTGGATGTCATTGTTGAAAACTTTAACATGAAAGTAGCATTGTGGTGATGTGTTACAAGAAGAAATAGTGATTAATATGCTAACATTTAGCAAAACTGTAACACTGAAGTACGAGATGTTGGATGTCATTGTTGAAAACTTTATTAATATGAAAGTAGCATTGTAGTGAAGTGTTACAAGAAGAAATAGTGATTAATATGCTAACATTTAGCAAAACTGTAACATTGAAGTACGAAATGTTGGATGTCACTGTTGAAAACTTTATTTAACATGAAAGTAGCATTGTGGTGGTGTTACAAGAAGAAATAGTGATTAATATGCTAACATTTAGCAAAACCGTAACACTGAAGTACGAGATGTTGGGTATCATTGTTGAAAACTTTATTTAATATGAAAGTAGCATTGTAGTGATGTGTTACAAGAAGAAATAGTGATTAATATGCTAACATTTAGCAAAATCGTAACACTGAAGTACGAGATGTTGGATATAATTGTTGAAAACTTTATTTAAAATGAAAGTAGCATTGTGGTGATGTGTTACAAGAAATAGTGATTAATTAACATTTAGCAAAACTGTAACAATGAAGTATGAGGTGTTGGATATCATTGTTGAAAACTTTATTTAATATGAAAGTAGCATTGTGGTGATGTGTTACAAGAAAATAGTAATTAATTAACATTTAGAAAAACTGTAACACTGAAGTACGTTATATATTAAAACTCTATTAATGGAACGCAAGAAAGAATCGCTAAATAAATTACAATTTGAAGACACCAAGAGAAATAAGGAAAGAACAACAATTAAGGAGAAAAATATAATACATAAACAAGTAGGACTTATGAAGAACACACGTATGACAAAACTCACAATAAAGAAGTGAAATTATTTAAACCACACAAAGAGAATAAATACTGAAGAAATACATTCAACTCTGGAAAGAGACCAACCAAAAAACACACATTCAACTTTGTACTATCTTATTTAATTACTAAAGCAAAACGTTTGTTTTCTGTTCATATTTTTTTCTTTTATTGCCCGAACTTGAAACAATACTATTTACTTTTTAATAACAAACCTTCTTTAAAAATAAACATTAACAAAAGTCTAGGGTTTGGTGACAAGTTAACCCATTGGTAACGAAAGACGTATATTACCCGTCCTTCTCTCTCAATGGCTTAAGTACTAAAGACGGGCTATATCCATCCTCTACTTCCCTGATCTCTTTGTCGTATGTTTCTAGCCTAAGAGTTGAATATAGAAACATAAATCTATGAGATATTTTTCCTTTGTTTATTTCCGTTGTTACTCGTTAATTTCCGCCAGTTTCTTTCTGAAGTTGTGTACAAATTTGACAGGTGTAAAAACATGGCTTCTCGCGAGGAATTGTTTATTTCTTCGAGTGCATTTAGTGAGTTTGTTAAGGATATTTTAAATGAAAGTGGTTGTGAGATTAGTGATAATGAAGGGCATGAAGATATTGTTGAAAATGATCGTAGTGATAGTGATAACAGTGATGATGAGATCTGTGAAAATAGGCCTAATTTACAGACAAATACTACACATAACCTACAAGTAAATGATTGGCAGTGGACTTCTAATCCAAATATATCTAAAATTCTGGGGACATTTTATAGGGAAAATTTCTCCAACAAGCAAAGCAAGGCCATTTAGAAAGTGTAGAGTATGTACTGCAAAAGGAAAAAGGTCTGAAACAATTTACCAGTGCAAAAAATGTAGTGTTCCTTTGCATTTGGAAAATTGTTTTGAAATTTATCATAGACAAATTTTTGAAAAGGAAACAAAATGTACATAGCGTAAATATAAAAACATAAAAAAATGTTAATATAGTGTTAAAAGTGTTGGCTAAATATGTGTTAACAATTACAATAACATTATGGAGGATAAAATTTGGTAGGTTACTTGCTTTTATTATTGCACATAATCTTAGTGTAAACTACTGAAAAAATTCAGTACTGAAGGCCAATAACATGTTAGTAAAATCGAGTTTCCAATGGGTTAAAACTTTTCAATACCTAAACACATAAATTTTTAAAAATAGTGACTGTGTTTATGAAAGTCTTTCATTAAAAAAATATGTTGATATTTTTAAAAATTAGTTTTTCACAAGTAATTTTTTTAATGAAAACTGCATCTAATTATAAATATTGTTATTTAAATGTAATAATATATTCCTAAAATTAAAAGATTCAGTTTTTTATTGCATGCAAATGATTATGGGATAAATCATTTATTATACACCACATGCTGCAGGTTAATTGTCAATTTAGCCACTTTGCAAAGAGGTTAGCTGTTCTGTAACGAAATTCAACGCTATGAATACACATTAATGTCCTACAATTAGTTGGCCTAGCTCTTGGCTGTACTGTAATACAGTGTGAAACAAAAAGCCTCTTAATATCAATCTCTATCATTCATAATTTTTACATTCATAATTTTTTTTCTGGTTAACCTAGTTTTACTGGATTTCTGTTTTCTATAAATCTAATCCCAAAATTCTTTAACTCTGACAACGTATTTTTCAAAAATAAATTTAAAAATAACAAGCACTAAACGATAGGTTGTTTAACAAAACCAAACAATAATAATACAATGTATAATAACGACGTATAAGATATGTTAAAACAATTTCAGACTGGTCAAACGTCCGAATGGTCTAGATCTCTATACCTGGCCAGTATAGAGTTTAGACATGAGCAGGTTTGAACCCCTCATTGGCTGTTGATTTTTGCTTGTCTGTGTGTGTGTGTGTGTGTGTGAGAGAGAGAGAGAGAGAGAGAGAGAGAGAGAGAGAGAGAGAGAGAGAGAGAGAGAGAGAGAGAGAGAGAGGGAGAGAGAGAGAGAGAGAGAGAGAGAGAGAGAGAGAGAGAGAGAGAGAGAGAGAGAGAGAGAGAGAGAGAGAGAGAGAGAGAGAGAGAGAGAGAGAGAGAGAGAGAGAGAGAGAGAGAGAGAGAGAGAGAGAGAGAGAGAGAGAGAGAAAGCCCACCTTCGATAAACAGTGGATGATTTGGGTGGAAGCTGACAGGGACAAGTGAATTCTTTGAGAGTTCCACAGCTGACCAAGAGTTTTACTATTTTTTTCTTATTATATACTCTGTGTGTGTGTGTGTGTGTGTGTGTGTGTGTGTGTGTGTGTGTGTGTGTGTGTGTGTGTGTGTGTGTGTGTGTGTGTGTGTGTGTGTGTGTGTGTGTGTGTGTGTGTGTGTGTGTGTGTGTGTGTGTGTGTGTCTTGTGTGTGTGTATATATGTGTGTATGTGTATGTCTTGTGTTGTGTGCGTGTTTTGTGTGTGTGTTGTGCATATGTGTTTGTGTGTGTGTATGTATGTGTGTTGTGCATATGTGTGTGTGTGTGTGTGTGTGTGTGTGTGTGTGTGTGTGTGTGTGTGTGTGTGTGTGTGTGTGTGTGTGTGTGTGTTGTGTGTGTGTGTGTGTGTGTGTGTGTGTGTGTGTGTGTGTTGTGTTATGTGTGTGTGTGTGTCTTGTGTGTGTGTGTGTGTGTATGTGTATGTATTTTGTGTGTGTCTTGTGTTGTTTGCGTGTTTTGTGTGTGTCTTGTGTTGTTTGTGTGTGTTGTGTGTGTGTATGTGTGTATGCGTGTGCATATGTGTTTTGTGTGTGTGTGTGTGTGTGTGTGTGTATTTGTTTGTGTGTGTGTATGTATATGTGTTGTGCATATATATATATATGTGTGTGTGTGTGTGTCCCCAACTGAAAATGTAATTTTCACAAAATATGTTCATTTAGCTTAAAATATTTATCCAAAAATAAAACAACATTAAATTTCTTAAAGAAATACAAGAAAAAGAAGTACAAGTAACAAAAAACACTGACAGGGTTAAATTATTACAGATTACTGCTGCCTCGGTAGCCTAGTGGATAGTGTACTAGGCTTTCACCCCGAGGACCCGGGTTTGATTCCGGCGAGGACTTGGCATTTTCATACGCTATACATCATCCCATCGTCTGAATTAGCCCAAGTGTGCACACAATAGTCGGACATTAAACACCAAAAAAAAAAAAAAATAATAAAAAAAAAAAAAAAAAAATTACAGATTACAAAATAATTTTTATCATGCATTGTAAGAACGCTACTGGCTGAATCTGTGCATACAGACAGCAGACTAGCGAATATCACCCACTTTCAGTAATCCGTTATTATGATCTTATATACTGCACACAACACAACTTGAAGGATTAGCAGACACACTTCCGACAGTTATTGTACTGGTCACCACCGCTGGTTGGATTTCTTTAACATTTTTTCTATACTGTAGAAAAATGGACTTGAATCACAGTGAAAATGGACAGAAAAGGTATTTCTCAATAACAGATTCTTCAGCCCAGCAATAGATTTAAAAACTATATTAACATCAGTTAGATGTATGGTGATGTAACATTTCTTGCTATATGTTTAGCAAGTAACTAGTGTAGCAAGTCACTGAATAGTTTTGTACTGAAGTATAAAATGATTTTTTTTTAAATTACAAGACAAAGCAATAAGTTTATTTGCAGCAATAAAATAATTGAAAATTATTTACAAAGAGCAAAACAAAACAAAGGAACATACAGTAATATTAGTTTAAACGAATAATTATAATGATTAGGATTATGACCTATTCTTCCCATCAGTGGTCTATCCACTCACCTCATAAAGGCTACCGCGGTTTTGAAACTGTTGTTTCATCTTCAGGCCGTTATACAAAATTTTAAATCCCTCTGTCGAGGTCGTCACAAAGTCAAACAAAACATTAAAACATACATCACAAACACTGAGCACAATTACACGTTAAAAATATTCATCATGAAATTCGGCTTGGCCAAGCTACTTACGCAACTCGTACGTCGTTACATTCCGGACTCCCGGCCGAATTTCATGATGAATATTTTAAATGTGTAACTGTTCTCAGTGTTTGTGATTAATGTTTTGTTTGACTTTGTGACGACCTCGACAGAGGGATTTAACATTTTGTATAACGGCCTGAAGATGAAACGATAGTTTCGAAACTGCGGTAGTCTTTATGAGGTGAGTGGATAGACCACTGACGGGAAGAATAGGTCATAATCCTAATCATTTGAATATGTGGTCCGGTGGCTATGTTACAATAATGAAAATAATTATAAAGAAAAAAGGTCTATTAGTTATTCCTAAAATGTTTTCTGCATTTTTTCATAACTCGTTATTTCATTTTAAAATGTTCAGTTTTAAAAATGAAAAAATATGTATAAATTATTATTTTCTTTTTAAACCAGTTTCCCTTCCTATCCAACAATTGCTGTTTCTGTTAATCCAGCAGTAAGCCTATTGATGCCTGATTAATACCAGACTATTATACATACATTATTACAGTACAAGGAATATATAAATACTAAATACAAATCACTGTGTTGAGGAACAGTGATTATTAATACACTATTTGCACACTCTGGACTATCACAGTTGTTCAATGTTAAGAAAACAACTACCATACTTTAGAATTACTGTTAGAAAAACTATAAAAATTGGTTTTCTAACCTTTCACATTATTTATTATACAACAGCCACTTTAATTATTCGTGAAACATTTACTTTCGACAATACGTTTGAAGTTCATAATTTCTTAAAAAAAGTACGTTTGAAATGGGTAACAAACACAATTTATTGGCTGAAAGACTAGAAAACCAATCTGAAGACAAAGTATGAAATCTGTAAACATAACTACAAACAGATGTAAACTACAAGTGGTTAAATAAGTTGAACACAGATGGATTAGTCAAACCAAACACAAAGTAGCTGTATAAACAAACCTGAACTTGGAGCGCTCGCACGATCTGTAACTGTGAAGGAAATCAAAATAAAATCAACTTATTAGTATAAAATAAAAGAATGATTTTACTTAAATGACAGGTGATAACTGAATCATATAAAGGAGGGCGTTCAAGAAGTAGTTACAACTAAAAAAAAAATTACCTCATTTTTCTAAACATTTTTAGGTATAGGACAGAGCTGTTTCAATCAAGCAAATATACTGTACTACACTTTTGTAAGTTGAATTTAAAAACTTTGAGCTACCCTATTTTCAGGGTAACTGCAATGATCAAGGTGGCGGAGACACGTGTGATTCTGCTGTCTCTGAACTTGCGCAACCATAGATTCAAAACTGTCATTACTTACGAAAGCTTTGCACTGATGCCGATACTTTGTCTTCATAAGTCTAATTGGCATTATATTTGGACGATGAGGGGAAAAATCAACTGTAAACTGTGAAATTGTTTTTTCAATCATCCAGCTTTCCGCCAGGGTAAACATACTCCTGCCACTGCCTTTGTTGATAATTTTATGTGTAATTTATGTTAAATGGCTTAGCAATGCAATCAACTATCTACGACTGCTTGCCTGCGAAGGAGAAAAATGCGTAAATGTGTTGAATGTTACATAATGTTCAGGAAACAAAATAAACAAATTGATAATATTTCAATAGAAGATTTAAAACCAAAAGAAAAAGATGTTCGAGGCTACATTTATACTTTATTAAAGAAAGGATAAAAGTGGGAATTAGGGCTCGATTACGCACTGATATGTTTCACCAAATATAGTCCGCATCTATTCTAACGGAGAACTTCTTGTCGATGATGTGTGACACTGAGGAAACGATAAACAAAATTCCATGTCCTCCTTTGAATGCCAAATGATGGCTGAATGTATATTCAATATTAGACTCACAGAGCTGTGGTGAGATGTAACACCGTTTGTTTGCTTTATAATAAAGAATTTATTTTGTTACTAATTTGGCCCAAAATCTGAAAAATATTTATTTCAGATTGATGGGAAACAAATTTTCCCTGTTCAAATAGCCAACAAAGCTCAAATTTTGTTATGGGACCAACAAGAAGTTATCAGACATAGCGTAAAGAGACAAAATTAGGCCTACAATTTTGATTAATTCCTAAACCTAATTTCATTCAGTAATTTCGTTTTTTTTACTTAACATCCATACTTTATGCCAGTTAGACAATGAAAACAAGGGATCAGCGTTAACGATAAGGGAAAAGCAATGGGAGTAACTGCGGCTAGAACTAAGAACCTTAAGGTACGCAGTTCAGAGAAGCGCAGCTGACTGACCGGTTTATTAAGTAACAATGTAGTGGGGTCCTGTTATCAAAAACGTGCTAGACAGTCTGTTAAATATTACAATTTTTTTTTAAATATAATTTTTCTGTAGTTTATAACATTAAAAGTGTTCCAACCATTAAATCGATTTAAGTTGTTATCAAGCAAACCCTGACGTTATCAAAATTGTGTTTCTATAAAATCATATAATATTATACAGTCATTAATAGCACTGATATCATTGATTTTACTTACCGAGACTTTTCATACAGCGAGTCCTGATTAAAAGGTCTAACTTTCGGTAGGCCTGGTCTGTTCCTACTTGGACTACAGTTGGGTCTGTCATCAACTGGTAGTCCAGGCAGACCCGTAGGTGGTGGAGGTCTAGACCTGCGCAAATATTAACACCAATCAAAATTTCACGATTCAATGAAACATTTCCGGTATCTCAATTTCATACCTAGCTTACAAACAAGTTACCATATAAATTTTACAAGATTCTTCTACTGGTCTTCAAAGAACTGGCAGATCCTATCAGGAAGGTGTAATAGCTTAGAGATTCGTTTTTCCTTCGACAGTACCGTGTTATAAATTAGAGATCGACCTGTGTAATAAGATAGAGATCCCGTACTGTGTATTAACTTAGAGACTACAGTTCCGTCAAGTGTGTTGCACCTTGTGTATATATTGCCAACGCCGCTGCTTGCAGGCGCTTCAGTATCTTTTATCTAACAAGTAGAATTCGCTTAGTTAAAGAAAGATATATTATTAAAATATAAAGTTCATTTGGATAGGTTTTGTTCTTAAAGGCTTATGTGCAATGCTGTAAATGTATACTAATTTACATATGCAATAGTAATAGTAATAACAATATAAAAATATTGTTTGAAGGCTGCTTTATTCAAACCATATTCGAATTGAATTAAGAAAACTGCCCTAAATTAAAGAATTAATTATGAATTAATGAATTCATATAAACTTAAGTTTTTTTTTTATAAAACATAATATTTCTACTTTTCTATACAGATAATTGTCAAAAATTAACATTTAGATATGTTGTTGACTATAATACTGACAATATATTCAACTGTAAACTCTAAAACAAAATATTGATTTGGCTGGTATACTTGTTAGATAAAAGATACTGAAGCGACTGCAAGCAGCGGCATCGGCAACATATACATAAGGTACAACACATTTGATGGAACTGTAGTCTCTAAGTTAATACACAGTACGGAACCTCTTATCTTATTACACAGGTTGATCTCTAACTTATAACACGGTACCGTCGAAGGAAAAACGATTCTCCAAGTTAATAAATCTCTAAGCTGTTACACATCCCCAACAAGTCGCAGGAACAAATACTTCAAAGAGCAGAATTGTGTTTACGAAATGTTTGGATCTTTACTCACAGACAATTGTGTGTAGCCTTTTCAAGGGTAACTAAATCAAATAATATGTTTGTATCCATTAAAGAAAATGAAATACTTATTCATAAGTGTTTACCTAAAATGTTCATATTGCGAAATTTCGCATACGACGTTATTTTTCGATAAAAATAAGGTGCACTTATATTATGATTAGATAACATTACTGTACAATGATCATAATATGATAGGAAATTTCATTTGGTATTTCTTGCATATGTCTGTATAGATTATTTTTGTATTTATAGTAAAACACAAGGGCTCAGTGGTCGATGCACTAAGGCTGTAGTGTATCTAACTGTGCACCATTGCTTTTGCTTTACCCTTACCCCTCACCCTTATTAGTCAAAGTGGTATAAAGGTGTTAAGAAAAAAGGAGAACAAATACAGTACATTAGAAATTGATGAAAGTTTGATATAGAAAACTGTCTTGATATAGAAAAATAACTTTTCCCCTTCAAAATCAAAAACTAGATGACATTCTGTACCATGTTCATGATCATACTTTGGTTTTTTCAGCAACATTACAACTAAACTTTAAAATTTGTTCATTCTTAGTGTGTTTGATGTTGAATTCCTTAAGGATATAAGGCCTACGGTAGAACTTGATTATGACATTACTGAAGAGATCAAGAATAAAATTATGTTATACAAAAAAAAGTAAGGTTTTTTTCTTTTTATTCGACTATGGAGATTGAAATTACTGCAGCTCTTTACAACGTATCACGTTATGTAGCAATAACTGATTAGTGATTACAGTATTTCATGTTTGTTCATTTAGCCTACCTTAGGTTTTGTAAGGTTAGAGACGATATAACATCTGAAGTTGTTATAATCATGACTACGACCTTATTGTGATAATAACAACTATACGAGGTGTGGCTAGAAAATAACCACACTGATTTTCGTACACCCGTGATGTTTATTTCCTGTCAGTGGTCTATCAACTCACCTCATAAAGGCTACCGCGGTTACGAAACTTATAGTTTCATCTTCAGGCCATACAAAATGTTAAATCCCTCTGTCGAGGTCGTCACAACGTCAAACAAAACATTAAAACATACATCACAAACACTAAGCACAATTACACATTTAATATACTCATCATGAACACACGCGACTCGTACGTCATTACATTTCGGACTGCAATGACGTACAAGTCGCGTGTGTAGCTTGGCCAAACCGAATTTCATGATGAATATTTTAAATGTGTAATTGTGCTTAGTGTTTGTGATGTATGTTTTAATGTTTTGTTTGACTTTGTGACGACCTCGACAGAGGGATTTAACATTTTGTATGGCCTGAAGATGAAACTATGGTAGCCTTTATGAGGTGAGTTGATAGACCACTGACGGGAAGAATAGGTATATAATACTAATCATTTGAATATGTGGTCCGGTGGCTATGTTACAATAATGATATTTATTTCGTATAGTTGATAATGGAATGTGTTGACCTTGAATGCTCCCTCTATTTACTCCGCCATTTTGATAGTTGTGCAATATCTAGTTCACTCACAGCAGTCGTTTGTACAGTACCGTGTATTTGCCTTGCGCCACAAAAATGCTTAATGCTAGTGTGGAGCAACGTGATAATGTGAAATTTTTCGCTAAACTTGAAAAATCGACAGAAATATTAAATTTGTTGCGAAAAGTGTATGGTGACGAATGCTCATCACAAACTCAAGTTTTTGAGTGGAATAAAAGATTTAAAGAGGGGAGAGAGGACATTACAGATGATCCACGTCGTGGTCGGCCACAAAGAGCAAGAACTGATGAAAACATTAAAATAGTCTGTAAGATTATTCGAGAAAATCATCATTTGAGTACAAGAGCAGTTAATGAGTTAACGAACATTGACAAAGAAACTGTTTGGCAACATTTTTCATGACAATTTCAACACGAACAAAGTGTGCTCAAAGTTGATACCAAAAAATTTCACTGCTGATCAAAAGGAAGCTCGAATGACCACTGTGCTGACATTCTAAAAAACACTGAAATTTACCCTACCTTTTTAGAGAAGGTAATAACGTGATGAATCACAGTTTTCCAAACTAAGCGTCCTGAAACAATGACCCTGAAACTAAGTGCCAATTCATGCACTGGAAAAGCCCTAGCTCACCAAGGCAAAAAAAGCACAGATGTGCAAGTTTAAATTCAAAGTCATGATTGTGTTTTTGACATCTGAGGGATCGTTTAACATTGAATGGGTGTCTGAAGGTCAAATTATTAACCAAATTTACTACAAAGAAATTTGAACACTCTTCGTGAATGCATGCGAAGAAAAAGACCTGACATGTAGGAAAAATAATTAATGGATCCATTATCAAGACAATGCACTGGCGCATAAAACACTGTCGATCAAGACGTTTTTGGCAAAGCATGGAATTCCTATTGCAGCATCCATCCTACTTGCCTGACCTTGCTCCATGTGACTTTTTTTGTTTCCTAAGCTCAAGAGCGAACTGAAAAGAACATGCTTTGAGTCTGTAGGTGCAGTGAAGAAAAAAGCGATACGCAGCATTGCTTCCAACAAAGGCAAATTCGTATGGAGCAGTATAGGGATCGAGGAGAGGTTTATATTGTAAGTGATAAGGTTTCCAATCTAAACGATATTAAATAAAACACTGTCGATCAAGACGTTTTTGGCAAAGCATGGAATTCCTATTGCAGCATCCACCCACTTGCCTGACCTTGCTCCATGTGACTTTTTTTGTTTCCTAAGCTCAAGAGCGAACTGAAAGGAACATGTTTTGAGTCTGTAGGTGCAGTGAAGAAAAAAGCGATACGCAGCATTGCTTCCAACAAAGGCAAATTCGTATGGAGCGGTGTAGGGATTGAGGAGGGGTTTATATTGAAGGTGATAAGGTTTCCAATCTAAACAATATTAAATAAAACACTGTCGATCAAGACATTTTTGGCAAAGCATGGAATTCCTATTCCAGCATCCATCCTACTTGCCTGACCTTGCTCCACGTGACTTTTTTTGTTTCCTAAGCTCAAGAGCGAACTGAAAGGAACATGTTTTCAGTCTGTAGGTGCAGTGAAAAAAAAGCGATACGCAGCATTGCTTCCAACAAAGGCAAATTCGTATGGAGCGGTGTACGAATCGAGGAGGGGTTTATATTGAAGGTGATACGGTTTCCAATCTAAACAATATTAAATAAAGTTTTAAAAATTCAGTCCGGGTTATTTTTAGCCACACCTCGTATAAGTGAACTTTAGTGTGTGCTAAAAATTAATGCGTTATGATTAAATTAATTAAAAATTAATTTAATATGACATTTGCAGTGCTGAATCATTGCGGTGCAGTAGATGCAGAAAAAAAATAAAATTTTTGGAAGTAAACTTATTTAAAATAAAATTTTAGTATTTTAAAACTAACTTTAATAGTACGTTGTTTTGCAGAAACTTACATGACTGTTGGAAAACTCTGATGAGAACTGCTCCCGAAGCCAAAAGGCGGAGATGTTTGAAAATTAAGTAACTTCTGTCGCCGTCTTTCAGCTGAAAACAATATACAGAAATTAGAAAATTTTGTGTGCGCTAATTTTGCAAACTCGTTAATGCTATTATTCCATTACTTGCTTCAATAGAGTCTATGTTATAATTAATTTATAATCGTGTTTCACCACTGGCAGTTGAAATACAGACTTCCAAACTAGTTATTTCTGATGGCCTTCAAAATTGTAGACAATTTCCCTGCAAACACTGTTTCCTTGTGTTTATCAGCAGGCTACGTTGTTAGTGTAATCTTAAAAGATGGTATTGTGGATGATTCATTTATATTACTTTTTTTTAATAAGGTAATTTAAGTTATTCTATATTTTGGTGTAAATAATTTGAGCAACAAAACTTATGTATTTTGATGAAGAAATTATAGTTATAGGTATTTTCTGAACTGCCACACTTCCAGATATCAGGGGAAAACACCTTGTCACCGAAACTAAACAGTACCCCTCCTTCAAGTACTACGTACCTTGCAAATCCATTTCTTGTGAGTCATTAAGAGAGTGCCTGAAGTCCATTGCAGTCGGAAACAAACATGGAGGGCTGGGTCGACTACTACCTAAACATAGATAAATAATTAATACAATAACAAAAAACTTACTTCTAGATACAATAAGTACGAAATAATTTGGCAGCAATTTAAATCTGGAAAGACATTAAATTTGGGGAATTTGTGGTTGCTTTGCAGGACAACCCGACTTGTTGTATTCGCTATTGGTGCACTACTTGGTTTTTCCTGGTCTCATACCTGCAATTAAATGCCACTATTTTACCTTTAAAACAATGATTTTCCATCGTATCGTCCAAAATATCAACTGTTTGGTATAGGTAACAAGTCTTTTCAGTTATACCATCAGTCATATTTTTATATGATATACTTTTTTTAGACTCAAGTGACAATAATTGTGAATATATAATGATAAATACTCACACAACTATAAATACTCAACACCTGGAGTAGCTACTGCTGGTTGAATTTTTTAAAAATTTTAAAACATGAGTTAGGCTACTTAAAACTATCTTAAACTACCTTAAGACTAAAAACACAGCTTATATAAGTGCCTGGATAGTGTACTTGTCTAAGCTATTATCAAATCAATTTTTTTACTGATTTTGAATTGAATCAGGTCAAAAATGTTAATGCTCGAGTGTTACACACACAAATTTTCAAGTCAGTAAAAACATGTTCTAGAACTTATGATCGGACTCATTTCATGGACTAGCATTTTGGTCTTATCATGACTACCAACCTATAGCTCAGTTCCCAATAGCAATTCATTAATAACAATTACTTTAATTCACATACATCTATTATCTAAATAAAAGGAAAACAACAATTTTATTGTATTCATACTGGCAATTGCTTTGATAAACAAACTTTTTCTCACACACACAAAGGTTGTTTTAGAAATTGTAATTACAATTAAATTTTGAAGTAATAATATTTATTCCTACAAAAAATTCCGTTATCTTAGTATTTGTAATGTTCCTAAAACATAATTAGGATACATCCCTTTCCTAGTGTAGGTAAATGTAAATAGAATACGATTAAAAAACCTTTTTTAGTATTTTAGTACGAATACATTTTAAAAGGAGCACTTAAACCACACACTACAAAGCTGTTGAGTCCGCCTCACGGCAGTGCGGATGAGACAGAAGTCAGATGTTCCCTTCTTTTTGATATCACCATTTTAATTTTTTTCAACTTAAAAACAAAAATCCTGTTTAGTTGGAAGTACTATTTCGGACAAGTTGGTAAGATTAAAAAAAAATAATTCAGGAAGAGGCAGAATCAAAGCGAAAAAGAATCAATTGAAAAGACACTTGTAATGTAACATTTTCCCGTTTTCGTTTCTTCCTTCTTCTTTAACAATCACGTCTGTAGTCTAAAATATAAAATCGATTGAACAGCGATAACTATTTATTCGTTCCAGTTGCAGTAATTGCGTTTTTCATTTCCAAAAAATATTATTAAACATCTTCAAAAATAACTTCCTTAATATTATTAATTTACAGAAAAACTTTAAATAACAGGAAGAACATTGAAAGGCCGACATTATACTATGATCAGAAATAACTTTACTAAACACATCCTTAATGTTACGCTCGTAATTATACATTAGCCTGCACAATTTAATTAATCTTGATCTAATTTCCAGGGAATGAAGTTTTGTTCTCTTCTATCAAACTATCGTGGCCAGAGATCAATGAAAATTTCTGTTCAATAAACCTTACTAACATCTATGTCTTGATTTGTTTTCAAAACACTAGTCCAAATCCTGCACCTCCCTGTCTTGATATCTGCAAATTCATAAAGAACATTTCAAGCAAAGGAGCCGGCATTTTATTACACATTGTTTCAGGATTGTTGTGAACCAACAACACACTAGATATTTACTCAGGCATAATCTTCACCGCTCAAAAATTTCTTGCACTTTGACTTAAAATAAATTATCTTATCTGACAGCAAGTAGATTTGCAGCAAAAACAAATTGATTGATTGTGTATAAAAAAAACAACAAAAGATAAGATGGTTCATGCAGAGGCACAAAGAAGGAGACCGTACAGAGCACTGATCAGATAGAAGTATATGGTAGCAGTAATGAGGTGTGACATTTTTACACAGTCATTGTTAGACTCGTCGGATGTCAAAACCTTTTAACATTGAAGGGAAAAGGAATTTAGCACACTGCAATATTAACCATTGTGAAAATACTAACTAGTAATTTCTCCAAAGAATATTAATATATTAGTTTAATTTGATTCCTATGTGTTTTGTAACTTGATGATTTTAAAGTAATGATTTTAACAATTTTTTTTCATTATGTTCTATATTATTTTCTTGAGAAATATTACCTGCACAAGATTACATTACGAAAAATGTGCGATAAATTATGATTTTTAGCCATTTATTACAAAACTATATTTTAACATCCACTTTCATAAAGCAGCAGCAGCTCTGTACCTGCCAAAAGGTTAGTAGGTTAATGTATAACAAATAACATATTAATATATTTATTAGATTATTGCAGAGGAAAATAATTCCTGCTATTTTGAATCGTTATAAAGTTTTTGCTAAAATGTATAACAAATAACAATACTAGAAGAACTAAATTTGAATAAGAAAACAACTAATATCATAAAAGCAACTATAACAAATACAGTTTCGAAAGTTAAATTTATGGGTGAACTATCAAATTCATTTGAAGTAAAAACGGGAGTCAGGCAGGGGGATGGGCTCTCCCCTTTATTGTTTAATTGTGCACTTGAGAAAGTAGTCAGGGAATGGAAGAAAATATAAAAAGTGGAATAGGATTGGGTTAAAAAAGAAGAATCTCAGAATTAGCTGTATTGCATTTGCAGATGATATGGCCTTGTTTGCTGAAACAATGGAGGAAGCAAGGGAGCAGATTCTTGAATTGAAGAAACAAGCAGCTAAAATAGGTCTAAACATATCTTTTGAAAAGACCAAAATCATGACAAACAACAAATATCCAAATAAATACCTTAAAATCCAAGAACAGAAAATAGAAATTGTAAAAGAGTTCAAATATCTTGGTCAATGGATTAGTTGGAATGCAGATGAAGGCAAGGCAATGGAATCCAGGAAAAACAAACTTGAATTGGCCTTCCAATTGACGAAATAAACATACAATAAGAAATCCCTTTCATGGGGGTCCAAAATTAAACATTATAAAACAGTGATCAAGCCGGAAGCACTGTACGCAGCAGAAACATTAACCATGAATCGCATAGGCCAGATAGAAAAGCTTGAAATAACGGTGTAACGGGTTAAAAATTAACCCTGTTACTAAAACGCACGGCTGGCCCTACGTAGCCTGAGAACAGGTAGCAAACCGTACAAAGGTCAGTTGACGGTTGTAGATAGGTACAGTGCAAAGGTCAGTTTGAGAGGGTACGACGCGCTTGTAGCCTAAGGCAAGAAAGCAACGAATGCAAAGGTGAGTTTGCAAGGGCTCCCATTAGCTACGCGGGGAAGAACCGCTCGATCCGAGCTCTGGGACCCGACTGACTAAGAACGGGTTTCTGCGCATGCGCGGCTCTCAACAGTATAAAAGGAGGCCGCTGTGGCTGCCAAGCAAACTCGTTCGTCGACCGCCGACGGCTCGATAAGCTTTTCCTGTCTTACGCCGACCGCAATACCACGATAACTGACTATGTATAAAATGTACATCAGACCATTCTTATAAGCTCCGGCAGTACTCTCGTCGATCTCTAACTCTCGAAGGAAACGGCTGGAATCCTTCCAAAACCGCTCCCTACGTTTACTGACTGACTCCCCGTGGTTCGTCAGAAACGAGATCATGTGCCACGGCCTTAAAGTCCTCACACTCGAGGAATATATCCTCACACTCACAGAAAAACTGGTTTCGCGAGCAGAAAGCTCCACGCACGCGCATCTGTCCGCCATTGTGACAGATCCCGCTCCCCCACTAAGATACAGAAAAAGGCCTCTGTGTCTAGTCTATGAGCCCCCATAAAAGCGACTAATGTGATACTCACATAGTCACTTTCATCAAAATAAAATTCTCAAACAAAAATCCAAGCCCAACCCACATCTTCATTCCTCACCTAGACAGGACACAATAAAGCCACTACACAAATCACATATTGTAAATGTTTTTCAACAGAAACAAGATTGCTATCTGGGGAGATTGATTCTCTCCTGCCACTCGCCAAGTGCCAAGGGGCACTCGTTCGTCGACCGCCGACCATTCGATAACTTGGGGAGTCTTCCGCCGACCGCCCACGATAACGGGCAGTCTTTCGCCGACCACCCGATAACTTGGTGCAGCCTCTCGTCGACCGTGCAGTATAGAAAACGCATACCGGCAGGAAACAGGTAGCGTATATCGAGGTGAGCCTTAACTTATAGCAGCAGTTATAAATCTTAGAAATTGGGCATTCCGAATCCTTGGCGTGTTAGGATTTCGAGAGCTCGAGAATAGCGTAGAAATTGGGCATTCCGAATCCTTGGAGTATGTAGGATTCCGAGAGCTCGAGAATAGCAACCACCTGGAAACCTACAACTTCCTTACGCTCGAGAATATTGAGCACCTAAAACTTCCTTACGCTCGAGAATATTGAGCACCTAAAAACTTCCTTACGCTCGAGAATATTGAGCACCTAAAAACTTCCTTACGCTCGAGAATATTGAGCACCTAAAAACTTCTCTTACGCTCGAGAATATTGAGCACCTAAAAACCTCCTTACGCTCGAGAATATTGAGCACCTAAAAACTTCCTTACGCTCGAGAATATTGAGCACCTAAAAACCTCCTTACGCTCGAGAATGAGCATTGAGCACCTGAGCAAAAACTTCCTTACGCTCGAGAATATTGAGCACCTAAAAACTTCCTTACGCTCGAGAATATTGAGCACCTAAAACTTCCTTACGCTCGAGAATATTGAGCACCTCGAGAAAACTTCCTTACGCTCGAGAATATTGAGCACCTAAAACTTCCTTACGCTCGAGAATATTGAGCACCTAAAAACTTCCTTACGCTCGAGAATATTGAGCACCTAAAACTTCCTTACGCTCGAGAATATTGAGCACCTAAATCCTTGCTCCCATAAATTTGCGCAGCTAATCAATATTCAAATTCAGAGCCCCTATTGGCGATGATGATTTAAACAGGGGTGAGCAAAATCATGAAATACTGATTTTGTCGATGAACCCAATTTATAACTAAGCCAAAACCATTACCTGCAGTTGAACCCTGGCGAAGCCTATGAATGCGGAGGGCTAAGCGTCATTTATTAGCGTTACAATTTTGGCGCCCGAACAGGGACTTTGATTATAGTAACTCTAATTTACGAAAAATATAGTTATACAGGGACTTTAATTATAGTAACTCGAATTTACGAAAAATACAGTTATACTGGGACCCGAATACACGATAATAATTGAACTAAAACGAATTTATGAAAATACCGTTGTATTCGAATACAAACGTTATAATAAACGTTAATAATTAAACTACCGTTATAATTGGCGCCTGAACTCGAAAAACAAATAAGCTAAAGTTACAGTTAAATAAATAATATACGAGGTTGTTTCCCGTTTCGTTTACTCGTGTTCTTCGCTTTTTCACGGTCACGTTTCACCTGATGGAAGGTGATGGCTTTAATAATGACATCCGAACGCAATCGGATAAGATTCCGCCTACAACTAATTCAGCAGTAGTTCCGAAGGTTACTGATAAAGACAATACGACTAGTTGGATATACTACTTAAAGAAATTTCAGCTACAGAAAAATAGTTATCGAAATACGGCCTATCCCGTGAAGGTCGTACCGAAGATTTACGCGAAAGATTATCTGAGGCTATAAAGTCAGGAAAAGAGATGATCTCGCCGAATGCGCAGCAACAGCGCTCGTGGGAGGATGACGACGAAACCGCTCATGAAATTTCGAAAGATAAAACTTCCGGCCGTCAACGACGAACAGAAGAAGAAATCGATGTACGAGAATTATTGGGATTACCCATAGATGCAGACGCTAAATTAGTCCGGTTGACTATCGCCGCTCTTAAAAGAGACTCTGAAGTAAGGCCTTCGCGTCTCCCCGAAAGAAACAGGCCTAATGAGACTGTATTTACACACGAATGGGAAAAACTTGCGGGAAACTTAGAATCGGATTCGGCCCAAATATGTGATCTTGTTAGAAAGTGGAATATTAAGTTCGATGGTAAGGAGGATGCCATATCCTTCCTAGAAAGAATCAGAGAATTACAAGAAGCTTACGGCATAGAATCTAAGCGTTTACTATATGCATTGCCGGAATTACTTAAAGGAAATGCTTTACTCTGGTATCGAAATAACCGAGCGTTCTGGGAATCATTTAGAGATTTTATTGAAGATTTTGAGCGTCAATATTTACCACTAAGATATCACCATAACTTAGAATATGAAATAAGGAATCGTACGCAAGGAAAAGACGAACCATTCCGCCATTTTGTGGTGGCCTTATCTACGTTAATGCGCAGGAGAGCTGGGTACTCACGAGAGGCCCAAGTTGAACGTATTTACTCGAATATGTCGCCGTCCTATAAAATGTACATTCGACGCAGAGATTTTGAAGGACTTTCCGAACTTTATAGGTTAGCCGAGGAGTATGAAATTTTTGTCTGGGAGAGAAATAATTATAGTCATCCTCCAAGTCCGGCCGAAGCACTAACAAAGGAAACAGCGTACTATCCCCAAGGAAAGCGGTCTAAAGACTATCATATTAATGTTATAAATAGTTTAACGACTCGGTCGACAGAACCTGCAGAGAAAATCGGACGAAAACCACCCACTAGAACCATCGATGAGCCTCAGAGGCATCTACAGACGAGCAGGGGTACACGAAACTTTCCCCGAGAGAATTATAGAGCGCCTAGATTATCTCCGCACAATCGATTAACGAATTCTACGGACTTCAAGAAACACGAAAAGATTCTTCGAAAAACCACCTTAACCGACCGTAAAACAATCGTTTGTTGGAATTGTGACCACGAAGGCCACATGTTTAGGGACTGTGCGAAGCCCAGAAAATTGAAATGTTTTTACTGCAAACGAGAAGGTATTCGAACCACCAGCTGCAACTGTTGGTCGGGAAATGATTCACGAGTTCGAATAAGGAAGGCACCTGAACCCCGACATTCAAAATTTACGACCTCTAGGGAGTGGAATGACTGGACAAGGGAGGTGAAGATTCGCTCTAATGGTACCAGACATGAAGCGCAGGATAACCGACCTGGTACGAAAATGACTTTTGAAAATAGAACAATCCCTGCCCTAAATAGAGCAGCAGATACTTTATCGCCTTACCAAAAGAACAATGGGACGGAAGTAGGCCTCATAGATGTGCCAATAGAACCTCGCAAAGCTCAAAACTCCGAACGCTCACGAAAAGATGATAGAATCCCGTCACGTGGTAGTAAAACCCGTAAAACATGGTATGATCGCCAGTTTGATCGAGGAACCCGAAAACCTTTTCTAATTACCTAACCCAAGAAGGGCAATTATTTGGTCATATCCCACCAAGAATGCAAAACCGAAGACAGACTCTTCATATAAGAGGAAGTTGCGTGTACCAGTGATCCAAAGGGACCAGGTTTTTCAAGAAAACCACTACACGGAAACATCCGGACACCGAGGAGTAAAGACGGAGTTCCTGGAACATTATCTACCTGCCAAACGAAAATCACAACCAAGACGGAAGAAAATTGTTTTACCGGACGGACGGTTGGTACGAGTCAGTGTTAAAAAAAAAAAAACTAGGCCAAGGAGCATGTAAGGAAAATAAAACAAAGTTCAGCAGGGATAGGCAGTACCCTAATTCTTATCGACCTTAAAGTAAGTAAAGATAATAAAATTCGTTTGTAAAAAGGTTGTAAAGCAGATTATTTTGTACGTCAATTAAACTTTGTAAATAGTAACCAAAGTCAATATACAATGAACTTTGAACTAGCTTTGTTCAGAGGATAGACGTTTTTAGATGTACTTTCGAGTTTATTCTTCATTTTTATTTGTGGTAGTAAGTAACTCCACTTCATTTTTACTACAGAAAGAAGTATTTTTGTTCAGTGAAATAAGTGAATTTTTTCTTTCTTCTTTTTTTCCACGAGGAACTAAGAGGGGGATGTAACGGATTAAAAATTAACCCTGTTACTAAAACGCACGGCTGGCCCTACGTAGCCTGAGAACAGGTATCAAACCGTACAAAGGTCAGTTGACGGTTGTAGATAGGTACAGTGCAAAGGTCAGTTTGAGAGGGTACGACGCGCTTGTAGCCTAAGGCAAGAAAGCAACGAATGCAAAGGTGAGTTTGCAAGGGCTCCCATTAGCTACGCGGGGAAGAACCGCTCGATCCGAGCTCTGGGACCCGACTGACTAAGAACGGGTTTCTGCGCATGCGCGGCTCTCAACAGTATAAAAGGAGGCCGCTGTGGCTGCCAAGGGGCACTCGTTCGTCGACCGCCGACCATTCGATAACTTGGGGAGTCTTCCGCCGACCGCCCACGATAACGGGCAGTCTTTCGCCGACCACCCGATAACTTGGTGCAGCCTCTCGTCGACCGTGCAGTATAGAAAACGCATACCGGCAGGAAACAGGTAGCGTATATCGAGGTGAGCCTTAACTTATAGCAGCAGTTATAAATCTTAGAAATTGGGCATTCCGAATCCTTGGCGTGTTAGGATTCCGAGAGCTCGAGAATAGCGTAGAAATTGGGCATTCCGAATCCTTGGAGTATGTAGGATTCCGAGAGCTCGAGAATAGCAACCACCTGGAAACCTACAACTTCCTTACGCTCGAGAATATTGAGCACCTAAAACTTCCTTACGCTCGAGAATATTGAGCACCTAAAAACTTCCTTACGCTCGAGAATATTGAGCACCTAAAAACTTCCTTACGCTCGAGAATATTGAGCACCTAAAAACTTCCTTACGCTCGAGAATATTGAGCACCTAAAACTTCCTTACGCTCGAGAATATTGAGCACCTAAAAGCTTCCTTACGCTCGAGAATATTGAGCACCTAAAAACCTCCTTACGCTCGAGAATATTGAGCACCTAAAAACTTCCTTACGCTCGAGAATATTGAGCACCTAAAAACTTCCTTACGCTCGAGAATATTGAGCACCTAAAACTTCCTTACGCTCGAGAATATTGAGCACCTAAAACCTCCTTACGCTCGAGAATATTGAGCACCTAAAAACTTCCTTACGCTCGAGAATATTGAGCACCTAAAAACTTCCTTACGCTCGAGAATATTGAGCACCTAAAAACTTCCTTACGCTCGAGAATATTGAGCACCTAAAACTTCCTTACGCTCGAGAATATTGAGCACCTAAAAACTTCCTTACGCTCGAGAATATTGAGCACCTAAAAACTTCCTTACGCTCGAGAATATTGAGCACCTAAAACTTCCTTACGCTCGAGAATATTGAGCACCTAAAACTTCCTTACGCTCGAGAATATTGAGCACCTAAAAACTTCCTTACGCTCGAGAATATTGAGCACCTAAAAACTTCCTTACGCTCGAGAATATTGAGCACCTAAAACTTCCTTACGCTCGAGAATATTGAGCACCTAAATCCTTGCTCCCATAAATTTGCGCAGCTAATCAATATTCAAATTCAGAGCCCCTATTGGCGATGATGATTTAAACAGGGGTGAGCAAAATCATGAAATACTGATTTTGTCGATGAACCCAATTTATAACTGAGCCAAAACCATTACCTGCAGTTGAACCCTGGCGAAGCCTATGAATGCGGAGGGCTATCCGGCTTTTAGTCGTAACGAAAACGTTACAACGGAAAGGAAAATCTTAAGAAAAATTATAGGAACAAAATTTCAGGATAATAAGGTAGTATATATAAGAAATGAAGCTCTCTTACAAGAAAATTGAAAAACTGTCAGATACTATGAGAAAAAGGAGAATAAATTTTTACGGCCATCTTCTTAGAATGAACGAATAGATTGACGAAACAAGTGTTTGATTTTTTCCATAATTGTAAAACAAAACCGAACTGGTTTAAAGAAATTGAAAAAGACCTAATAGAATTAAAAATTACAGAAAATTCACTGCTTGACCAAACTGCTAAGATAATTACCAAAGGCGAAAGAATAAGATTCCAAGATAAAACCAAAATAAAACCTAAACCTATCATTTCAGAAGAGGAGAGGAAAAGAAGATCAGAAAGAATGAAGAGCTACTGGGAACAAAGAAAAGTGCAGCGCGCAAGAAATGATTAATTCAGCATACCCCAAAGAGGGTGAAACGAAAAGAAGAAATAACATATTAATATATTTATTAGATTATTGCAGAGGAAAATAATTCCTGCTATTTTGAATCGTTATAAAGTTTTTGCTAAAACATATAACAAATAACATATTAATATATTTATTAGATTATTATAGAGGAAAATAATCCTGCTATTTTGAATCGTTAGAAAGTTTTTTTTCAAATGTTAACAAACAAAAAGATTTTTGTATTAATCGTGCCAAAAAAAATTAGTTTTGTTTGGTTCTGACATAGCTAAACTAAATGATAACATTAATAATATTATTAAAATACTTACAGTTACAAAACAAAAACAGTAACAAAAGAATACAGTATTTCAACACTGTACAATAAATACAACTGAGCAATAAATACTGAGTATTTTGCACAGAGTAACTGATGAGACCACATTAAAGTAGCACAAATGCGTAAAAATAAGCAATAACTACATTTTCTTTATACTTGCAATTAATGAGATGGAAAGTATAAAGTAACATTGTTCTGACTGATTGCGGGCGAGTGGAACTGTGCTCAAATAAGACTACATATATTTAGAGGATCCCTCGTTGTTTTGGACTGTCATGTATTTTAGTAAAATATACAAAACATAATCTCCGATTGTATATTTTCATAACTCTTTGTTCAATTACATGGTAAAACAAAAATCTTTTCATTAATTTCTATAGACCATAATTTAATCTAGTAATTTAGTCATTACAGTATCTAGCGATAACCATTGAATGGTACCCTATCCTACAACAATAGGAAACATATTTGTGGTTGAACAACAATCAAAATGACGTTAAAGGCTCACTATAGCTCAAAAGATTAGGCGAATAATTCTTGTTTTAAATATTTCTTATAGACAATATTTTATTTCAACTGATAGTTCAGAAAAGTAACAATAATAAAACACCGATTTTTATTAGTACCTTACCTAACTAGTTTACTTTGTACAACATTCAGTTTTTGTTTTTGCAGGCATAAAAACTAATAGCATAATAGGCCCTACTATTGTACAATTTTACAATTGGAAAAGTCATCAGACTATTAATGTACTTCTGTATTGCGTACTTTTTACTTTTCTTCCAGGAATTTACAAAAGTAATGATTTTAAAAATTTTTTCCATTATGTTCTATATTATTTTCTTGAGAAATATTACCTACACAAGATTATATTACGAAAAATGTGCGATAAATTATGATTTTTAGCCATTTATTACAAAACTATATTCTAACATCCACTTTCATAAAGCAGCAGCAGCTCTGTACCTGCCAAAAGGTTAGTAGCTTTTATGAAATACTAGTTATATAAGCCCTACCCAGCAACTGAGTTTAACACCCAACAATTAAATCAAGTTAGTTTCTCGTTATTTTTTTAAAATTTTATATTCTTTTCATTATTAATAACACTCATTTAATTAATTGTTTTCGCAATGAAAAACATGTTTCCTATTTTTATACATCAGTCATTTTGAGGTTATGTTTGTAACATTTATTTTCATTTTTTTGTAGCTTCCCATTGATTCTGCACTTTTATATTTTGGATTATTGATATTAGGCATATAATAGTGTTTTTTTGCTAAAATTACTAAAACTGACAAAAATCCCCAAAACTTAGTTTTACCAACAACATAAAATTTCACAAAAAAAAAAAAAAAAACAAAACAATATTTTCATGGTTCAGGTGTGCTAACTTGTCACCGAAACACGTTATGGTATGGTACTGAAAAATAATATTCAGCTTACATTAAGCTATAATTTATACTTGATAACTTATACAGAAGTTATTTCCTTCTTTAGGCCTTTTACAAACATCGGTATTTCTGACTTCAAGACTTTTCCAAAGTCATGATTTTAATGATTTTTGAAGGAAAACCAGAGTTAAATTTAATGATTTTTTTTGCCTTTATTAAGTGCTATATCATTTCATTAAGAGAAATTAAACCGTGGAAGATTAAATTTATTATGATAAATTACAATTTCTTGTCATTTACTACGTAACTATATTCTGAAATCCATTTTTATTATTCATCATAACATTAGCTTTAGTACTTTTTCGGGAATATAAATTATATATGTAACAACTTAGTTAAACACCCAACATCCGAGTTGAGTTAGGTTATCAAGTATTTAGAAAAAATTATATTCTCTTCATTATTAATAACACACATTTAAATATTAACATGCATTTAATTTATCGTTTTTGCCATTAAAAATATGTTTGCACTTTTGCACAGTAGTCATTTAACAGTTATGAATGTATGTCACTTTTACTTTCACTTTTTTCAACTTCCCTTGTTACTGCACTTTTATATTTTGGATTAATAATGTAATGTTGGGTATATAATAAATCGGTTTTGTGCAAAAATTACCAAAATGAGGAAAAGTGCCAAAAACCCAGTTTTACCCAAACTAATACAAATTTTAAAAAAACTAGATATACTTTCATTTTGCGTGACGGCGATGATAACCTGAACGGTTTTTCGCGGAAAAAAATTTAATAAAACTAATTTTAAAAACATGACTAGTAGTAACAGGCACTAGCCAATGATTTTATTAGACAATTATTAAAAACAAATTTTTGCATTTTTGGGTCATTTACTAAAGTATTGATTTTTGCAATTTTTTCTTAATTATATAATTTATTATTGAATTAAAAGATAGTCATCCATGAAAGATTAAATTTCTTATGATAAGTTACGATTTCAAGCCATTTTAAGAGGAACTATATTGTGACATTATTGCTTTTACTTTGAATGAAGCATGCTAGATTTTCTATGAAAGATTACTATGCTAACGTAACATACTAACATACTGCTTACACGCGTTATCATATTATAAATCAGTAATTATCTTGCTATTTTTTTTTTAATTCTTGATCTATTTAATTCTGTTCTAATTTATTCTTCTTCTGTTTAATTCTTTATTCTAAAATCGTTGGTACAAATTTCATGCTCAAAGGTTAGTAGCTTTTACAAAATACTATAATAGTTAGCTATATATCTGCTAAATAGTTAGCAGCTTTTGAATCCATAATAGGCTTACGAATACAACTTATATACCAAACAACCCAGTCAAGTTAGGTTGGTTTTTTTTAAAGTTTTTGTTTTGGTTTTGTTGAAAAACACATTACCTACTTTTATAAACAACTGAGTCGAGTTAGGTAAACACACAACAACCTAGTCATTAGGTAGTTGTGACCTAAAACTACAACAACCATCAATAACAAAGTCATTAAGTACTTTATTTTTTCAAAAAAAGCATTTATACAGTTTAGCGTATCCTGTTAAAATAATAATTTTTTTAATACAGTTTTGTTTTATTTTACTTATTATCTGATGAACACATATTCACCCGCGGAAAATATTTTTTTGAAAGAATACATACGATTTTAAGCCAATTTTTATGGAACTATGTTCACATGCCTTATATTGATGATACTAGTTTTCATTCTCTGATTTACTGAGGGCATGCACATTCTTGTTATCTACGTGTACTTTCTGCTCATGCACGATACAGAATCTGACAGGCATTACTAAATGTTATGATTTATTACTGTGTTTGTGCTTGTTAACGAAACATCATTAAAATGGCTACTATTATTTGTAAACTTTGCGATTTGCCTCTGAGCCTTCAGGTTGGATTTACGGTTGTGTTGTCGATTTTCTTATTAACCACAGCACCTTTAAAGAATCATATTTGTATTCGAAGTGCTGCAATAATTGTACTATTAATAAAGAAAAATAGTTTTATTGCAACCGTCGTGCAGATGTACAACGGAAGCAGAAACTGCTGTCAGGTTTTTTTCCATGCATCACCGTGTTAGGCCCAACAACCATATCAGTTAGGTTATGAAGTATTCTTTAAAAAAAAATGGTTTTTTATCACCCAAAACCCATGTTAGGTGTATTTATATCGTTTTACCGATCTACAACACATTACCGACTTGCGTGCGGTAGCAATTCTATGTTGGTCATTTTTATTTTCGATTTTTATCATACTTCTTATGGTTTCTGAGCTTTTATATTTTGTATTATTGCTTTTGGTCATATAATAAAGCGTTTTAGTAAAAAATATCAAAAAATCCAGGCCATGCTACACTGCATATTTACCAAAAAAAGTTTATATTCTTTTTATTATTAATAACATGCATTTAATTAACGGTTTTCATAATAAAAAACGTGTTACTTACTTTCACACAGTGGTGATTTTGAGATTATGCGGGTAAATATTTTCCAAATTTTTCAGATTTCCATTAGCTTCCACAATTTTATATTTTGTATTATTACTTTTGGGTATGTAAGCTCAGCGTTTTGGTGAAAAAATTATGAAAATTGACAAATCACTCAACAGTGCAGATTTGTCATTAAAAATTAAATCTCATAATTTGCTAGGTTAAAAAACAGTATATAATAAATCCTTTTACATTCAAGTTAAAAATTAAAAAAATAAGTATTTTTCATCCTAATGAGCCAGTCTGTCCTAACCTCAAATGTTTAAAAACTGCTTAAGGCAAGACTATTTTTACAAAAATACAATAGAAATTGGTTGAAAAAATTGAAGTATTGCTTTGAATTACTGTGACAAATAAAAATTTACCTTGGTGGAATTGACTTGAAGAATTTCCTTGTTGTTCCGCCATTTTTGTTCTTGAAACCTGAACCACAGTAGGACAACCCTTGACAATCTAAATAGGCCTATTTAATAAAACTCTTACATCTAGGTATGTCACTTATGGTTTTTCGTTAACACCAAAATAACTGTCTATGATTAATTACAATTCTAACAAAGAACAACAACAGTTTATCCATCACCTAGATATGAAGTATATTTACAATAAAAATAAAAGTAAAATTTATTGAAGTGCATACTTGAACTTAAATTTATACCACTGCCACAGAAGCCTACTGGTTACTAAATACTAAATACAATAATTATTGTTACTGTTCAGCCTTCAAATCTAGTATGCATTAGACTATATAATGAATTATATAATATTCACTGTAGAATAATGGGTGTTAAATTAAATAAACAAATTAAATGTTTAAAAAGTTATGAATAACAAGAAAAATCACAATAATTAACAATCCTTATATTTATCTTTAATTTTTAGTATTGTATTAAAATAAAAGATTAAATATGTGCAACTAAGAAGTAAGAACTTAAAATTAAATTTGCATTAATATACATATGTTCCATGTCATAAATTAATAGCTTAACCTAGTAGTTTACCTATGATTAACCTTTAATAAATGCTGTACTGTACATAAGTCAATATTATTTCATTAACTTATCTTGGATATGCAAGTAAACCAAACAATGTAGTAACCTGAGTAATCACATTTATCTATCAAGTCAGCTTCGACTGCAGCTGCAATGACATATGATCTTTAAAAAAATTGCAATGTCAGATTGTCAGTAATGAAAATAAATAAATAAATTATTAAGCTAGGCTTAAAATAAAGTACAGTATAATAAGCGTCTCCAAATTTTCTTTGGATGCTCTACAGCTCTATCTCAATACAATGTGCAGTAGGAAACCATTTTGTTTATTAATTTGCTGAACAAAACAAATTGGAAGGAAAAGGTAAACAAAAAAATCAATTGTTTAAACTGACACAGTACCACATTTTTTTGTTTCCAAAAATTATGTGGAATTTGTAGGTTACATTAGTACAAATAGCTTTTTCTTAGTTATTTTATAAATTTAAAACAAGAAATTAATCTTTTTTAGTTATAGTAATAATTGTTTGCTAAAATTTCACAAAATTAGATATTTTGGCTAATAATATATCATAGTGTGATATATAAGATAGACTGATTTAAAAATTTATATAACATACAGTGTTGTTAATTTTTTTAATGTTTTCATCAGATATCTGAAGTAATTACTCTTGTTTAAGATTAGGTCAGAACTTATTTAGGTTCTAAGGTAATTAAGCAGTATGCTGCATTTTTCCCTGTTCCAAAAAAGGTAATTTAAAAAAACATCAGAAATTTGGTGTTTATGCTGTTATCTTGTCTTACTAAAGTAATGATTTTTTTTTTACTTTTAGTATATACTGTATTATTCAGTTAAGAGATATTCATTGTGAAAGGTTAATTTCTTATGGAAACTTACAGTGTTATGCAATTTTTAACAAAACTATATTATAACACCATTACTGTTTACATTGCATGGACCATGCTAGATGTACTATGTCAATATGATGTCATTGCTGTTTGTTACCCAGTTTTGTTCATGTGCGTTATCATAATTATTAATTTGTTATATTGATAAGTCGGATTGAAAAGATCGTTCAGGCATGTCAGCTGTTATTTGTGAACAGGTAAATTTTCTTATAAATAATAGCATTTTTGTGTTTGATGCTATTTTCAAACGAAACTGTTATCACACATAACAGTGTTATTTCAGGTTCTTCGTACAAAACCGTCTAAGTTTCTTAAGTCTTTTTTTTTTAAATTCTGTTTTCATTATTACTAACACAAATTTAATTACTCGTTTTTGCAATGAAAAACTAGTTACATACTTTTACACAGTAGTGATTTTAAGATTGTACAGTTAACTTTTATTTTCTAATGTTGTATAGTTTCTGTACTGTTATATTTTGTGTTATTACTTTTATGTATGAAATAAAGTGTTTTAATGGAAAATGACAAAAAAAGCTGTAAGTTAAACTACAGTTTTCTGGGATATTTGATTCTTTTCGTATTTTTTTCTGCCAAAACATATTATTTTATACATGTTTGTACAAATACAAAATGTAAGAGTAAGGAAATTTATGCAAGATCAAATAAAAACAAGGAAACTGGAGAATCGAAAAAAAATTACCTCTATAACCTAACCATTACTATTGCGCAAAAGTCATAAACATATTTTGTTCATAAAAAGCTTTATTTAATGAATATAAGTAATTTAAACAGTATTAGAATTTTAATAACAGTCAAGCAATTTTAAAAAAAGGTCTTAATAACCCAACAAAAACAAATTTGTAAAAGTTACTAATTTTATAGATAGACATATTGTTACAGTAGATATAAAGCTGTTGGCATATAAAATCATGCACTCTCCATAGCTTTGTGCTATGCTGTGTGGACAGCTATGATGTCACAAAATAGTTTCATTAAAAATTGCATAAAATTGTAACATCATAATAAATTCAATCTTCTATGGGTAAATATCTCTTAGTTGAATAATAAAGTATGTAATAAAAGAAAAAAATATTGAAAAGTCATTAATTTTATAAAGTTTTGCTAGAGCATAAATACCCTTTTTTATTGGAAAGAACCATAACATATAAAAATTTACAAATTAAAAAGAGCCTTTTTCGTACTTTAGTAGGCCCCAAATAATCTATGTAACCATAATCACCCTTTCTAAACAATTTTTTGTCGATTTCACTGCTATTTTACCAGCTTATGTTTTTCATATAAAAATTTGCCCATATTTTAATGAGTTTTAATTTTTTACTTAATTTGTTTTTATGTAGGTACTGAACAAACAGTCTCAGGCCATGTGGCCAATCACAGAAGACTGGAATGAGGGAATCTGTGGAGTTATAATTCCTACTTTGACAGCTGTTTCTGTTTTTGTTTTGTCTGTTAATTTGTTCCGTTACTTTACCACCGACCTACATGTTCCTATCAGAGATTCGAAGACACATAGCTGGAACAGAACAAGCGATCTGTCTCGATCATGCCATTGCAGTATGTGCGAAGCATTGTTGATTGGAGTCGATGCATTTTACTGCGACAGTTGTGGCGTGTGTGCTGATCTAGGATGCCTTAAAGTTGCAGACAGAACGCAGAAATGCAAAGCAGTTGCAAGCAAAGAAAAAGGCCCAATGAAACATCATTGGATAAAAGGTAGCCAACACGTATTATTAATGATTAGGGTGTGCATTTGCCCAAATCTGCTTCTATTTGACTAATTACTTTAGGTTAAATGATATTAATAATAATAATGGTATTTTGATTATGACAATGGTATTATCTTCTTTTAAAAAATATACTTCAATTTCTTTAATATAATAAAAAAATTATCAAAGATCAGCTGTTTGTTAAAGATAATTAATTATTATTGTATGCTATATGTTTGAATAAGTCAGCCATTTTTTTAACAGCACAGCTAATATCGCAGTGATCTTTATATAGTTTCATCAAGGCTTCTTTAATTAATCAGTTATATGTAAACAGTAGGACTACACTATTATGATGTAGTTTTAAATGAAAGAAAATTCAGTTTATCCTTTTCATTTTATCAAAACATAAATGCTTACTACTGAGTTATGAATATTTAAATCTGTGAATTTCTATTTTAGGTAGCCTACAAATTAGTTCCCACTGTGATGTGTGTGAAGAGGAAAGTGGCATGCATTCTGCCTCAACTGATTTAGAATGTTGTTGGTGCCATCGCAGCGTACATGTAATCTGTCAACCCAAGCTTGGCGAGGTAGGCAAGTGGTAAAAGGAATCAATTTTTGATTCATAACAGTGGCTGTTAGGTAGTTTACTTATATAATAGTATTTTTTTGGTAAAACCACATTTTTGGTCCTCATGGAATTTTCAGTCATTTTTGCACAAAAACACTATTATATCCCCAGTAGTAAAAATCCATAATATAAAAGCTTGAAAACAACGGAAAGATAGGGAAAAAATGAAAATATAAGTGCTAAATTAACCTCCAATGAGCGCTGAAGTAAGTAATTGTTTTTCATTGCAAAAACGATTAAATTAGGTGCATATTAAAAGAATATAAACTACATTAAAGAAAGAACTTAAGAATGTAACTTGACTTGGTTGTTGGGTGTAATATAACTTTTCTATAAAAGTCCTTAAAAACAACTCGGTTGTTTGGTGTAAGTAAATATTTTTTCAAAAAAGAACTTAAAAAGTTAACTCGATTTGGTTGTTGGGTGAAAACACGATTGTTGGATAAAATAACGGCTGCCATGTTACCACTTCAAACAAAAACTTTAAAGATAATAAATGATTTGTTACACTGTGCTAACGCTCATCAGCACTACCTCACTGGGTGTCGTAACTGTAGTAATAGTGTGTATGAAATCTAGCATGCTCTGTGCAGTGTAAACAACAATGTTGTCACAATATAGTTCTTTTAAAAAGAGCAAAATCTTGTCACTATAATAAATTGAATCTTCCATGGATGAATATGTGTTACTATAATAATAAAGTTCATCATAAAAAAAAATTTTTTTTTAATCACTACTACATGAGGCCTAGAAATGCAGAAATACCTTTTAATTGAAAACAGAGTGGAGTCATATTTATTAATTCCAGTGGACTGGGAAGAAAAAGAAAAACGAGCCGCCTCGGTGGCCTAGTTGATAGTGTACTGGGCTTTTACCCTGAGGACTCGGGTTCGATTCCCGGCAAGGGTTTGGATTTTCATACACTATAAATCATACCATCGTCTGCATTAGCCCAAGTGTGCACAATAGTCGGACGTTAAAACCAAAAAAAAAAAAAAAAAATTTATTTAACCAAATCGTTTAAATATTTATGAATGATTTCAAGAAGTTAAAGTTATTTTGTGGCAGCAGAAACAAACAAAACAAAATATGCAGAAAGAAAAGCAGCAAGGTTAGGAAGTTTAAACAGAATTTTAATTATTTTAAATGAGGTTTAGGCTTTTCTAGAAAACCAGTATTTCCTATGCCAAAGTGAAACTGTGAACGTTTTCGGGTTTTTTAAACATATTTAGCGATTTGAAGAACTGTTTCAAAAATGTTACGTTGATTTAAAGCAGTTAGTAAAATTTCATAATTTAAGTGTCATATAGGTTTAAGAATCTGTAAAAAAAATATTTAAAGAATATCATTGTAAGAAATTGCTTCTTTAAAAAATATTATAGCTTGTTGCTGATATTTTGAGATGGCTAACATGAAAACTTTTGAAAGTTTAAAAACAGGTTTTCATACTGCAAAGGCCATCAGCAAAGTTAAAAAACTGGAAAAACACTGCACATAGATAATCCGGTAACAAGTTTTTTTGATTAGAATTGTCTTGTTTATAATCTCATTTATTCAGGTTTGACACAAATGAATTGCAAAGAATTTACTTTTGTTAACAAAGTTGTTCTATGCTATTTGGTTAATTTTCTGCTATTGGTTCTGTACGGGTCCCGTAATAGATTTGTTCAATTAATTTTTTGCTTTTTAATAAAACTTGTATTTACTTGATAGATTTGCGACTTTGGAAAGTTCCGTTCCATGATAGTTCCTCCTAACAGTGTGCAGTTGGTAACAACCAGATCCAGAGTAAGTCAGAAGCTGAGAATCTCTTCGGTTACGCCACCTGTGTGGACAGATTGGACACCACTTATTGTTGTCGGTAAGTTTTAATGTTTTCTAGTGAATTACAAAATTGTAATTCTATTCTGGATCGCGCTCTATATTTTATCTTTATTAAAAGGTTCGTCCAGTGGTCAAACTTAAGGAAAGAGTTTAGAAGTGGAGAAAATCAATATTACATGATTTAACTGACCCAGTAAAGTCATCATCACCAAAAGGGGCTTTATAATGAAAACTAAAATAACTGCAGTGGTTATTTAAAATAGATTATGTCAACTACATAACCTCGCTTTTTTAAATGACCTATTTTAATTGTGATCTGGTAAGCGTCCATCAATAACTGCGCAATTTATTTAAGCAAAATGCTCAATATTTATATTCAATATTCTTGAGATTCGGGTTATAAATATTCTTAATCATAAGGGTTCAGGTGCTCAGTATTTCCAAGCATAAGGATCTGGGTGCTTAATATTCTTGAGCCTAAGGATTAAGGTGTTCATTATTCTCGAGCGTATGGATTCATAAGCTCAATATTCGCAAGCGTAAGGATTCAGGAGTTCAGTATTCTTGTGCTTAAGTAATCCTAACTAATCTAAGGATTCAGAATGCTGACTAATTCTTACTTCGCTATTTGGTACCGGCTTCTTGGCAGAATGCCTCTTTCGGCAATAAACTATGTTTTCTGTGAGTCAACAATAGGTTGCTCAGTATTCTCGAGCCTGGTTGGTGATCAACTAACTTTGCTGCAATCACAGCAGCCTGCTTTTATACACTTGAGCGAAGCTCAGTGATTCAATAGGTTGGCTAATGAGAGCCATAAAAGCTTATTTAGGCAATAGTCATGAACTGATCGTTGATATTGTTTACTGTCCCGCCTTAGGTTATATGGGAGTGACAGTGCGTTTTAGTAACAGGGTTAATTTTTAACCCATTATACACAATTTTATGTTTAGTTAAAGTAAATTACAGTATACTTTGTATTAATGTAGCTTGTTCTTGGCGCAGCACCTTACTTCCCTGACTGCTGTCTGGGGCAGCAATGGTAAACTTATAAGGGATCCACTAACTTGCGCAGTATTAACTCCTGTTAATAAAGTTTGGTAAAAATTATCCCCAAAACTGTTTTGGAAGTAAATTTGATAACATTTGGCAATTAAGTAAAGCAAAACAATTTTTAAGTGTTATTTTTATGGTGAATCGTATCATATTAGTGGCATAACTTAACAAATGTGGAGTAGTTGAAACACCTGTAAAACTTTGCAGCATTTTTTGTCTGCTTCAAAGACAGTGTTTATTATATAATTAGGAAACATACTTCCTTATTCTTCCTGGAGCACATAGGTGATATATGTCTGGATACACCATTGTAGAACGGATGTTAGATGTTATCGGGTGTGGTTGCCATTGGTAACGTATTTGAAGCTAAGTCTCTTAGGTAATAAGGCTAGAACATCCTTGAAACCAAACATCACTTTGCAGATTATGTAATCTGCAGTTTCTTCTTCCATCCTGCTGAGCCTACACACAGTTCTCCACTCTCAAACAACAGTGCCACGTAACGAGTCCAATAGGTTCTTCTGAGTTGCCTGTATACAAGGTCCCTACTGTCTCCCATATAGAGGAACCTTTTTTCAGTAGACGGTCCTGTCAGACAGTCTTGGAGTATCAAAAGTTGTCAATGAATTTCTTTGGACAAAAAGTAGTTAACAATACAGTAGACAAAAAATTGTCATGAATAACAAGCATTTAAAATTTTATGTTTGGGAATTACAGAAGTTACCACTACCTATACTTAAATGTATGACTTATATTTATTGTCTTGTCTTGTTTAGCGAATTGCAAGTCGGGCAACAAAGATGGTGGTGTAATTCTTTCGTGTTTTCGCCATTTGTTGAACCCTTCACAAGTGATCGACTTGTCAAAACGACCTCCTGAAGCAGCGTTGGAATGGTGTCAGCTGTTGTCACCAGTAGTGCCAAGAATCCTTGTCGCTGGAGGGGATGGTACGATCGGTTGGGTCTTGAGTTCTATTCACAGAATGCAACTTGATGTAAGTGATTGCCAAGTTATTGTTAAAGCACTTCCCATTTGAAAAAATCGTATTGAATTCTTTTAGACATTTATATTTATTAAAAAATAATTTATGCAAAAATATCGCTCAAACTGTCTTTTATAGTAAATTATATTATTAATTCTTTTAATCCCAACATCCAGCTAATTGGATATCTGTCTTATATAAATATAAACACATTATAATTCTACTTGAAAATATCAAGCAATGTATAAGAAGTTGTTTAATGTAACCACCTTACAGGGGCCAATGAGTCTTGTTAAAATATGAAGGTCCACCGATTAGTAAAATGACTGATGCTATGTCTGGTCAGAGGTTTGAAACCCACATCAGGCTTGTAGAGGGAGAGGTGAGGCT